>CM042012.1:37292188-37537188 GCA_023525715.1 Cichorium intybus | reverse complement strand
TGCAATCACAATCATGTCGATAATACTTTATTAGTCGCTATAACTATTTATCCTAAATCATGCATTTAATTAAACTAAATCTCAAAATTGCAACTCTCTAACTTCTAAATACATGTATTTATCATTAAACCACTACAACTTAATATGTTTTTAATTTATGATAATTAATTAATATTGATAGTATTTAATTGAACAAATTTAAAATTATTTAAATTAATATAAGAAATTAATTAATTATATCATATATCCTATGAAAATATATTAACTAGACGAATACACGCGCATTACGCAAGTGAAAGTTATGTAGTTAAATTTTTAACAAATACGTCGTTGAAAATAATTATGTCATTGACATTAACTATGAAATAACAATTATAACACTAAGTTGATATATACAATTGCAACTATTTTGACTAATATTATGCAATAAACTTTATCAGCTGCTTGTGTATTAATTAATTTAACTATTGTCTATGGTTATGATTAATTAATTTAAAAGTTACTTATTTGACCATATTTTAGTTTTGGTCATGTTGAGTATTTAAAATATCAATGATAATTATTGTTTGTTAACAACCACTTATTACTATTATTAAAAAGTTAGAGAATACTCTTAAAAACTACTACTACTATTAAAAAAATTATTAATACTAAAGCATTTGAAAAATTACAGGATATTTAAATAAAATAACTATGTCATAGTTATAAATGATTCAGGGATTGTAAATATCTGAATATAATTTTAAAATTTTTTAATCAATTTATTTATTAAATTATGTTAGTTATATTTTTTATTTTACTCTATTAACTTGTAATAAAAATAACACCATCTAACATATCTTTGTATAAATAAGTAAAAATATAGCCTTTAAAATTGAGTTGTTTGGTCAGCAAAAAAATATTTATCTCGATTCTATATAAAATTTTAATTAACGTGATAAGTTATTTATTTAGTAAGGTATATTTAAATTTATCAACAATATAAACATATATGTGACTTTATTTAATAAAATTTAGTATAGTTATAAATGAACAATAAAAATCATTGATTAACATAAGCATATTAGATTAATAATTATATAGTGAGGGTTTCAAATGAACAATATTTAATTTATGTTTTGGATTTAGCAACATATTATGTATGAATAAAATTATATTTTCTATTTAATACTATTTTAATTATTGTTATAGTTTTAATTATTTGCAATCACAATCATGTCGATAATACTTTATTAGTCGCTATAACTATTTATCCTAAATCACGCATTTAATTAAACTAAATCTCAAAATTGCAACTCTCTAACTTCTAAATACATGTATTTATCATTAAACCACTACAACTTAATGTGTTTTTAATTTATGATATTTAATTAATATTGATGGTATTTAATTGAACAAAATTAAAATTATTTAAATTAATATAAGAAATTAATTAATTATATCATATATTCTATGAAAATATATTAACTAGACGAATACACGCGCATTACGCAAGTGAAAGTTATGTAGTTAAATTTTTAACAAATACGCCGTTGAAAATAATTATGTCATTGACATTAACTATGAAATAACAATTATAACACTAAGTTGATATATACAATTGCAACTATTTTGGCTAATATTACGCAATAAACTTTATCAGCTGCTTGTGTATTAATTAATTTAACTATTGTCTATGGTTATGATTAATTAATTTAAAAGTTACTTATTTGACCATATTTTAGTTTTGATCATGTTGAGTATTTAAAATATCAATGATAATTATTGTTTGTTAACAACCACTTATTACTATTATTAAAAAGTTAGAGAATACTCTTAAAAACTACTACTATTATTAAAAAAATTATTAATACTAAAGCATTTGAAAAATTACAGGATATCAAAATAAAATAACTATATGATAGTTATAAATGATTCAGGGGTTGTAAATATCTGAATACAATTTTAAATTTTTTTAATCAATTTATTTATTTAATTATGTTAGTTATATTTTTTATTTTACTCTATTAACTTGTAATAAAAATAACACCATCTAACATATCTTTGTATAAATAAGTAAAAATATAGCGTTTAAAATTGAGTTGTTTGGTCAGCAAAAAAATATTTATCTCGATTCTATATAAAATTTTAATTAATGTGATAAGTTATTTATTTAGTAAGGTATATTTAAATTTATCAACAATATAAACATATATGTGACTTTATTTAATAAAATTTAGTATAGTTATAAATGAACAATAAAAATCATTGATTAACATAAGCATATTAGATTAATAATTATATAGTGAGGGTTTCAAATGAACAATATTTAATTATGTTTTGGATTTAGCAACATATTTAAATTAACAAATTATTTATATTATGTTGAAAAACAAAGAGTTAATATTGTAATTAAAATAATAAAAGATTTAATGTGTTAATTGAAAATAAAGTTGAAAAGTTGGAGGTTTTAAATGAATATGGTTAAACTAAAAATGCTTATTTTATAATATATGTGGATTTGGTTGTTGAAAGTTATATAAATGAGGAATGTTTATTTATGTTTTAGAGAATGAGTGTTTAAGAAAAACTCTGAAAAGGAGAGTTAATTTATTATCTAATGACCAACTAATATCCATGGTATGCTTTCTGTGTAAGTTCCCTTATTAACATTTTAGATTCTTTTTTCATTTTTAATGTGTTAGTTTAAAATGTATATGTTCACTTTAATTATGAGAACAATTTGAAGAAAAGTTTAATGTGGGTAAATTGTAATACATTTTAATCATGCAGATAATTTAAAAAATATAATAACTTCTTAAGTAACAAATGATTATGTTTAATAAAATCTATGTATTTTTTTAGTTTGTAACATAGAATTGTTTTTCTATTAAAAAATAAATAAAGTAAGATGGTCGAGATTCTGGCAACTAGTTTTGGAGGTAACATGACCACTCATCGCCGTCGTCAACACCACCTTTCGTCGCCGCCGTCAACTGCACCACTCGTCACTGCTCACCTTAGTGTTTCTTCACCACATACTCAACGTAGTGTTTCATTTGATGAGTGCGAGATTTCAGATCCGATTTTCTAGAGTGTGCGCTTTTCAAATCAGGTACGCATCACATACCATCAATTCTACACACACCCTCGGCTACCATATCCGTACTAGGAGCATCACACACATAGTACACCTCATCTTCTTCGCATCTACCACCCTGACGTTGTCTCCTCCGTTTACCCTTGCTACTACAACCCCGATGCAACCCGCTCTCCAGCATTCTATTAATTTCAAGTTTGTTTCAAGAAATTGTTGGTCTGTTTGATTTTAGGTTTTCGATGGTGAAAGGGTAGTGGGGAAAACGACATCAATAGTGATGCAATGGAGTTTGATTTTTCTGGTGGTGGTTTGGCGTGTATTAATCTCACTTGTATCGACATTAGTAGATCGTATCTCATTCGGTTCCCTCTATCGTTTTGCAGGTTCTACTCTTGTATTCCTTTGTTGAAGGTATTGGTGATGTTGATTCTGTTATCACAAAAATTAGGGTATGTTTTGTTAATCGAATTATGTTTTATAATTCTGTTAAAGTTGGTTTTTTTTAAGATGCATGCCAAGTGTATGATAGAATGCATCAATGAGGTTTGACATCACTAGATCATGCATCAAGAACCCGTTTTAAGAACACGTATTTGCATATATGCATACACGTATGTGCATATGTGCATATACGTATGTGCATATGTGCATACACGTATGTGTATATGTGCATATACGTATGTGGATATGTTAATATACATATGTGCGTATGTGCATATGTGATAATTTGTTTATATTAATGTTTGTGCATAGATGTATGCATATGATAATTCGTTTATAATTTGTATACATATGTTTTTGCTTGTGCATAGATGTATAATTGCATATGCTCATCTAAAGACATGTTCATATATGCATAATGCATATATATATATATATATATATATATATATATATATATATATATATATATATATATATATATATATATATATATATATATATATATATATATATATATATATATATATATATATATATATATATATAGGTATATATATATACATATATATCTGTGTGTGTGTGTATGTGTGTGTGTGTGTGCATCTGTGTATAAGTGTGTGCATATTTGCATTTTTGAAAAGTTACAGATGTGCATAAGTGTGTGCATATTTGTATATATGCATACACATATGTAACCATGTGCATATGCGTATATGCATGTAAGTATTTTTTTTTAATATTTTTAATATGTATTTTTATTAATGCTCTTGTAGGTTTAAAAAATATATAGAACAAACTGAAGAAGTGAAAATGATAAAATGAAGAAACAATATAGTCAAGGAATAAACAATGAAGATATTAGTAATTTTGTCGTTTTTTTTTTTGTATTTTATGTCTGTATCGTTCAAAACAGTTGTAAATTATTGATTTTAATAAATTGGTTTGTTTATTATTTGTATTCAACTATTTATACATGATAATATGTTTATATAAATTTGGAAAATATGCATATATCCATCCGTTTTCAAAAATTCTCATATTAAAAAAAAACGAAAATCATATAGTTTTTTAAATTTAGATTTTGAATTTGATTATGCTTATTATTAGGAATTGATATTTAGTTGCCAAAAATAAAAAAAATCAAAATTAAATTAGATTTGTGAAATAACGATCATGCCCTTAATGAAAATGATTCTGATCTAATAGTCCTAATTGAGTTCTCAATATCTCATGATTTTTTGGGATCTCACAAGATCTCAACCCTATATATATATATATATATATATATATATATATATATATATATATATATATATATATATATATATATATATATATATATATATATATGGATCAACTCTAACATTTTTGGTATTCTTTTAAAAAATGAATGGAAAATAAAAAATAAACATCATGCATGCTTGTATGCAATGCAAAATAACAATATTCTCAAAGAAAGTTTATATGTTGCATGGTTCTCTCTCTCTCTCTCTTTCTCTCTCTTTATATTTTATATATATATATATATATATATATATATATATATATATATATATATATATATATATATATATATATATATATATATATATATATATATATATATATATATATATATATATAAGGAGGATCGTGTAGGCACCCAAAATCCGGTAAGAATCGTGAGGATAAATCTGGACCTTTAATCTTGAAAAATGGGTGGATAAGATTCAATGTGAATAAAATGTCACATCTTAAAAGCTTGGGGGGCTACTTGTCTAAAAATCAAAATTATTGGGTGGCTAATACAAATTAATAAGGGTAATATGGTAATTGAAATGAGACCCCATCATATTGCGACACTTGTCGCCATATGGTTTGCTGATTTTTTTTATTCTCCTGCTTAATGTTTAGGTCATAACTTTTTTATTTTTGTAAAAACATTATAAAAAAACCAAATTTCTTAAAATTTAATTCTCTACAAAACAAGCACTAGCATGAAATTTTGAATTTTTTTTTTATTTTTATAAAAAATCAAAAAATTAAAAAAATTATCCAAAAATTATGAAAATTTAAGAGATCATTCTAGACATCATATTAGTATGTTTTTAAAAACAAAAATTTGAAAAAAAGTTTTTTTAAGTGTTCATTTTTATATTTTTAAGTAAAACTCAACAAAATAGCAAAAAAATATACATAATCCAAAAATATTAAAACCAAAATATGTTTATGATTCAAAACTTATGATCCAAGATTCAAAATTTGTTATGATCCAAGATCCAAAACTCTTTATGATCCAAAACGAGTTAAAAAAAATACAACGACAAAATTATTCAAAACTTATGACCAAGATTCAAAATTAGTTATGATCCAAGATCCAAATCTCGTTATAATCCAAAACGAGTTAAAAAAATATACAACAACAAAAGTAAAAAAATGGAAAAATAACGAAAAAAACTGAAAAAAAAATCTGAAAAAAAAACTAAAATAAAAACAAAAAACTGAAAAAAAATAAAAATAATATTAAAAAAACAATAAAAACAAATATAAATAAAAAAATCCGGTTAAATTATGTTGTACGGACGTGAGTAGCATATGATCGTATCCGCAAGTCCGTATTTCGTTCCATGGACGTGCGTCGCACGTGATTGCGTCACGTCGAAGGAAGACGTTTGACGTTATTGCCCTTAGGAGAGTGATTGGACAAGAAGAGTTCTCGCGGTTCCTACCGGATCCTAACCCTATATATATATATATATATATATATATATATATATATATATATATATATATATATATATATATATATATATATATATATATATATATATATATATATATATATATATATATATATATATATATATATATATATAAGCGATCGGGTGAAGACTATTCTTAAAGTAAGGATTCGTGAGGACACCTTAAAAAAATTGAAAAAAAATAAAAAATATATATAAATAATAAAATGGATCATAGTACTATATTGGAGAGAAAAATTCGAAAAAAAAAACTTTTAGATCATTATTTTTTTTATAATGAAACAATGATCCATAAAATAAAATTTTTTGTGGATCATTACTGTTTCTCAATGATCCAATTGTTTTTCCAATTTTTTTTGGATCATGATATAGTACTATTCTCGATTTTATGATTTGTATTTTTTTATATTTTTTTCAATTTTTTTAAGGTGTCCTTTCGATTTTATGATTTGTATTACTGTTTCTCAATGATCCAATTTGGATCATGATATATATATTGATTATGTTGTTTTTTGTAAATGACTGAAACTATTTCAAGTCATTTGGAACATAAAGCATGCGGAAAACTTTTGTGACGTTGGATTTGTCTTTTCAACGAGAAGTATAAATTAAAGGGATAATTTCGTTTATATCCTTGTAAACATTCTTAAGTACGTGTATATCCATATAAACTTTTAAATTACATATATGTCATTATAACATGTTTAAACTCACGTATATACCCAATATTAGATTTTAATGATAATTAATTCTTTTAAAAATTAAAAAACTGATATTAAATTGATTTTTTGTTATCAAAAAATTAATAAACATGAAACATTACTAAATTACCCTTTATCTCAAAATCATACTTAGTAATCAGATGCGATAGAAGCAATATCAGGTCCAACTTATTTGATATGATTACCAAAAGAATTTTTTCCGTCATAAACTATCATGATTTTCATGTTCTACGTAATAGGTTTTTGTGCAAAGAAAATTATATAAATTATTGATATAAGGAACGGAACAGAAATTCACACGTTTTATAAGGCAAACCGTTCAAATCGCAGAAGTTTCATTTAAAACTTTTATGTTTAATTTAGACCAGATTTAAAACTTGTGTGATGATTCATATCTCCTTTGCTTTTGTTTTATCTTCTCTATAAAATCAATTATAGAGAAATACAAGAAGGCAACTTCGACAACACCAAACACATGGTCATCCCAACAGATAAATGCTCAGTTTAGACCTATTTGCACTTCTATATATTCTCTAAATTCCAAAGTATAATATATGGGATGAGTGTAGCGCAGGAGTCACAGTAATCGATTTTGGAAACATAGGAATCGATTTTGGAGGATTGAGGATTCATATATGGATATATGGTATAGGGATATTTTAGTAATTTTGGTCTAATCTAATTTAAAAATAGTTTTTTAATTTTTAAAAAGATTATTAATCATTAACTTAATGTTTTGGATATATATGAGAGTTTTTAGTGTTTTTAAGGATATATACCTAATTTGTAATTTCATAAGGATATAGAAGTAATTAGAAGAGTTTCTAGGAATATAAACCTAATTTTGCCTAAATTAAAAATGACCTATGTAAAATTTGATGAAGAGAGAATGGTACGTACATTTTAACAGAATGTCTGATTTTTCTCTCATCAATTATGTATTTTCAAGTGCTAGTTTATAATGAAATACGAGTGTCTTATATTGCTATTATTATACTCGTTTGAAATTAGTAATTTTAATATATATTCTTTGTGTTACTTCAATAAAAATGTAGTATTATTATCTTTAACATTTAAATTGTAGCTTGGAAATTAGATTTTTATATTCTAAAGAATCTAAACAGATCGTGTACTTGAGTTCTAAAGAATCTAAACAGATCGTGTACTTGAGTTGGAAAGGTGGTAAATGTGTCAACAAAGAACCATCCATGTGATCTATATTTGAAAAGGAAAGGAAATGACATATCATTGAAATGTTAATTAACAATTAAAAAAAGTTTTTGTAGTAATTAATACTTTATATTTTAATAAAAGAACAATCATAAAAACCCATCAAAATGGCATAATGTTTAAATTTGACCATTTTTTTTTTAATAATTACGATGTTTTAAATTTCTGACATTCTGTATATCATGTTCTGGATTTTAGATTTTGGAGAATATTTTGCTTAAGAGTAATTGAATTGCTTTATACTTTTTATTCCTACTCTTATTTCTATCCATGTTAAATTGTGACAAGTGTCATATTTAATAAAATTAATAATATTTTAAGACACATGTCATAATTTAACATGACTACGAATATAAATAGGAATAAAAGGTAGGAAGAAAAACAATTTCTCTTTGCTTAAAAGCATTTTGGACTAAAGGCTTTGGTGTGTAGTTTCTTGAAGTAGTGAAGTTGCAGCCAATGTAGACCATTTATTCTAAAGAATAATGGTAATGTATTATCGAACAAAAAACTTAAGTACATATTTAAATCAACTTTTTCGTAGATGTACTATATTATCCAAATTATGTTTTCGGTTTTTCGGACTGATAAAAATCATTTAGATTTTAGGCGTTTCTTTGGTTGCCCATATTTTATAAATATTGATAAACAATGTTGGGTATTTGGATTCGTTAATATCTAAAAATTGGTACAATAAATTTTTTTATTGAAATGAGAAGCGATTTAATAAGATAGCGTCCTAACGAACCAAGTATTCAAACACCAATTTAAGGAAACAACTCTACTTTCGTGTTGATTAACGGGCATCTTTTTGTGCCACTCTCATTACGTTTAGTGTTTTGGTTATGTTGATATTGTTTAAAACTAGTCATGTGAGGAACTCACCTTAATTGTAATATGTATGAACTTGTATCGTTTTGGTATGGAAAATTAAAATGAAAATTTTGTTTTGTATGAAAATGTCATATCAGTGTTTGTATGAAAATGACTGATTTTTATAAAAATGATTGATTTGTTGTTTTCTTTAAAATAAATAATATGATGTGTACCACATATAATTTCTTACCAAAAATACAGCATACTTGTTATAAAACACCACTTAACAAGAATGGTACAAGTACAAGGCACGTTGAAATTCGTCAAGGACTTGCGAAGCTTCCATCATATCAGTATCATAGTGAATAGAAAATAGTCCAGTGGGACTTCGAAGCAAGTTCATTGCATTGTCAGTCAATACAATTCGCTCATCTAGTGGTGTAGGTGGCGCACACACGACTTCATTCATGTCTATTAAATTCATAAAACTCTCTAACATTGTGAGGCATAGTAACCAATATTTGTGACATACACATCATGAATGCATGTTGAAGTCATCGTCTACTGGGGTTGGTAATGAGATCTCTTAGTTGTGTTTGCGGCCTAGCAAATCTTTAAAGAGAGATACAAAGCCCAATTAGTGTTATTAGCATTACTACATTGTCTAACCTGCAAGCATTCCCTTTCATATTCTACTAATGGTGGTGACGATAGGGTAACAAAGTATACTGTTGGGACTAAAAAAATAAGTAAATTTTAATAATTAAGGGAGAATCCTATTCTAATGCAAAAACTAATGCAAAAAGGCAATATTTCAAACTAGTACATCGGGTTTTATATTTTTGAGTTTTCCATTTTGGATGTCATGTTTTGACTAAATAATACCTATGTTAAAAAAATAACCACGTCCAACGTATTCTAACCTGCAAGCATTCCTTTCATATTCTACTAATGGTGGTGACGGTAAGGTAACAAAGTAGACGGTTGGGATTGTGAAAAAAACAAGTAAAATTTAATAATTAGGGGGAGAAAACCTATTCTAATGCAAAAACACAATATTTCAAACTAGTACATCAGGTTTTATATTTTTGAGTTTTCCATTTTGGATGTCATGTTTTGACTAAATAATACATATGTTAAAAAAATAACCACGTCCAACATGTCTGTATTCTTCTTGAAGAACCATTTACACCCCAATTGTTTTAAGATCGGGAGAGTAATCAACCAAGTTTCAAACTTGGTTACCCTTCATGGATTTCGTCTCGATCTCCATAACCTCCTTCCTAAAGGCAGCCTATGGGCCTGTCATGACTTCCGATAGCTGGAAGAGTCATAATAATCCATCAGATATACAGCACCCCATTAGCATGATGTACTCTATGGGATTCTCGGTCAGGAGATGGAGTTATGTCAGATTCCTCAGCAAAATCTTACTGAGTTTCAACTTGTTTCTCTACATGTAATTGAGTACTAGTGTCAACATCAGGTTCTTTGATCCTTTGAGCCTCATCAAGACCAATCTAGCTCGTATTGATTTCTTTGAATATCAGCTTCCTATCATAGAAGAATGCCATTTGAGCAACATAATACTGTTGTCAAAATGTTTATTATATCCAGGTAATCCAGTCGAATAACACTTCTTTTAATCAGTGTTCTTTGAGCTTCACATTAAGTTAGAAACCACGTTTTATGTCCGATTGTTTATATTTTGTTTTGTTATTGATACGAATATTGATGATAAGAGATGGAAATTTGCCCTGGCCCATTAGGGAACCCGTTTGGCCCACCCCGCTAAGGGCCATGTATTCCCCACAAATCTTTTAGATTCATATCTAATGCATTTTTTCATAAACTAAGAATTTATATTGTAACATCCTACTTTGAATAGCAACATACTTGCCCACTTTTTTAGCATTTTTTACGTTTAATCTGATATTTGTGTGAAAATAACAATAATTTATTTATTATTTATTATCATTGGAAGTAAGTTGCTATTTCTCGCAATCTATGGAATACAATTTGTTTATTAAACTAAAAATCCTAATATAGTTAATTAAATTATTATGTTTTTTTACAAGATTCTCTTTTGTATGTATACACGTAGAACATTAGAGGTTGAGTGTTCCAACTTTCTCATAAATTTATCTAAACGATGGTATGATAAATATTTATTGTTCTCGAGAAAACTATTCTCCCAAATGAGGGTACGAGCAATGTACTTCTATTTATTTGCTTATTCGAGCATCCCACTATAATTTTCTCTGATACATAATCATATTTAGTTTTGTGTATTATTAAATCATTACGCTTTGAAGAATATAGCAACATACTTTTAATTTTATTATTTATTAGGACATGTACTTTTAACAAGTGCAAGGAGTGTTGTAAGAAATTAAGCCATATAGCTGGCACAATAAATACTATGTTTGGTAAGAATAAATACAATTCCTAATTCAGATCAATATTACAAATTGAAATGCAAGACGTGCAATATTTTAATAACATTATTGGGATATTGGAATAAAGTTTGATTTATTATTTTTCTTGGGGTTACATGTTGATATGGTTTAACACTTTACTCCATTTTATCAGAGTTTATCTTTTTTGGTGAACTGAATCTCGTAACATGTAAACACATAAGCTTTTAAGGTTATTGTGACACTGAAGACTAAGTTGATCTTATTTTGAGAATGCAATTTCATGGAAAATAGTGCCATTGTGAGTGTCAGACCCTTTAATGTTATTATGGTTAAGTTTATGAATACATTTTTTTAATTTCCTTTTCCTTTTCCTTTTGAATGTGGTTTTAATTAACTTATAATTGCTTCGATTGATGCCATGTTATGTAAATTGTTAATATTGTGAGTTCATTGGTTGATGTTGCATTATACAACTCTATATGAATATAACACAAAGATTTTAAATATTAATAAAGTAGTCTCCAACCAACATAAAAAATCAATTAACTTTAAACTTTAGTTAGGAAAAGTCTTTAGGAAGAATAAGAGAAGAACCAGTAGGCATCATTAGCAATACGAGCTTCAAAATGTATAACACCGATGAAGGTGGGAGGAAATGAGCCATGATTGATAAACCACAAAAATCATACAACCAAACAACTTACGTTATAAGCGATTTCTTAATACAATAAAAGTAAATATAGTAAAGTATTTAGCGGCCTACTCAAGAATGCATGATAATTAAAGAGTCTATTTGACATTCAAAACCAAAAGAAGTTACTATTAATCGAAGTAACTCAAAGTCATATTATGCCAAAATATATTACAAGTGATATAAAGCAAAAAAAAAAATCAATTTAAAGTTTCCTGTTACACATACAAGTTGACATGATTATCACGGACTTATAACCTAGGATAAAAATATTAAGTTATTTATTTTAACTCTTATTAATCATCCTATGGTAGTATGGTCACTTTACGTGAACATCCTATTATTAATGCGCTGAAATTGCCAATTATATAATATTCAGGGACAAAATTTGAAACTTTATTGAACTCATCTAGAACTTCATATATGATGCGTCAAGCCATGATGTCATCAGGGGCCGTAGTTCGTGCATTCACCACGTGATTAATCCTATTTTTTTTTTTCAATAATAATATTGTTTTCTCTTTCTGGCCCTCAACTTGCCCACTTGCAACTTCCAACAATATGTAACTTCATTGAAGGTTCCCGTGGCCCACATAATATCACAAAGTTACAAACCAGTCCCTCGACTTCTGTTAACTTTTTAAGATATTATAATATCTTGCTTTTGATACAAATGGACTTGCATTTGAAACGCAATTCTTATTTTTGTCTTTGCAATTCCTATTATCTATATTTTATTGCTAGATATTCACATACAAACTTTACTTTCTCATTTCAAATCCCTCTTATGCACTTACACTATTAAGCTCTAGTTAAATTCATTTGAAAGTACATGAGGCCAAATAATTGCGACCTATCATAAACTAAAAGGAAAATAAATCACAAATGCAAAATTGCATGAACGTTAAAATTAGATATTTTTGAGAAACAACATAACCTAAATTTTTAATAGCGGAATGTAACAAAGGTAGTAACCAACAGCTTCTTAAAAAACAAAATTACCATGTGGGTACTTTCTAAAAAATCAACAAGAGTTTCATATAATATCATATAATCAAAGGGTTTCTGCCCTAGCATTATCAAACAATGTCTTTTAAAAAAAAATAAGAATTTACATGCAGTATGATAATTGATACATTTGTGTTCAAGCTCAAGTGGTATCCGTAATTTAGGAACAATGATTTATTTCCCACAATTAGATCCATCAAATATATCTTAGTAGCTAGCTACAATTAAATAAATATAATAAAACTAGAATATGCATTTTTTTTAAATACATTTAAAATTTTCAATAGGAATCATAAAAAGATGATAATATAAAGAATTCGAGTGTGAACTTGAATAAAATGACGATGTAATGCCTATAGGGATAATAATATAAAGAGTTTGAGCAATGGTCGAAGTAGTACAGAAAAACGAGGATATCACAATTCACATCATACGATCCTTAGAAATATGGTTCAAAGAATCTCAAATTAGTTCCATTAACAATCTAATGCAAGATTTGGTTTATTTTCATTTTGGAAATATCATAAAGTACAAACCAAGATCTTTCATACGAAAACCAATACAATAAGGTCGAAAAAGATATTGTGATATAAATCATTGATTTTGACTATTCTTATGCCTCAAGAGTCAAGAGTCAAGACTATATTTTGCACTTGCAACATAGGTTTCCTTTAAATTCAACTATTATATCAATATTTTCTATTGAAAACGAAGAATCCTTGGTAGTAAGGCGTTCTCTATTAGCATAACAAGTTATTGACCTTTTTTTTTTTTTTTTTTTTTTGAGATTTTATTTAGTCTTTTAGGTTAATCTTAAATATACTTTTACTTATAGTCATTATTTCTTTTTATTTGTGATTCAAGTTTTCTCTCAATAATAAAATTTTAGTTGTTTTCTTCCTAGATATTTATCAGTTTTCATGGTATCAGAGTTTTATGCGATTCATAGATTTTGTTTTTTTGGGTGACGTTCATCGTATTTTCTGGTTTCATTTCATGTATTTGTTGGGTATGTTTTCGATTTAGTTAGTCTCGTCATTATTGTTGTTATTGTTCGTATGGGTACTGTTTGCCCTTTTTTCATTTGATTCTTGCTCGTATTTGCCATTGGTGTTCGTTTGTTTCGATTATTGGTGCTATTTACTCGTATTTTGCTATTGGTATGTGTTTGTTTTGTTTCCTGTCAATATGGATCGTAAAGATGATTCTCTTCATTATATTAGTATTTAGTACTCAACTTGATGGTAAAAAAATATGATTATTGGAGTTATGTCATGAACAATTTTCTACATTGGCAAACATATGTGAGGATATGTTACGGGTGTAATAGGTAAATCTGGAGTTGAAAAGGTTGCTAATTAAGCAACTTTACCTGATTGATGTGAAACTGATAATTCTAAGATGATCATTTGGATCACAACTTTGTAGTTCAGCTAATTGACACTTAATTAGCTTAGTATTATACGTCAAAAGAAGTTTGTAAATACTTAGATACACCGTACACTCAATCTAACTTTGCTAAACAATTTCGGTTGGAATCTGATATTTGAGCCTTTCATCAAAATACTATTAGTGTTCAGGATCTTTATGCCGACAACTGATTTATGAGACTAGTTGGCTTTTACATGTTGACTTAAAAACTTCCAGGCCCTGTCTTGCTAGGAGGAAAGAGAAGCGATCTAGTTTTCTGATGGCTATGACTAATTGTGAGATTGTTGGGTTACATTGGCTTTTCGCATATATGGCTGTTGATGTTTCCCAACTTACCCTCTTACATTGTGACAACAACACCGCGGTGCAGGTTGCTAAGAATTCTTTTTTTTTTCATGAGCGGACTAAATGATTATCATTTCACCCGGCTTCATCTACACATTAGAACCACCTTTCTCCCATATATAGGTGTTGATGTTTCCCGACTTTACTGATCTTGTCATGTATCAATCCAAGGCCAATCTTAAAATCTTAAGCATTATACGTGTTAGAATTTAGGTCAGAATATTAATCAATAACTTGGATATCTCAAGGATCATGTGTGAAAAAACTTTCCAAAATCTATAATTTTGACCTAATTGCTTAGGTATCACGAAACCAGATTGGAGATAATACAAGAAAACATAATATATATTTCAGCCTAAATCTAAATTTCAAAAACACATAATGCCTTGCTTTGTTTGATGTTATTTTGCGACAAAATGTGTGCAAAATAACATCAACTAAAGAAGATGATATCTGCAATAACTGAAATCTTAAACATATATAGGAATGAAAGTTATTTTTGGTTAAACATTAGAGAGAAAGTCTCGTTTGTTCCCAATAGGTGTGCCAGTTGGGTTTTTGGCAAGAATATACCAAACATATATATATATATCCATTTTATATAGACCTTGTTTCAATAGGACCACTGCCATGGGCTCTGCCTCTGAGACTATGTGAGGGTGATGGTATTGGAATTATAAAGGGATAAATTGCAAGTTGGCAATTCCTTTTGTCCTACATAGGTGAGGGGAAGAACTTTGAGTAGGCTTATAAACCTTTTTAAGCCTTCAAAGGTTGTAGTGGAGGTTAAGCGATGTGCCAAGCCCACGGGAACGCCTAGCCGAGACGTAGACGCAAGACACGAGGTTCGCAAAATGACACGATTAAGGTGCACTTTGCACTAAGGCTAAGGAGCTTTTATTTGTTTTAGGCATTGGGTTGGACATACTTGTTAAATGTTGACTTTATGGAAGCTTTTAGAAGCCTTTAAAAATGCTTTTCTTGGAGGGCAGGTGTCGCAGCTAGAGTTTTACCTACTCAAATCCGTGTGACACATGGTGATTCGTGATAGGGCTGTTGACGTCACTGTTCCATAATTTTTAGAGGCTCATAGGGTTTCTGCGACTATAAATATAGCTCTCCCGGAGCCGTATTCCACACACAAAATTCGAGAATTATCTCTGCTTTCCTCTTTCCCTCTGCTCTGCATTCTTCAAGTCTTTGGATATTTGTTTCGCTTTGCATTTACCGGTTCTTCTATAGCTGTTGAATGAACGATATTATGTTGACACTTATAGTATTCCAAGCGTGTAATTCCTTTAAGGATATGAGATCTGTCGTGCGGTTACAAGTCAAAAAAATATATGATCTTCAGGTTGATTTTACCTTTTTCAGTATTTTATTTTAATTCGTCTGATAATAGAGCAAACTCTTTCTAAACTCCTTATAATCAAATATGATCGTGAATGATAAATTTAATTTCTGGACAAAACTTGTTAATCATAATAATTGGATTTATTATATATGACTTGAACTTTAACCTCAATATTACTGATGCGATATCAGCTCTTCGATCGTCTGGTTCTCACTTCACGAGTGATTCCGGTCGTCTTGGGTTTGACCTGCGACCACAATCACAAAAGGAATGGCAACGTTAGCCGTTCTCCGGGAGGAGATCCTGGGAAAACGCTCCGATGCCTAAGTCAGATCTCCGGCGGGGTTTTTATCAGTGTATAATATGAGTTCTGAGTATGAATCTTTCGATCCCCTTACCGGATGCCCTCCAGGGGTTTTTATACGTCCTTCCCTGTCCGGGTATGGCCGACAAGATCTTGGCTGTGGCAGGAGGGGACCAAGTCGTCCGTTGGTAGTATGATCTTTGTCCTTTGCCACAACCCTATTGGCTCAGGCCGGCTGGATGGGGCGCGCACAATCTGTGTCAGGTACGGGCGCCATGCGTGAGTCGAGGAATGTGGCGCCAAGTACAGTTCACGCTGGTCGTTCCAGCGAATACATCGTCAGTGAGCTGGAGTGACTCTCCAGGGGAGGTCTCGCCAGGGCGATTTCTCCGTTGGCTGGAAGGGACTTTCTGGCGAGGAACTTCCAGCAGTTGGCGAGTTTGGGATCCTCATGGGTGCGCTGGAAGGCGCGCTAGCGGTTGCCAGATGGCACGCTATCAAGACTCCCTAGCCTTAGGCATTATTGCGTGTGCGTAGCTAGTGATGGTGGCTAGGGCTAGCATTGAGTAAAACACGCTGATGTGACCGTTTATTCAGACGGTATTAATCATTATCTTTGAATTTTGAAACTCCCGCTTACGGCTGTTGTTTATCCCACCTCTTTATATCCTCCTTTTTCTCCGGCCATTAGTTCCTTTGCGGTTTCGTTTCCCTTTGTCGATTTCTTGCTCTTCTTCTTCTCTGCTCTTTTGTTTGTTGTCAAGATGAGTTCTTCTTCAGGTGTCGGTCCTGATTCTCGGTACTATGATTCGCTTGTGTCTCGCTATGGCTTTCAACCGGAGGATGGTGTGGAGCTTCCCGCCGATGGAGCTATTTTCTCTTTTCCTCCTGCGGGGAAGATTGGTATGTATCTGAAACATTTCGAGGTCGGTTATCGTTTACCTACGTCATATTTTTTCATGGAGGTTCTCGACCATTACCACGTTCATATTCATCAACTGGTTCCTAACGGTGTGAATAAGATTATCGCTTTCGAACTTCTGTCCAGGGTCGTTCACCTAGAACCTGATTTGTACGTTTTTCGTCATTTCTTTCGGTTTACTCGTGCTTCCACCGGGAACAACTATACCTTCTGTGTTCGTCAGGATCGTCCCACACTTGTAACCGATCAGAAGGGAACTGCCCGGAACTGGTCTCAGCATTTTATTTAGGTTAACGAGAATCAAGTGGGTGTTATGAAGCATCGTGTCGATCCTATCACTGATCGTGCTTTCACTCTCTTCCCTGCGAAAGAAGCTATCGCGAAGGTTCTCCGATCTTTCCATGTGGTTGGTGGGGAACTTCCTGAGTACATTTTAGCCGGCGCTGGCATGAGCACTTCTTGGCGTCTCCGTGGCAAGATGCCCGAATTCTTTACCATTGTGGACGGTTAGTTTTGCTCCTTGTTGTTTTGGTTTCTTATTCTCCTGTTCCCCCCCCCCTTTTTTTAAAAATAACGAGAAATTGAGAATGCTTGGTGGATTCTCTTTGTTACAGGACGGGAAAATGACATCCGGTTTACCGATGTGCTGGCGAAGAATTATCGTGGGAGTCTCCAGTATCGTGAAATTCCATTGGTTGATCGGGTACTACCTTCTCGCGCCTTCCGTCATGAGGCTTTTATTACTCGGGCCTCGGCGGTGCAAGAGGAGGAGAGGCGAAGGGATGCAAGCATTGGGCCTTTGGTTTTTTCGGCTATTGATGGGAGGGTTATTGATACGGAAGTTAGTGGTGAGCAAGGAGGTTCTTCTAGGGCTTTGGTGAAAAGGCGTGCGGGGTTATTTGCTGCTGGTGAGGGTTCCGGGAACATCGTGTTGCCACGGCGATTGCGTCCTCGCCGTTTGGCTGATAGTGGTGGCACATCGGGATTTATTCCCCCCCAGTCTCCTGTGATCAACATTGCCGACGATACATCACAGGGTGCAGACATGGGGATGGACCAGGGTGGGGGTGCTCGTATCGGTACCCACCCTATTGTCGAGGACGTTATTGGAGAAGGTTCTGGAGAGAGCAATCATTCACTGCCAGTTGGGCCTCAACCTCCTCGCCTGGATTTTAGTGGTTTTAGTCGCCGTGGGAGTACAGCTGCTTTGGGGCCTCCCCCTTCGGGTTCTATGGAGGGAGGTCATGTTGCCTCTACTGGGGTGTTTGTCCCTGGGTGGTCCTTATCGGAAAGTGCACGTCTTTCAAATTACCAGACTGCCTTGGAGTTCACGCAGCATGCGTTTCCTCCAGGTACTCGTTCGGAGATGGGGAGTTATTCCCCGGCTGATTTGGTAGGTTCCCTCCGATATGCGGCTGCTCAGAGCGCTTGCTTCTTTGGTGAAAGTGCAAATCGTTTGGAGCAAATGCTGGCTACCAATGCTGATCGCCCCTCTCTCCAGCAGGAGTTGGATGCTGCCCGTGCTGAAGTTGTCAAGTATGAGGGTCTGTTGAAGGACCTTCGATCTCAAGTGGCATCTTTGCAGGCGGTTGGAGAAGAGGCTGCCCGGTTGAGGGAGCAGTTATCTGTGCTTGGACAGGAAAAAGTTGAGCTTCAAGGTGTTTTGGCTGGTGTAAAATCTGAGAATGAGGGTCTGCATATCCAACTTGAGAGTGCTGAAAGGGATGCTGCAGAGTGTGATCGGGTTGCTCAGGCCAAGACACAGGAACTTGAGGAGGCGGAGGCGGACCTGTCCTGGCTCTTGACCAATGGTGTTGTAGGTGTTGTTGACTTGGTCATGGAAAGCCGGGACTTTAGAATGGGTGTGCATCGTCTCAAGGAGGTGTGTATGGCGGCTGGACAAGCTCAAGGTTATTCTCGTGCAATAAAGGATATGAAGGCAGGTAAGAAGATTGCGGCGGAGGAGGAGGAGCCCCCCCTTGATGTTGGTTTGGAGGTGGACGAGGCGGTGGATGCTTTTATGAATGTTGATTATGCTACAGCCTTCAAACTTGGAGAGCTCGGTGTGCCCGACTTGAAGGCCTTGCTGGATCCAAGCAGTGTTGCCGGCCCCTCTCATGCGTAGCAGGTATTTGACATCTTGTTTGCTTGTCTTGTGGTTTTATTTGGTGATGGAACAATGTTTGTAAGGCCCTGCTGAGGCCATTTGGACAAGGTTTTTACTTTATTTTGTAAGGCTCGAGAGCCAGGACAATGTTGCTTGGTTGTTTTTCATTTGATGTTGACTTGGTGGGCATTGTGGGCCCTTTTTCTTGTTCATGCAATTGTTTGAGTTTTTTATTGTCGCACAGAATTGGGATTGTTGGTGGATTGGTTCTTATATGTGGTTCTGTATTCTTGGTATATTTGGGGGTGCATGCTGGTAGGCTTATTCTAAGATAGCTAGCTTGGGTAGTGCTTGGTGAGATTGGAACTTGATGTTGTTACGTTTGCTGTGATGTGCTTTATCTTTTGTGTCTGTAAGGTTTAAGACTGAGAATTACCATGTCTTTTCCAATAATGGTTTAGCCAGATGGTCTTGCTAAGGCTAGGGTCGAGAGTCGCCCTGCTCCTTAGGTAATTCGTCCTTTATTGTCTGTATGGCTTAAAACCAGGGGTTGTTAAGCCTTCCTTAGGGTGTTTCACCCGGATAATCTTGCTAAGACTAGGACCAGGAGTCGCTTAGTCCGTGAAGGGGTATTTCACCCTTAAGGTTTTTAAGACTAGGACCGGGAGTCGCTAAGCCTTCTTCAGGGTGTTTCTCCTGGATAACCTTGCTAAGACTAGGACCAGGAGTCGCTTAGTCCGCGAAGGGGTATTTCACCCTTAAGGTTTTTAAGACTAGGACCAGGGGTCGCTAAGCCTTCTTCAGGGTGTTTCACCTGGATAACCTTGCTAAGACTAGGACCAGGAGTCGCTTAGTCCGCGAAGGGGTATTTCACCCTTAAGGTTTTTAAGACTAGGACCAGGAGTCGCTAAGCCTTCTTCAGGGTGTTTCACCTGGATAACCTTGCTAAGACTAGGACCAGGAGTCGCTAAGCCTTCTTCAGGGTGTTTCACCTGGATAACCTTGCTAAGACTAGGACCAGGAGTCGCTTAGTCCGCGAAGGGGTATTGCACCCTTATGGTTTTTAAGACTAGGACCAGGAGTCGCTAAGCCTTCTTCAGCATTTTATTCATTTGTAACATATATAAGTGAAAACAACATTTGCATTCATTACTTTGTTCATGTGGCGATTACAATTTTCGGGTGAACGTTGATGGTGGCGTTTAGCCAGTAGTTTTCCTAGCAGTGGAACTGTTTGAGGTTCTGAACGTTCCATGTTCGCGGTATTGCTCTGCCTTCCAAAGTTTCCAGGGTGTAGTATCCTTTTGAGTTGGCCTCTGTGACTCTGTATGGGCCTTCCCATGTCTGACCAAGCTTGCCTCGTGGTTCAGCGTGGCTTGCTTCATTTTTCAGGAGGACCAAGTCGCCTACACCAAAACGTTTTTCTCTAACCCGCGCATTGTAGTATTTCTCTGTTGCCGCCTTGTAGCATGCCTGTCGTATATTGGCTAGTTCCCGCTTCTCCTCCAGGATGTCTAAGTTGAGGCGGAGGTCCTGGTTGTTATTTTCTTCAGTGAATTCCGTGGTGCGCAAGCTGCCTACGAAAATTTCTGGTGGCAGGACGGCTTCCGTGCCGTATGTCAGTCTGAATGGGGTTTCCTTTGTGGATGTTCGTGGGGTAGTGCGGTATGACCAAAGTACCATGGGTAATTCTTCCACCCAGCAACCTTTCGCTTTCCCCAGCCTTTTCTTTAATCCCGCCACCAATGTTCTGTTAGAGACTTCAGTTTGGCCGTTGGCTTGGGGGTGTGCAACAGATGTGAACTTTTGTTTAATTAGCCTTTCGGCACACCATGTGCGGAATGGATCTTCCGCAAATTGTAAGCCGTTGTCGCTAACTAGGACTTTCGGGGTGCCAAATCTGGTTAGGATGTTCTTCCACATGAACTTAATCATGTTCCTCCCCGTTATTGATGCGACAGCCTCTGCCTCGATCCACTTGGTAAAGTAATCTACCGCTACGATGAGAAATTTCACTCGACCGGGTGCTTCCGAGAATGGGCCAACTATATCAATTCCCCATTGGTAGAAAGGTCATGGGCTTGAAATGCTGGTCATAGGGGCCGCTGGTAAGTGGTGGAGTGGTGAAAAAGTTTGGCATGCGGCACATTTCTTTGTCACTTCTGTTGCGTCTGTATGGATTCCCGGCCAGTATACTCCCCCTCTAAGGGTTTTTCCGGTGAGTGCTCTGGCGCCCTCGTGCGCTCCAGCTTCGCCCGCATGTATTTCTTCCAGTACTGTCTTTCCTTCTTCCGGGGTAATGCATTTTAACCAGGGCTCTAAATGTCCTCGTCTGTACAATGTGTCGTTTCGCATTGCATATTGGGGGGCTCTCACTTTGACCTTGCGTGCTTCAGCGTTATCACTTGGCAGGATACCTTGCGTTAGGTAGTCTATTAAAGGTGTCATCCATGTGGTGGTGGTTGTGCTAACCGGTGCTATTTTCTGGGCATCAATGCTTCTTTCTTTTAGGACTTCCACTAGGACCTCTTTGGATAAGTGGTCGAATGCCGTAGAGGCTAATTTGCTCAGCGCGTCGGCTTTTCTGTTAGCTGAACGAGGGATTTGCTTGACTGTGAAAGTTTCCATTGTGGCTGCTATCCTATTCACTTCTTCCACATATTTCTTCATTCGCGGGTCTTTTAGCTCATAGTCCCCGTTGATTTGGTTAGTTACTAACAAAGAATGACGATGTGCCAGGAGGTGCTTGACTCCATTCTCCTTCGCGAGTCGCATCCCAGCGAGCAGTGCTTCGTATTCTGCTTCATTGTTCGTCGTTCGGAAGTCGAATCTGAGTGCGTAAGTTATTTCCTCGCCTTCTGGGGTTGTTAACACTAGGCCTGCCCCCGAGCCTTCCTTGCTGGCTGCCCCATCCGTGTGGAGCCTCCAGGTTTCCGGGGGTGTTTCTAGTTCTTGTTTTGTAGCTTGACTTGTGGCTGCTTCTTCTTTCTCTGGCATTTCTGCCAGAAAATCTGCTAGTGCTTGGCCCTTGATGCTTGTTCTTGGTTTGTAGTCGATATCGTGTTCCCCCAGCTCGATGGCCCACTTGGCTAGGCGGCCTGATTTCTCTGGTTTCAGTAGTATTTGGCGGATTGGTTGACTTGTCAATACTTCAATGTGGTGAGCCTGGAAATAACGCCTCAGCCGGCGTGCTGCATAGATTAAAGCTAGGACTAACTTTTCAAATTGCGGGTAACGTAGTTCTGGGCCTTGAAGCACCCGGCTGACGAAATAGACTGCCAGACTGGTCGCTGTTGGTGTTCTCTTTCCACAGCTAGAACTGCACTTATTGCTTCTGGTGATGCTGCCAGGTACATGGATAATTTTTCCCCTGGAACTGGGCATGCTAACGTGGGCAACGACTTCATTGCTTCTTTTAAATGTATCAGAGCGATTTCTGCCTCGTTTGTCCATCGAAAATTGTTTTTGTTAATGCAGCCCTTCAGCGTGTTGAACAGCGGGAGAGCTTTTTCTGCTGATTTTGCTACAAAGCGTCCCAGGGCTGTGAGTTTTCCGTTGAGTCCTTGTATTTTTCGTAGGCATGCTGGTGATTTTATCTCGACGAAATCTTTTATCTTTTCTGGGTTTGGTTGTATACCTTCTCGCGTGACGTAATAGCCCAGAAATTTCCCTTCTTCTACACCGAAGGTGCATTTGGCCGGGTTAAGTTTCATTTGAATTGTGGAGAGTGTTTTAAGGGTTTCTTCGATGTCTTGCAACAAGGATTGTTCTGCACGGCTTTTTATGACCATGTCGTCAACGTATACTTCGACGTTTCTTCCGATTTGGTCTTTGAACGCCTTGTCGACTAGCCTTTGGTATGTTGCCCCAGCGTTTTTTAGACCGAACGGCATTTTCTGGTAACAAAAGGTGCCGTGATCCGTGTAAAAGGCTGTTTTGTCTTCGTCTTCCTTCCGCATGAGAATCTGGTGATAACCTTTGTAGGCGTCTAGGAAACACTTCCACTTAAATCCTTCCAGCGATTCTACTTTCTGGTCTATCTCGGGGAGTGGATAACAATCTTTCGGGCATGCTTTGTTTAAATCGGTGTAGTCGATGCACATTCTCCAGCTACCATCGCTTTTCTTTACCATAACTGGGTTGGCTATCCATGTTGGGAAGAATGCTTCACGGACGATGCCAGCTTGTACTAGCTTGGTGACTTCTGAGTTAATGGCGTTGTTGCGTTCTCCTGCTTGGCCGCGGCGTTTTTGCTTGACTACGTTACTTCCTGGTACGATGTTAAGATTGTGTTCGATGATCGTTCTTTCTACTCCCACCATGTCTGCTGGCTCCCAGGCGAATACGTGTTTATATTTTCTGAGTAGGGATATCACTTGTTTTCGTAACTCGGTTGGTAATGTGCTACCAACTTGTATCTTTTGGTCTGGAAAATCGTGGTGGATTATTTCTCTGCTTTCTTCGGGTTCGCCCCTTGGGCGTTTTTGTTTGCTATCGATATCTGCGGGCAGCATTATCTGGCAGCATTTGAGTGTCTTTTGTGGCGTTGCCAGGACGGTGGCCACGCCGGCATCCGTTGGGAACTTGATTATACCATGTAGTGTGGATGCCACAATGCCGAAGTATAGCGCTGCTGGTCTTCCCAGGATGATGTTGTGTTCCGATGGTGCTCGTACTACTGTGAATTCGAGTGTAACTGTTTTCTTTCGCTGACCGTCATCTATTGTGATGGGCAGATAGATCATCCCAGTTGGTATGATGCTGTGCCCTGTGAAGCCGGTTAGATTTCCTGCTGGGGGGCGTAAATATGTCCTCCATTCCCGTGGCAGCTGACGGAAGCAATGTTCGAACATGATGTCCGCTGCGCTGCCGCTGTCGATATGCACGCGGTGGATGATGACGTCTCGAACTCTGGCTTGGATGATGAGTGGGTCGTCGCCGTTCCACCCTTCTAGATTCTTGTCTCTACTAGAAAAAGATATTTGTTGTTCGTCGACGTCTGGTGTTTGTTCTCGTGCTCTGCGATGGTGTTTGTGTATTACTAGAATCTCTGGCCCCTTCTTTGGCACGTCCATGTTTTTCGCTGGTGTGTCGTTTCTACCGTTCTTCGGGCGGATTGATTTGGCGATGTCATTTAGGTTCCTCGTTGTATTCTTTGGTCAAGCTCTTTCTTCAGCACGGCGCACTCTGCCGTGTCATGTCCGTAGCATTTATGGAATTCACAGTACTTAGATTGATCCCTCGGGCGTTCCGATGTTCTTCTCGCCTGCTTGTTTTTCTCGGCGACAACCAGAATGTCTGTCCGCTTATATCTCCTATCCTCTCTATAATGATTGTTGTAGGGTTTTTGGTGTTTACCTCTTCTGAAGGGTTGTCGTCTATCGCCAAGGTACTGTGAGTGGTTTTCTCTGGTTTTTGATGAGGAAATGGCTGCGGCTTTTAGGTACGCTTCTTTGGCAGCTGTACCTTCTTCCTGGCATAGGAAACGTTCTACTCGCTCTTTCATTTCCTGCCGAGTAGCTGGTGGTTTTCCTAAGAATTTCGTTGATAATGGGCCTGGCAATAAGCCATGTGTAAAAGCTCCGGTTACTAGGTTATCGTTTTGTCCTGGTACATTTAGCGTTGCTTCGTTGAATCGTTTGAAATATGCTCTAATCGGTTCGCCCTCCAGTTGCTTACACCCGATGATCTCTCGAATATCTCCTCGGTATTTACATAGCTGCATGAAGTTTGAGAGAAATTGTTCCTTGAGCTCCGTGAAGTTTCTGATGCTGTTTGGCGCAAGGCTTTTGAACCATGCGCCTGCGTTCCCGTCGAGCGTCGTCGGGAAATGTGTACACCAGAAGCGTTCGTCTAGCTTCAGTGATTACATATGCCATTCGTACGTGTCGATATGGCTATCTGGGCAGGTTGTTCCGTTATAGGTTTTAAGGTGTGGTAGTTTGGCCGTGTTTGGCATGTCGTAGTCGTGTATTTCTTTAATGAAGGGGGATTTATATGCTACGGGGGGAGGTGGGTTTGTGTTGATTGTTGCTTGGATGGGAGATGTTATGGGTTGGTACATCGGCGGTTGAGTGTAGAACAGAGGGGGTGCACCGATCGGTATGCCTCCGAAGGATGAGGCGGGTGTGTTTACTGACGTTGACGTAAAGCTTGTGAGTAATGGTGTTACCGCTGGTTGGGGTGGTTGAAAGAAAGAAGAGGGTGAAGGGGTGAACATTGGTGATCCCGTTGAGGGTTGGAACGGTGTAACTGGGTAACTAAATGGTATATATGGCGGCGGTGTACTGAAGGGTATGGGTGTTATAGTCTGTTGGAATGGCGATGAAGGGACTGGAGTTTGGGGAATCAAGGGAGGTGCGAGTGGGTTAGTTCTTGGTGATGATGGAGTTGCTGGTAATGTTTCTATCGGTGTTGAGCCCAATGGTAACATTGAACGTATGGGGCTCGTGGGGTGATTACCACCGCTGGTCTGTCCTTCAGTCGTCATTGCCGGAGATTAAAATGGTGGTTTCTTGTTGCGCATCACAACACGGATGGCGCCAATGATGCGATATCAGCTCTTTGATCGTCTGGTTCTCACTTCACGAGTGATTCCGGTCGTCTTGGGTTTGACCTGCGACCACAATCACAAAAGGAATGGCAACGTTAGCCGTTCTCCGGGAGGAGATCCCGGGAAAACGCTCCGATGCCTAAGTCAGATCTCCGGCGGGGTTTTTATCAGTGTATAATATGAGTTCTGAGTATGAATCTTTCGATCCCCTTACCGGATGCCCTCCAGGGTTTTTATACGTCCTTCCCTATCCGGGTATGGCCGACAAGATCTTGGTTGTGGCAGGAGGGGACCAAGTCGTCCGTTGGTAGTACGATCTTTGTCCTTTGCCACAACCCTATTGGCTCAGGCCGGCTGGATGGGGCGCGCACGATCTATGTCAGGTACGGGCGCCACGCGTGAGTCGAGGAATGTGGCGCCAAGTACAGTTCACGCTGGTCGTTCCAGCGAATACATCGTCAGTGAGCTGGAGTGACTCTCCAGGGGAGGTCTCGCCAGGGCGATTTCTCCGTTGGCTGGAAGGGACTTTCTGGCGAGGAACTTCCAGCAGTTGGCGAGTTTGGGATCCTCATGGGTGCGCTGGAAGGCGCGCTAGCGGTTGCCAGATGGCACGCTATCAATTACATTGTCAGCTTGTTTGCGTTTGATTATAACAATTGTATATGAAATCAATAATATCGATTTTTAAGTAATTTGTTTGACATTTTGATACTTTGTTTATTTAGTTCCCAATATTAATTTAGATTGTTCGATTACCTTTTCAGAAATTCAACAGATACCCCTTGGAACCCTATCAAGGTCTTTGCCATCAGACCTCCGTATTCCCGAGATCACTTTAGCTTATCTGAACATGCACCACGTACATCCAACCTCGCATTATAACTAAAGCTTAACTCAGTTTATCTCAAGTTAATCCCGTTAATATTAAATGATTTGATAACACTAAAATTATCATCAATGAACATCTTCGATTAAAGATAAATTCCAACTCAGTTCAATATCATCAAATTTAAGTTTTCCAAAATCTATTGACCGTGCTAGTCCAGATATATAAATGGAAATACAAAATTCGGCATTCGAGCTTGCCATTCTCATCAAGATAGATATAGACAAATTATTAAAATAATAACAATCGACAATTGTATATTTAGGGACCATATGTGTTAAAGAAAAAACTCGATGGATGGAATGTCCATATTGACATTAGTGATAGACCACTATTGTAATTTTTCTTCATTAATTTTTAAGTTACGATATTACCCCACGAGTTCATGACCTCTTGCCACTATATAAACCCCTCGTTATCATCTTTCTTCAAAAGATTTCTTTCAAGTCTTCTCTCCTATCTCCTTCTGTCTTTAATCCTTCAAAAATCAGAATAACGTCTTCTTAAAATCCATAAATCAACGCACAATGATGCAGACGGAAGCATTTCCGGCGACTAATCCCGGCGAACTTCCGGCGTTTTGCCGGAGCTTCAGTTTCAGCAGCCTCACGCCATGTTTATCAGAAAATTGGGGTGATTTACCGTTGAAGGTAGATGACTCAGAGGATATGGTGATATACGGCATCTTACGTGACGCCGTTACTGCTGGGTGGACGCCGTTTAATTTCTCGGCTAAAGAGATAAAAGCCGAGTCGATAGAAGAGATGGAGCCGGCTTCGAGTATTGATCAGTTACCGGAAGTGGTGGCGCCGGTGGAGGAAACTACTGTAACTTCGTTGTCAGTGCAATCTCCGGTGAAGGGAAAACACTACAGGGGGGTGAGACAGCGGCCGTGGGGGAAGTTCGCGGCGGAGATAAGGGACCCGGCTAAAAATGGAGCGAGAGTGTGGCTCGGGACTTATGAAACGGCGGAAGAAGCGGCTATTGCATACGATCGGGCGGCGTACAGGATGCGTGGCTCGAAGGCTTTGTTAAACTTTCCACACAGAATCGGCTTGAATGAGCCGGAGCCAGTTAGAGTGACGTCAAAAAGGAGGTCACCTGAGCCGTCAGCTTCGTTATCATCGGCTTCTGAGATCAGTTCGCCAAAAAGAAGGAATACTAAAGTCTCGGTGGCTGTTGAGCCAGAAGTACAAAGCCGATCAAATGAGTCTAATGTTTAAACATATAGACTAGTGCCACGTGGCGAGAAAGCATTAGTAGAACTATTGGGGCCCACAAATGATCCGACCCGGAATCGGAGCTACATGATATTGTATTGCGATTTTGCTACTGGGGAGTGGGTAGCAATTTGCGAAACTTGAAATACCAAAAATGCCCTGCCAATGGGAAAAATGAAATGATTGCTCTTGTTGGCTATTGAAAAGGTGTGAGGCATTAACGCAATTTGCATCAATCGCTACAATGGGAATTGGTTATCTACACGTTATTTGATAAAATATTATAAAGAAGCAAATGCCAAATATGATAATGACAAAAATACCTTTTAAAATATATAAAGGTAAGATTTAATACAGATGTGTTTGTTATAGAGCGGATATGAGTGTCGGGAAAAAGTAATGTATATTTTTGAACGAGTTCAATGTGTGAATATAAATATTAAAAATGATTTCGGTCGGTTAAAATGTTGTGGCAATTTTAGGAAGTCACATTCATACTCTATCCATTCTTAAGCAAAATTTCTTTAGTTTTGATTGTTCCTTTGAACCTATAATATGGGGCAACATGACATAGTTTTAGGTCGGTTAAAATGTTGTGGCAATTTTAGGAAGTCACATTCATACTCTATCCATTCTTAAGCAAAATTTCTTTAGTTTTGATTGTTCCTTTGAACCTATAATATGTGGCAACATCACATGGTTTTATACCTACGACAGTAAAGGAACCAAAGGTTTGACGAAACGTTTGGTAGGATATCATTTATTTTAAACAAAACTGTAAAAATGGTTCATGTGGTTTGCTGTTTTTTGTGGTTTTGATCCAAACTTTTGTAAATTTGTATAGATGGTCTTTTTCCATAAGTTTATTTGTGAATCAGGTCATTATCCAAATTGAAATGTCTATTTACCATTTTTACTTCTTATTTCTTTTTTCTTTATACTAATTTACATATTTTTGTAATTAATAAAATAAAAAAACTCACCCTCCTCCTCCTCACACACACACACACACATTTTGCCTCCTCGAGATCTACTCCTTCACAAAGTTATGTTCGACTCCTCGCCAAATCTCTCCAAGACTTTAAAACTTGCTCAGTACTTTTAAACAAACAGATGAAACTTCACATGGAAGCTCTCATGAAACAGGTTCCATCTCCATATTTCATTTTCTTGATTAGACTTACACCACCATGAATACGATGCTAATAGCTTCCCATAACTAATGATTTTGCCAAAAACAACGACTTACAAGTACTCAAACCGTTGATTGGAGTAGGTTGCCCTTTGAAGCTAGGAGCTTGTCGAGTCTGAGAAGTGGATTAACATGAGATGTCGACATCGAATTCGAGGAAGTAAACTACAACCCACGTCTAACAGATGATTGATCTGTAGGCCTGCGTACTTTTGGTGATCGAATCGATGGCACCGACGACGATCTCCTAGAGGAGGTCATACCAAAACGTGTTTTTAGAATCTGAAATTGGAAAACATTGGAATCGTAGGAAAAGTGACATGATTCGCCCATGGATCTCCCTAGGGTTAGACCAGGAAAAAAGTCAGGTTGGGGATGAGAGAGAGTGTGTGTGAGAGAAAGAGAGAGGGAGGGAGGGAGGGAGAAGAGAGAGAGAGAGAGAGAGAGAGAGGGGGGGGAGGATGCACAGAGATGGGGTAGGGTCGGATAAGAGAGAGAGATATGTGGATTTTTTATTAAAAGGGTAAAATAGACATTTCAAGTTGGACAGGGTCTAAATCCACAAAGAAACTTCTAGAAAAATACCGGTTATACAAATTTTCAAATGTTTGGACCAGAGCCACAAAAAATGGCAAACCACAGGACCATTTTTTCAGTATTGTCTTTATTTTATAAACAAAGGAATATTAACAAGTTTTTATGTCTTTTCTGTGTGTGTGTGTGTGTGTGTGTGTGTGTGTGTGTGTGTATATATATATATATATATATATATATATATATATATATATATATATATATATATATATATATATATATATATATGATAGTTTATCATACTGATACACACAGTAGCCCGCCAGCGCGCCAGCAGGCTCCTCGCTACCTCCCAGACGGCCAGCCAGCAGCCAGGGACCACGTGACCCGCCTGGCTGGACGGCATCCGACTCGATAACCCTGGACGATTGGTTACCACGTGTACCAATACCAGAACGACGCCTCACTTCATAACGGTCATTAAGTGACTTGTCAAGCCACAAATGACCAAGGTGTGCACGAGCCACTACCTGGTCAGAAGAATGAGCCAATCACAAGCGATCACGAACGATCGTCTAATAAGGAAAAGATTCACTGCCAAAACTGACAGGCGGTCCCCACAAAGGTACAACGATATATGATGATCGTACCCATGGTAGGATCATCATCGTTAATCATACTTACGCACACGATCAGCTTCATCTCTCATCTTGCTCTGATCACCGTACTGACTTAACCATCAGAGCGCCCTTCCGAGATTGCCTCCCGGAGTGCGACTGACCCACTTTCATTGTTGTGAACTCAGGCCTAAAGCTCAATCGCTCGGAGGACTCTATCGAAGGACTTGTTTGCATCATTGGCGCCATCCGTTTGTGTGACAACACAAGAACTACGCTCTCATAATTCTGAATGGCGACAAAGTCGGATGATCGGCAAGGCGGCGCCCAGCGGAGTCCAATACGACCTATGACATCCCTAGACGCCCCCACACCTCAAACTTCGGCGACTACGCACCACACAGTCACACCTACGGTCGCCATGACCACTATATCACCATGGTAGCCGCCGATGCCAAATCCACTGACGCCGCCACTGACGTACCTGAATCCTCTCCTCCATGCAGGGCCATCGGCGACTCAACCACTGTTTCCACCTCCGTTCGCCGCCACTACGATGGCGGGAGCATCAATGAACACCCCCATTCCACCGAACATCCCACCAACAATTCTGATACCTTTCATCACAGGAATACCATCAACTCCCTCTCCAATACCCACCATTCCCCAAAACCTGTTCGTTAGCGCTCCCACTCCACTAACTCAGTTTGGTTCAACACCATTTTACGTCGGTAGCTATACAACACCCCCGATAATCACACCACCCTACATGACACCGCAATACCCATTCATGCCACTTCATCCACCATTCCAGCAACAGACGTTGAATCCAATTCCCACAATAACAAACTATCGCTCTCCTTTCGTCAAAGAGCTCCTGGATACGAGATCCCAAGCACCACCAAACTCCCAACGTTGAAAATATACAATGGAACAACATGTCCCGATAGCCATATTGATACTTACGAGTGGCACATGACCTCGTTGAAGCTAGACCAACGTTTTTAGTGCACATACTTCCCAACGACGTTAGACGGAAATGCTGGTGCATGGTTCAAAAGCCTGGCGCAACATGGCAATTAACGCAGAAGTTTCCAAGGTAGTTGCAGCAGGAATACTAAGAGAAGCAATTTTTCCTGATTGGATTGCTAACCTAGTGATGGTCAAAAAACATGACGGTAGCTGGCGAATGTGCATAGATTATACAGATCTAAACAAAGCATGCCCTAAGGACTGTTATCCCTTGCCAGAAATAGACCAGAAATTAGAGTCGCTCTGGGGGTTCAGATGGAAGTGCTTCTTAGACGCATACAAAGGCTATCACCAGATACAAATGAGAAAAGAAGACGAATAAAAGACGGCGTTCTACACCAACAGAGGGACATTCTGTTACAAGAAGATGCCTTTCGGCTTAAAGAATGCAGGAGCAACATACCAACGACTAGTTGACTAATTGTTTCGTGATCAAATTGGGCGCAATATTGAAGTTTATGTCGACGACATGGTGATCAAAAGCCCAGAAGAAACTACACTAATAGCAGACGTAGAAGAAACACTTAAAACATTAGAAAAGGCGAAAATGAAACTGAATCCGGCAAAATGTGTGTTTGGTGTCGAAGAGGGCCAATTCCTGGGGTACTACGTGACCAACCAGGGCATTCTCCCCAATCCTGCAAAAGTGCAGGATGCCCTTGAAACCAGACCCCCCCCCCCCCCCGCCACGCTGAAAGAAATGCAGGGTTTAAACGGAAAGTTGGCGGCGCTGGGACGATTCATTGCGAAGTCAACGGAGAAAGCCCAACCACTCTTCAACACATTAAAAGGCGAAGTTAACAAAGAAGGATTCAAATGGATGCCAGCAGCCGACAAGGCCTGGCAGAAACTCAAACAAGCGCTGTGCAACTTACCCACACTCGCCAACCCCGTCCCAGGAGAAACTTTGTCCGTTTACTTGTCAGCATCACAAGAGGCAATCTTAGCAGTGCTAGTAGTAGAAAGGAACAACACACAGCTCCCAGTGTACTTTATAAGTCGAGCACTTCAAGGCCCAGAGATTAACTACCTGATACTCGAAAATTTGGTGCTAGCACTCGTGCATGCTGCTAGACGCCTCCGTCGGTACTTTCAAGCACATCACATCAAAGTTCTTACTAGCCAACCACTCAAGCAGATTCTCTTAAAGCCGGAAAACTCAGGACGACTAGCTAAGTGGGCTATAGAATTAGGTGAACATGCTAACGATTATCGGCCACGAACAGGCATCAAAGGGCAGCCCTAGCCGACTTTCTCATTGAAATCCCCGAGCAAACACATTTGGGGACCCCAGGCGATAAAAAATTCCTCTACAATAGAACAATGATGCGAATGGACCCTCTTTACCGATGGGGCTGCCGGCAAAGAGGGGTCAGGAGCCGGACTAATTTTAAAGAGTCCCCAGGGTGAAGAAATTACATACGCGCTAAGATTTGATTTTCGAACTTCCAACAACGAGGCGGAATATAAGGCCTTGCTGGCGGGATTAAGATTGGCAATTGAAAATAGAGCAAAACAGATTGCAGCCTTAAGCGACTCGATGCTGGTAACAAATCAAATAAACGGTCTATACGAAGCTAGGAATAAACGAATGTAGAAGTGTATGGATGCGGTTCAGAAATTGGCAAAGTCCTTTGACAGCTTCTCCATCAAGCAAATTCCCATGTCAGAAAATAGAAGGGCCGACGCCCTAAGCAAGTTAGCGTCAACATCATTTGATCATCTGACCAAGAAAGTATTGGTTGAAGTTTTACCCGAAAGAAGCATCGAGGAGAAGCAAATCTGGGAGACAACGAAGGAAACAGCGACCTGGATAACACCCTACCTGGAATACCTCCAGTATGGGACATTACTAGAGGACGAAATAGAGGTACGCAAGATAAGAGTCAAAGCTCCAAACTTTATAATCATTGAAGAAACGCTATACAAGAAAGGATATTTAGCTCCTTGGTTGAAATGCATAACTAAGGAGGAAGGGCAACAAGTATTAGACGAAACGCACTTAGGATTGGCAGGAGCCCACGAAGGGGCAAGATCATTAACAGGAAAAGTCTTACGGATGGGAATTTACTGGCCAGACATCCACCTTGACGCAATTGAGATAACACGTAAGTGTACGGAGTGCCAAACTTTCTCCCCAGCTTAGAACCTGCCTGCGGCCCCCATGACGAGCATTAGCAGTCCTTGGCCTTTCTTTCAGAGGGGAATAGACGTTGTCAGACCATTCCCAGAGGCCCCGGGGAGAGTAAAATTTCTGATTGTCGCAATAGACTACTTCACCAAGTGGGTGGAAGCTGAACCACTGGCTTCTATCACGGGACGCAACGTCATTAAATTTATGTGGAAAAACATACTTACTAGATTCAGCACACCACGAGTGCTAATCAGTGATAACAGATTGAAGTTTGCAGAAAATCCATTTCGAGGATGGTGCGAAGAAAAACAGATCCACCAGCAGTTCACATCTGTGGCCCACCCGTAATCGAATGGTCAAACAGAAGTCACTAACCGAACCATTGTAAGCGGAATTAAAAAAGAGGTTGGGGAAAGCCAAAGGCAATTGGGTAGAAGAATTGCCAAGTGTTCAATAGTCGTATCGCACAACCCCAAGAACGAGTACTCAAGAGACCCCATTCAGTCTAGTGTATGGGACGGAAGCCATGCTCCCACCGGAACTCACAATAACTTCCTTAAGAGTCTCTACCTTCACTCCTGAAAAAGCAGAAGAATACCTACGATATAACTTGGATTTACTCGAGGAAAAACGTGAGCTCGCCAGTGTCCAGCAGGCAATATACAAGTCCAATACAGAAAGGTATTACAATAAGCGAGTGAAAGGAAAAGCATTCAAGGTGGGGACTTGGTACTTAGAAAGAATGAGGTAAGTCATTCCCAACCTAGAGGAAAATTGGGACCGACATGGGAAGGCCCCTGTAAGGTGGTAGAGGCGCATCAAAATGGCGCATACATATTGGAAACTCTTGACGGTGGTGCAATACCGAGGACCTAAAACATTCAAAACCTGAGGAAGTTCTACTTTTAAGAAGATTCCTCACAACACAGACTCCAACAATAGCAAGTTTTCTTTTTTATCACTGTAATGATTCAGCCCCATAAGGAACCGAGTTCCAGGGCCCCTAATGTATGACATTCATGTCTAGCTTGTTTCTTTAATCAAATGGCAAGTTGGTTGGATTGATCACACAACCAACAGTCGACTTGTGCATATTTATAGTAACCCAACACTACTTAATGAAAACGAACCATGGGCGAGCACCATCTAAATTAAGTCGAAACTTAATACAAATGGCCGAGCACCATCTAAATTAAGTCGAAACTTAATACAAATGGCCAGACACCATCTAAATTAAGTCGAAACTTAATACAAATGGCCAAGCACCATCTAAATTAAGTCGAAACTTAATACAAATGGCCAAGAACCATCTAAATTAAGTTGAAACTTAATACAAATGGCCGAGCACCATCTAAATTAAGTCGAAACTTAATACAAATGGCCGAGCACCACATATGTTACATCAAATCAAAAATATTAACAATTATGACTAGGCACTACACTCCCTAATGCAACATGCAAAGGTAACACACAAAGAAAGCCAACCAAGCAAATACAAGAAACAATAAGGGCAACTCACGCAAACATATAAACAAAGCACCTGTTCATAAACCAACGAGTAATGTTTGCACACCATCACAAACCAAAAGTAAAAACCAAAACAAAGTTGTCCAAGCCAGTCAACCAATTACAACCATATCGAATAGTCAAATCAAACAACTTACTCATCTGCTTCCGTCTTCAACAATTCCTTCAAATCCTCCACACCAATCTGACCCAGGCTCAACAATCCAGCATAATCCAGGGTACCAAAGTCTTCCATGGCATCCTAAACCTCCCGAGCACAGCTGGAAACTGAGTTTCCCTCCCCAACGTCAGGACCACTGATCTTCAGCTCTTGACGGAGACCACGCCGGCCAGCCTCCTCCCCAGCCACGTAACTAGCCCGCTGGACACGGTTAATGCCATGAACGAAATCTCAGATCATAAACACCTTCTCCACTATCCTGACCATGCCTTCCTCCACCACCCACTCCAAGTCACCTTCCACCTTCACCAAAGCTGCAGCCTTTTCCTCTAGGGCACGATCCTTTTCACACAACTCAGCATCGAAACTCTCAGCCCGTATCATCAAGGCCTCGTTCTCCTGACCAACCTTATCCAACTCCTCTTGGGTACCAACTAACTGCTCTTCCACATACATTTTCTCTCCAACCAAAATCTCGCACTTGTGATCAAATTCACGAGCAGCACTCTCCAGACGGGCTATCTGTGCTTCCAGTTCCTTCGTCGCTGCATGCAGGCGTGCATTCTCAGTCAAAGCATTACGAGCCTCCAGCTTAAGTGATTCCTGGCTGGAGGAAGAAGCCGACAGATGCTTTATCCTTTTTGCTACAACTGCCAAGTAATAAGCAGATTGAGTAGATGCAAACCTCAAGGCACTCATCAAATTATCATGCAAAAAGTCCTCCATCTCCGAGTCAGCTGCCGGAGGAAAAGTATGAAGGGCAAAATCGATGGCATTTTCCCATGTAGCCAAACGGGGGCCATTAACAAGCTTCCAATCAGGAACGAAAGGCAAGGATGCATAATCAGTCTAAACATCAGTACCTAGAGTAGCACCCCCGCCATCACCAGAATCAAGCCCATCATCACCCCCACCAATTCCAACTCCACTTCCCCCACCTACATCAATCCCACCCGCAATTCTACCCCCCCCCAAATCCCCTGCATCACCAAAACTAGACAATATTTTTAAATCCTCAATAATTTGCTCACCATGACCTCCAACACCCTCAGACTCGGAGGGAACCTCGGTATCTTCAGCATTTGTCCCTTCATCATCCGGAATATTAATGATACCCAAGTCATCCTCTTTCAAGCTAGTTAACAACCGACGACGACTTACCCTCCTCACCTACCTTGTCTCCAACAAACTTTCTGAACCCTCCAGCGCATCCTAAGGTGCTTTTCTTTTGTTCACCAACCTAGCAGACTCTCTGAGAATACCTTCTTTGCTATCATAAACTGACTCCAGGGATCCCCCACGATCACCCCTGGAGAGGCCTTCAACCTTCGCATCAATCAATGGAATGTCCCCAAGCTTCCCCTTGCCAAGTTTTGTTTCCTCTGACTCTTAGATTTCTTTGGCACGTGCCACAACATCCGGATTTCGAAAGGCAAATAGAGCAGCCACTTTATCAACCAAATCAACTTCTCGATATTGGAGATCTCCCCTCCAATCTTTACCAAGAACGTCTTCAAACCGCACCATACATGGACCACCTGCGAGAAAAAAGAAAGAATAAGAGGTAGATAATCACAAGAAGAACATGAAAAGGAAAAAGAGGAGATAGCAGAAGGAAAAGAAAGTGACAACATACTTTTTCGAACCACAAAAAATTCCAGCATCTTCCCTCGCATTCGCCAGGAGGTGCTTAACCCTCCACCCAACAAGATATGCTCGGGAAACTCTTTAGGAACTACGCGAAAACTATTCAAGGTCTTCACCACTTGCTCCTGGTGAGGATACATTTTAGGGATTTGATTGGAAACCTGCCCAGATCGGTGATACCTAGCACCGACTCGAGAAGCATTCACCCAAAGCCACTTATCTTGCTAGTGTTTAGGCGAATATTTGGGGTCGGGGATCAACACATGAACGCTAGTCCTTCTGTAAAAAGCGTAGTTCTCCCCGGAGGCAGCAAAATGGAAGTAATGTTTGAACACATAAAAATCAGGAACAATACCTAAACCACGACATAACAGCTCAAAAGCCACAATCTTGTTGAAGGAGTTCGGCGTCAACTGGTGAAGACCGACACTGTTGTGACGAAGAACCTCATTAGTAAAATCCGAGGTAGGAAGACGATACCCGGCGTCAAAGGTTTTTAAATAAACGCCAATCTTCCTTTCAGGGGGAAGGGAAAACCAGTATCAGCAGTCGGAACGAGAACTCCGTCCTCAGGTTGGAAGCCATACCGTTCAACCAAAGGACCATAAACATCGTCGGGAATCTCTTGGTGACCATCATCCGCCATTTTTGAGGGAGTAGAACAAGAAAGAAACGAAAGTAAAAACAAGAAAGCAAGGAGGGATAGAAGACGTAAGAGAAAGGTTGAAAACCCTAAATGGAAATATAAGGACGGGAAGGAGCGGGAAACTCGAAAAAACCCTCTAATGATGAAAACTGACAGGTCACATCATTCAAATAAGCTATAATGACGCCGACCTGCTCGGAAAACGAAGCGCCGTTCCCTAAAGTCTAGAACATCAAAGCTAGGCCACGTCATCGCTTTGACTACCAGACTGGGGGGACTTGATAGCGTATCATACTGATACACACAGTAGCCCGCCAGCAGGCTCCTCGCTACCTCCCAGACGGCCAGCCAACAGCCAGGGACCACGTGACCCGTCTGGCTGGACATCATCCGACTCGATAACCGTGGATGATTGGTTACCACGTGTACCAATACCAGAACGACGCCTCATTTCATAACTGTCATCGCGTGACCTGTCAAGACACAAATGACCCAGGTGTGCACGAGCCACAACCTGGTCAGACGAATGAGCCAATCACAAGCGATCACGGATGATCGTCCAATAAGGAAAAGATTCACTGCCAAAATTGACAAGCGGTCCCCACAAAGGTACAACGATATATGATGATCGTACCCATGGTAGGATCATCATCGTTAATCATACTTATGCACTCGATCAGCTTCATCTCTCATCTTTTTCTGATCACCGTACTGACTTAACCGTCAGAGCGTCCTTCCGGGATCGCTTCCCGGAGTGCGACAGACCCACTTTCGTTGTTGTGAACTTAGGCCTAAAGCTCAATCGCTCAGAGGACTCCATCAAAGGACTGGTTTGCATCAATATATATATATATATATATATATATATATATATATATATATATATATATATATATATATATATATATATATATATATATATATATATATATATATAATGAGGATCTTTTGAGAACCATTTTTTTGTGAGAACTTGAGAACTCTTACACTAAATTTTTTTTTCAAAAAAATGACTTAATGCATTAAGTCGCTTATATTTAAGACCTTTTGTCAAAAAAATTTGAAATAAAATATGCATATAAGAAATGCACATATGTGCATTTTTGTGCAAATGTGCATATGTGGACTTTTTTTACACATGTGCACCTTCAAAAAAATGAACCTTATTTAAAAAAATTGACGAAAATTATTAAATATAAGCGACTTAATACATTAAGCCACTTTATTGAAGAAAAAAAATTCTAGTGTAGGAGTTCTCAAGTTATAATGAAAAAAGGGTTCTCAAACAGCCTGAGCCTATATATATATATATATATATATATATATATATATATATATATATATATATATATATATATATATATATATATATATATATATATATATATATATATATATATATATATATATATTACATGATTGATAGTTGTAGTTTATGAGTAGCATGTGATTGGTCTATATGTATTTTTAGGCTATTTAATATATTTTAGGTTTTACTTTTATTAATTAGAATTTATTTAGATATTAGGATGAACGGTGTGGTGACAGAGGTACCCCACTTCCACATCAGCATAAACCCCCACAAAACTAAACTTGACATTTTTGTCACATCTTTCCATATCAGACTTCATGGGTATCTCTTTCACTACATACCATACAATTGTTGCTATATCTTCATTAGATATTGATCATCATGCCATCACCATGCAACTGTCTACTTTGGATCCTCATGTTTTTAGCAGTTCAAATATATAGTTACGTGCTTTTAATCCTACTATAATTCCAACATCTATGTCTCATTCATGTATGTTTTCCTCTAATACTTTAGGTATTTCTTCCTCCTTATGGATTTTGGACTCTTATGCATCTCATCATATGTCATATTATTTGTCATCATTTGTCTACTGACTTTGCAATTCACCAATTTTTGTTATGTCTGCTACTGCTACATCAATGCTAGTAGAAGGTGTTGGTTCTATTGGTACTCCTCATATGTCTCCCACTAGTGTATATCATATTTCTAAAATTTCTTTAAATCTTGCTTCAATTAGCCATTTATGAAAATCTGGTTATTAGGTTTTCTTTTCTGCTACTCTTCGTTGTGTAAGAAACTTATAGTCTCAAAGGATGGGTGATTGGTAGAGCATAGGCTAGGAGACCTTTATGCCATTGATGAACTTAGAGGAATCGATATTGCTACTTCTAGTGTTGATTTGTCTTCTTTTCGTTTAAGTTGTCCGTTTTCTGATTTTTTATCTTTGGCATTCTCATTTAGGACATGTGTCAGCATCACGTTTACGATTCTTTGCCTCTATAGGCGCTTTAGGTCATTTGAATACTTATGACATTTCTTACTATAGTGGTTGTAAACTGGAAGAATTGTCTGTTTTACAGTTTCATAAAAGTATCTGTTGTTCCTTTGCTCATTTTGAAAATAACCCAAAAACCGCCCGAAGCTCACCCGTAAACCAAATTGCATAATCGGTTCCCATGTGGTTCTGGTTTCGATTTAGGTAGGTTCCAAATTGTTAATTTTCTCATTCATAGTGGTTAGGGACGATATTGATTTGAAACCAGACCGAACCGACCCAGAACCGAGAAAAGCGAAACCAACAAGTGTAATTTTAAGGAACTTAAAACTGAATTGAATTGCATAATCCATTACTATTTGGTTCTGATTTTGGTTCGGTTCGGTTCCAATAATTATTTTTCTCATCCATACGCCTTTTGTGTATTTTTAGGGTATGTTATCAATCAGAAAGAATATCGTTCCTTTGATCTAAGATAATTCAACTTGCGCATCGCGTCATATCACTTATTGGAGCATATTCCCTTACCCATTGGGATTGTAGATGTCCCTCTACCTTTTTAGCCCACTCGTCTTCGTAAGTACCAAAATCCCTGATTTTGCTTACTCCAATTGTTCAACTTTATTTGTTTCTTTTATCCCTAGTATAAATTGTCTGTCTGAGCATGAATTCAATTTAGAGCTAGTTTATGATCCCTCTTGCTAGGATGCTAACGCTGAGGAACTGATTGCTCTTTAACACACTCATATATGATATTTAGTTCTGCTCCCACTGGGAAAGCATATTATTGGTAGTCGTTGGGTATTAAAAATTAAAACCCAACTTGATGGGTTTATTGAATGGTATAAGGCCATACTTGTTACCAAATGATAATCATAAAACTATAATATGGCTTATAAGGAGATTTTTCCCTAATTACAAAAAAACGACTTATGTATGTGCTCTGATGGTAGTTGCTTATATTTTTAGTGGAAAATATTCCATATGGATGCCAAAAATGTGTTCTTAAACGGAAATCTTCATGAGGTGATTTAAAAAACACTTCTTCATGTATTGTTCATCAGTCATGTGAAGTTTGTCAGCTTCAGAATGTCCTTATATAGTCTCGAACAAGCGCCTTGCCCTTTGGTTGAGAAATTATGTGTAATGATTACTTTTCTTTGTTTTCATTCTAGTCATCATGATTCGACTTTGCTTTTGGATGCACGAGTGAATGATGGTTCCCTTATCCTTTTATGTAGATGACATGATTATTATTGATGATTGGTGATGACTATGTGGCATTAAGTTCTCATAACATGATATGGCTCAATGGTTTGCTATGAAATACTTGTGAACTCTAATTATATTTTGGGTATTGAGGTTGCTTGATCTCGAAAGTATTATTATCTATTTGAGTCAAAATATAAACCTGGTTTGTTTAACTTTGTATGACTCCCTGATAATAAGATTTTTGACACGCCCCTTTAACCAATGTCCACTATTCTCCAACTGATGGTGTTTCTTTATTAAATTTGATCCTTGTGGGACTGTTTAGTTTACCTTACAATTTTATTTCTGAACATAACTCATACACCCTTATATGGTTAGTCAGTTTGTTACTGATCCTATAACTATTTATTGGGGAGATGGTCTTTGTATTGTGAGATATATTCGTGACACTCAGTTTCATAGTCTCTTATTCCCTTCAATTTTCTCTTTAGAGCTGCTAGCTTACGGTAATGTCCATAGGGATGACGATCCTAATGATCTCAAATTTGTTATCGGTTTCTGTATTCGTCCTGGAAATTCGTTTATGTCATGGAAGAGTAAGAAAAATGATGTTTTCTCTCAATCATCCATAGAGACAAAGTTTCGTGCTATGATTACGACTACTTGTAAGTTTGTTTGGTTGCATTAATTACTTGTAAATATGAGTGTTGACGTGCCTCTATCCCCTTACATTGTAAAAAAAATGCTATGCAGATTGCCAAGGATTCTAGTCTTTACGAGCGAACAAAACATATTGAGATTGAATGTTATTTCATATGCCATAATCTTCAACTTGGAACTGCCTTGTTCCTCTATGTTCATTTAGTTTTGCAGATAGCTGATATTTTCACTAATACTTAAGGGGTGCTTGATAGCCTCTTAATCTGAATGGTTAAGAGGCTCTGAACCATTTAAAGCGTTTGTTTCATAAAAATTATCTCTTAATCGGCCAGAGCCCTCTTAATGAGCCTATGGACCATTAAGTAGAAAAACAAATTCGAACCGGTCATTTTTCACAAAACTTCAAGATATACCCTTTAACTTAAAATTTTTTTTCATTCAGAACCTCTTAATGATTCAGAAATCTGAATCATTTAAATTTAAATCATTCAGATGCTGTCATATAGCTTCTAATCAACTTTACGTTTTTGTTTATTATCTAACAAACTCTCAGTGCATATTGCTATCATATTGTAAGTTTAAAATGAGATGTAAGGCTTGGCCTTTTTGTATTTCACCTTTTACTAAAATAGCCTAATCACATAAGCTTTTACCTCAAACTAGCAAAAAATCAGCAAAATCCCCAAAATAGCCAAGGAAATCGTAAGTAGACCTGTGAACTTCTCCTTGACCTGCGATTTGCCCTTATGAGCTGCAAATTTCTCAGTGGGCTTAGCCTATCAGCCCCAGAGTAAATAAACCCTCAAAAAAAAAAATTAACCTGGTTTTTTCATTGACTTTGGTAGAAATTTCTCTCTAATTGCGGGTCAATTTTTTTTTGGGATTACTGTTAGTATCTCAAATTTGTAGTTTGGATGTTTGATGATTTGTTTAATCGTTTTCAGTTTCAAATTATACGTTCTAAGGTGTAGATTAGCGATCGAGCAAGTTTTTATACATAGGGTACAAGTTTTTGATGCATGCAATCGCAAGGTGGCAAAAGGAAAACTGCAGGTGACAGAGAGGAAATTGCAGGTGGAGATTTCCTCAAAATGCAGGTCCAAATTTTCTTTTATACTAGATGACGAAATCTCATGTCTTGAGGGCAAAATGAGGAAATCACAGGTTTTGAAACGAGTTCGCAAGTGACATTAGCTCACCTGCGATTTTCTTAGCTCAAATGGAAAATTTGTCAATTTTTAGCAATTTTGAGATAGAAGTTATGTGATTAGACTATTTTTATCTTTTTTTTTTCTTATTCTTTGATAAATTAACCCTACTTATTTCTCTATTTATAGTCTATTTCCCTTTCATTGTAATTGTGTTTTTTCAATTACTGAAAAGCCCTTGCCTTCTTTGATGGCTATTTGACTCTCAATCTCCAATTATAGCCGGTGTGATAGTGACCTTACACTTTACTTGCGTAGACAAACGTTGTACAACCAAGTAAAAGATTCTTGCTAAAGACGGTTGCAAACACATTTTCCTTAAACACTGCCCTTACCTTTGGAACCTTCACCCCCACCGTAACACTTTCAAGATTTAAAAAATAAAAAGATAAAAATTGAAACGTATCTCATGCTTATGTTGTTTTACAGAACATAGCTTTCCTTACGAAATTCATTTCATCTTTTACACGGTGTCGTTTATGTTCATGTCAACTGTGACGTTCCCATCACTGGTTACTAGTGTGCCAAACACACATCACTCTCGTATGTTAATCATAATGTCTCCATGTGGACTTGTCCAACACTTGTCCAATAATAACATATTATCCTTTCATAATATATATGATAAAATTAAGCTCTTAAAATACTTTATTATAATACAAAAATCGACTTGTATAAACATTATACAACACCTAACAATATACTACAAATTGTCATCAAGGGAGGTTTTTACTTTTTAGTTTTTAGCCGTGTGCTTTCTAACCAATTGGTGTATTATTATTTATTTGAAAATTGTTCCCACAAATACAAATTATGTCAATTCAAAAAAACATTTAAACAATCCCCAAAACATGAATAAAGAATAGCGAAGCAACACTAGAAGCAATTTGTACAACCCATAAAAAGAATCAGACTCTTGAAAGAAAGAACAGAAACTATAATAATAGCTTACATGAAAATGATATAAAAAAGCATAAAACTTGAAATTGGTGAATTTTGATTATTTATTATTTTATTATTAACCTGAGCAGCAACCGCCCTTCTGTCCCACGGGTTGTCCCTTAAGCTGCACAGACGGTGGCCTTGCACTGTTTGCTCCTGGCTGACTTGCCATCCTGAAAACAAACATGATTTTCCAATTAGGGGTGCAAATGAGCCGAGCCGGCTCGTGAGCTACCCGGGACCGGCTCGATAAAAGCTCGGCTCGAGACCGATTTTAAACGAGCCCGAGCCGAGCCCGAGCTTAAACATAAGGCTCGTTTATTAAACGAGCCCGAGCCGAGCCTGTGTCACCAAGCTCGATTAGGCTCGCGAGCCCTAAACGAGCCTATTTATATTATATAATATAATATTATATATATATATATATATATATATATATATATATATATATATATATATATATATATATATATATATATATATATATATATATATATATATATATATATATATATTAAAATGTATTTAATCATTAGAGTAAACGAGCTTCTTAACGAGCTCGAGCCGAGCTTAAGCTCGTTTAGGCTTGTTAAGAATTAAACGAGCCGAGCCCGAGCCCGAGCCGAGCCTGTATATTTCTTAACGAGCTCGAGCCGAGCTTGGGTCCATAAAGCTCGTAACGAGCCGAGCCCGAGCCGAGCCCTGTATATTTCTTAACGAGCCCGAGCCGAGCTTGGCCAGGCTCGGGCTCGGCTCGGCTCGTTTGCACCCCTATTTCCAATTATACCCCTCAGTTAATTTAAATACAAAAAGAAGAATTTCGTTACTAATATAACGATAATTTTCTTTTGTAGGAATGGAATGAATCTTTATATGTTCTTTCAGATGTAGAGTTTTTACTATAATCTATATTATATTATTTGATTATAATTAAATAATATTTTATTGAAAACAATCAAACATACCTGTTCTTGATATCAGCAGACATGGCCATGAAAGCCTGCTCAACATTTGTGGCATCTTTTGCACTAGTTTCCATAAATGGAATGCCAATTCCATCCGCAAATTCCTAAACCAAATTTTAGCTTCCTTTTTAAACATATATACATTCACATTAAAATTAAAAAAAAAAATTAATAATAATAATATGTACCTTAGCAGCATCATAAGACACAGCTCTGCTTTCTACAAGATCACATTTGTTTCCAACAAGAAGTTTATTCACATTTTCACTTGCATAACGATCAATTTCACTCAACCATTGCTTAACATTGTTGAAACTTTCTAAATCAGTCACATCATAAACTATCTGCACAAAAGACCATGAATTTTTATTACTTATGTCTTATTAATTTTCAATTTTGTAATACATAAAGAGAGGAAAAAATCAAAAGATTTACTATAATGCCATGTGCCCCACGGTAGTAGCTACTGGTAATTGTCCTGAACCTTTCTTGTCCAGCAGTGTCCCACTGTTATAAAGGTGAAACATTAGTTTGATGTAAATATCAGTGAATTAATTAATCACTTTTTTATGTAATTTCAGATGAAATGACTCACAATTTGAAGCTTGATGGTTTTTCCATCCTGTTCCACAGTGCGGATTTTCTGCAAAGGAATTGAGAAGATTAAAGAAAGTGAATATGAGAAAGTGTGGATATGGATACACAAAAGGTTGGATTCGTACAAAGTCGACACCAATTGTGCTTATGTAGCTGTCGAGATATGAATCATCCTGTATCAAAGAGATCAAAAGAGGAAATAAGAAGCCATGGCGTGTCAATTATCAAGGAATATGTATAATGTAGGTGGCAGAATGTCTTACAGCAAATCTAAGCAATAGACATGATTTTCCAACACCTGAATCTCCAATCAGCAAAAGCTTGAACAAGTAATCACTGGAATAGACATGGAAAGTGTTACCAGCGATAAAAAGAGCATATGTGTTTGAACGAATTGGATAGATTTAGAATTGACTGTAATAGAATTCGCCACTAATCTCGAACATAATGCATTTAGATGCGTAGCCCTACGTCCCAATCCAATCCTGGTAAACCGTTTTCAAATTTCTAGCGAAGATCAACAAAGTTTTAGCACGAAATACTAGAATTCGCACGTTTAATTTGGGGAAAAAGGAAGACGAACATAAGCAATCACAAAATCAAATCGAAGACAAATCAGATCCAATTAAATTAAGCCAAATCAACAACAATCGCTACGGAAATCGTAGTCATTGCTGGTAATTAACGACAGAAGCGGATCTAACATGCGAATGACTATAAGAAACGATAGGAGAAAACAGAGATCGGGGACTTACTACTCGTGATTCATGATAAAGAATTTGCAGTGATATAGAAAAGGACCGACTGATCCAACGGTGAAGGAATTCCCTTCTGACGGCCAGTAAACTGGATTCACCGGAAAAGCAAGAGCAGAACAGAATTATAGCACCTTGATTAGTCAATCAATGGAATGCAATGAAGGGGGAGGATGATATAAACAAACCGACAGATGGGAGAGGAAGAATGTAACAAACATGGGAAATTACGAGGTGTCTCTGTTTTTAACCTTACTGCCCCCATAGGGCCATATCCTAACTTTACGTTTGAATATTTTCTTTGTTTTTATCCATGAAAAACGATAATATAAGTAAATTATTTAAAATTAGAATAACTAATAATTTAGTCACCTTTTTTTTATAATTTTAGGGGTATATTTTTAAAAATTAACATTTAATAAGTCATGTTATTAATTTATATCAAATAAGATCATTTATTTGCCGTTTCCAAAAAAAAAAAAAAAAATCATTTATTTGATTGACAATTTACAAAATAGGTCTCTAAGCATTGATTACTTTTTAAAAATAAATTCTGGTTGAAAACATGTCATTTTGTTTATAACGAGATATACAAAAAAAAAAATATAATTTCATATATTGAAAGATAAAGATAAACATCTTAATCTATATGTTATGAAAAAATCATAGTTTTTTTGTGTGCAATAGTTGTTCAAATTTCTTCGATCCTAAAAATCATAAGTGGAATTTAGATTCAACAATTCAAGTTCAAACATTGAATATTTTTCTGTTATGAGAGCATTGTTATTTTAACTTTTTAAAATCGGTTGGTGACACCATTCAAAGATTATGTATCCTTTCATGTAGTTACTGATTTATCAATTCATGCAACAACTTTGTTAAAATTTCGACGATAAAAAATAACAATGCATAGCATAAAGTAATTAAAATAAAATATTATATTGTTTATTTTTTTATTTTATTTTACATTGATATATATAAAAACCATTACATTTTGATACTTTTAAGTTTTAACAATTATATTTTATTTTGGTCAACCAAAGTCTCCCATTTATAATTTTTTTTCCAATGCACGATCATTATGATCCCATTTTTCGGGTTTAACAAGTATTACATGACATCTCATTTACACACATGTTATCATATATACTTCTTAAAATAGCATCCAATTCTCTAAAATTACTTCTCATTTGCTGGTTTATCAGGTTATACACATACCATGTAGATAAATAAAAAGTCGTTTTAGAAAGTTAGATGCTAATTTAGGAAGTACACATGATATCATATTGGTAAATGAGAAGTCATGTCAGTTTTTAACACCCGCTATCGGAAAAATGGTCACATTGGTCATATTGGCAATTTATGAAAAAATGGATGGTTTTATCAACCAAAATAACACTCCCTCCGTCCCAAAATGATAGTCCATGTTTCCTTTTTAGTTTGTCCCAAAATGTTAGTCCACTTCTAAATATAAATGACATCTTTACCAAAATACTCCTAACTGTAATTGTAATAGCCAACACATCTAGTGCCGGCATTAAATGCAAAGAAAGGGTAAAACAGTCATTTTGTGGGAAAAAGTAAGATGCATTTAATGTTTTCTTAATCTGTGTGTTTTTTGTCTGTGGACTATCATTTTGGGACGGAGGGAGTATAGTGATTAGCTGCAAAAATGCTAAATATAGTGATTTTTATGTATATTGCTCTTTTTCTTTTATATAAAATGAAAATAATACGAACCAAGTAAGCAATTATGATTGAGATGGTATATAAGACCATCCGATATACTCCTCCCCAAGCAACGAGCTGCTAAGGTGGAGCCGCAGTGTCATAGTGAACACCACGCCACTTAGGGCAGTGTCACCGACAAGTGTCCTCACCAGCGTAAATGCATTGCTGGCCATTCCTTCCCCTATTTTCTAACTTCATTTCCCTTGTAAATATAATATTGGGACTTGTACAATTCTTTTTCCTTTATACATATAACATTAGGAGTTATACATTGCTCTTGAAGATGAAAGATAAGTATAACATAGTTCGAAAGACAGAGGAGTATATTGACACGACGCTGAGCGGTTGAGGTGGTATAAAATAGCGAAGGATGAACGATGGGTATGATAGATAACATAAGAGCATATCCACCGGTTATATACTTGAAAAATATTATTTTTTGACAGGAGTTTTTCATCAGCTTTCATATTATAGAAATGTATCATCAATTTATTTTATAATAACTATTTTCTAAAAAATTTAAAAGTTAACCAATTCATCCTGATGCAGTTAAAGTTTTATACAGATCTTTTATATAAATTTTTTAAAACAACTAGCTTTTATTGGACACCTAGCAAAATGTTAAACAAAAGACATATTAAATAAAGAAAACCATTCAATTCAGTTTATCTTACAATATTGACTTTAAACTATTTTTTATTGATTGATTTGTTACACCCTCATATGTTATGTCTTGACACTTTAAACATTTTAAATGTTAAAGACATGACCATTTGAGATCTTTATCTTCAAATAATTTCATAAATAATGATATTTTATAAATTATCTTGGAGATTGAATTTTTAAAATCTTATTTCAAATAGTCCATTTGAGGGGTTACACAAAGATGAAGACTAATGAAGGAGAAGAAAAACATGCAACTTATAATGAACTCAATTCATAATTTTACATTCGACAATGTTTGCTTTAATGTTGAGTTCAGAGAAAGATTTAGCAATGATGAATTCAGATGAAACCACGTCTGCCCCAAAACAACTTAGAAGTGGCTTGTCAAATATGTGTATCGTCAGCCCAAAAACAACTTACAAGTGCCTTATCTTGTATGTGTATTGTTGGTTGTTGGTTCTTATGGTCATTTTAATTTGTTTAGTTGTTTTGTTGAATTACCGTAAAACTTTTTCTATAATATATATATATATATATATATATATATATATATATACACACACACACACACACATACATGCATGCATACATATACTATATATATATATATATATATATATATATATATATATATATATATATATATATATATATATATATATATATATATATATATATGCAATTAGACACAATCATAAAAATATTATCATCAAACAATAATACTAGAGAATGAATTGTTACATTACAAAATATTGGTCAGATGATACCATACCCTGAAAACATTCTCCCTACCATCAGTAGGGAGATCAATTGTCACTTTTAGTTGTTAGCAAAAAGACACAACTCTCACCTCCGACTGATTACTATATAATGTATGAAAATTAGAAGTCATCAATATTGCGGGGGACTTTATCATCTTGTTTGAATCACTCAAAATGCATGAATATCTATTAGCACTTCATTAGAGTAATAGGATGCTGTTTTTATAGATGATCCAATGAGAATAAAGAAAAAATGACATTGAGGATTCTCTATAATCCTCGTTATGAGTATCTTATAATTCATAAATGTTATATCATATGTTGACTACAAAGACATTAATCTATATAAGCTGCTTATTCACTTTTCCCTGCAATAATACAGATTAACTGAACATTTTAGATTTATATTCTTCACCCTAGTGGATTCTATTTAAGCGGCTTGTTTCCCTTTTCACGACATGTTACTAGATCCAACAAGTAATTATGACATATTCGATGATAATTGTACTTTCAATGTCTTCGTGGTCGACTATATATCTAATGGCATATGTTTAAAGGGATATATCCAGGATAGTCCTTACATTTTTATCTTATATTCGATTAAGCCATAATTGTTTTTTATTCGATTAAGCCCAACATTTTGTCAAATGTTTACCATTTTACTTATATATAAAAAGAAAATATTCATTAAAGTCTTTACATTTTGACCCTTTTAACATGTTAGAGTTGAATTTTCAAATTTTATTCAATTAACTCCTTATATTTTGACCATTATATTTTGACCCTATACATCATCGGTTGTAAAAATATAAAAACGGCATAACCAACTACTATCTAAAATTGTAAACATTTAACAAAATGTTGGGCTTAATTGAATATAAAAAAACAATTAGGGCTTAATAGAATATACTGTCAAAATATAAGGACTTTCCTGAATATATCCCTATGTTTAAAAACCAAAAAGTAGACTATTTAATTGCAGAGATTATATGTAAATAGTAGGGTAGTAACCAAGAAGTATTTGTTATCCAAGGAAAATTCAACTTGCCTGTAGTTTGTAAGGTTCTTTAATTTCTTGGTCCTAATTTATATCTAATCTATGCATGGGGCTCACGCAAATAAGATTACCGATTTGTGAGCTCATTTGTGTTTGTTTATAAACATGCGTGGAAGTAGTTCTAGATGCAATCATTTCTTCGATTTCTCAACAACAAATATATCACTAGAAATAACCCTCTACCACAGTCATTTTACATTGTCTTTTGTTTATGGATAATGAGAAAACAAACAAGTAGCTTCGAAAGATCCAAAAAAGAGCAAGAAATGCATGACGAGGTATATGAAGTGTTTAATAACCCGATTCAAGAACTCCCCTGACATTAAGATATTTTCTTGAGGTTGAGAGGCTTGTGTATTTACTTTCCATTATTCTAGCAATTGGGAGACTGCATATTTCATGTTATTTTAATTATTAGACTACCTATTATGATGTTTTATGTAATGTTATGTAATAGTTTGTTTTCAACTAATCTATCATACATTAAAGTAAAAAGTTTATGAGATAATGTAGGGCACTTATTTATTTCTAAATAACGAACCAACAATGGACCTAATAGGGAACAATAACATTATACTTACAAGATGATTGTTAATTACTAAATAATAAACCAACAACGCATCCACTATAGAAGAACATAATTATTCTTAAAACATAGTAAACTTATACATATTCCAAATATGATCTCATCGAATGAGAGGCATGCTCGTATTAGAATAACATATTTGTTCTTGCTTTGGTTATGTATTGGTGACGTTCTTTTGCAAAGAAATAGTCACTAATGCTGCTTAATAAACATTCTTTGTAACATTAGGGTTTTTCTTGGAGGGCATTTCTTCATTTTCGTTTCAATATCATTATAAGTTGCATGCTTGCTTTCTACTATATTGACATTCACCTTAAACACATGGAGTAATGACGACATGGGTGGTAAACAACAACAATCGCTATCTGAGTTGGGAATAACATATTCATGTGTCGTTGTATAGAAACACAATCGAATCGAGATCATAATGATTGACCAACAAACTTGAAGGACACCAACAACTAGATTGCAGTAATTAAACAAAAACCTAAATATATGTCTATAAACTCTTAAATAGATGTCTTCATGGACATTTAGCGAATAGAAAATATGACTCTAGTGTATGTGATTAAAGGTTACATAGGGAATGAACATAACATTATTACTCACAAGGAAAACGGACTCTTGCGAACAAGTATCGAGCCTTGTTAGGTGAAGATGTTGGTTATTTTATAAATATACCTCATGAAGAATAAACTATAACCGTGAAAGTTTAGTGGAAAGCCCTTTATGTCAGGCTTAATAGACATGTGAGTTTGCAAATATATATGATGTTGTCAGTTATTTCTTTAAAGGTCGAAGAATTGTGGTTGTGTAGTGATATAAAAGTTTCAAACATGGTTATTTTTATAAATAACTCAAAATAGGATCTTAACAAAAACAAACGGGACAAAAATGTAAAAAAGAACAATGGTTACATGAGAACATTTTAACCATTAAAATTTATTTTTATTACTGTCATATCAACCTTGAACATAATTATTTAACAAAAATCTATTACTCCCTCCGTCCCTTTTTTATTGTCCACTTTTGACTTTTAAAAGTCTTTCTTTTTCAACTTTGACTTTAAATATTTTTGTTTGTGTTATATGATACTTGATGAAAATTATACCAATGGAAATACGTTTAAAACCCAATCCATCCATATATTTTGCATAAAGTATTATATAACAAAACAAAAAATATTTGTGGTCAAAGTTGAAAAAGAAAGACTTTTAAAAGTCAAAAGTGGACAATAAAAAAGGGACGGATGGAGTATTAGGCTGAACGGAGTGGTACCATCGGTATCTACTCCACCTAAACATAGGAGAAGATAGGGGGAGAAAAGACACAGAAGAGAGATTCAGATCAATGGGTGATGTTGACGATAAGGAGATGAGATAGAGAAGAAAGAAGAGAGATCGAGAGATATTTAGGAAGAAAGAGAAAGGACACAATATCGTCTTTCACCCTTGCAGCCAACACAATGCTCTTATCACGTGACGTGTTCCCCAGCAGCAAAGTGTGGCAGCTAGAATGCCGTTGGCAATTGCATAGCCTTAAAACTTTTCTCTAATCGTAAACATTTTCATTATTTATTCAAAAATCAATTAGTTTATGCTTATATATACAAAATGTTTTCTAAAATCTCCTCATCGAGGTTTCAATGTTAAGCATACAACTAAAGCTACAAAAATAAAAGAAGTTAAAGAAAATCCTATATGTAGTTATATAAATATTATAATATTTCTATGTTACTAATATTTTCTATTGATATTATTTTAATTTTTGATAATTTCTTTTAGTGATATATTCGACTATATGAAATTTTTATTTATTCATTTTTTGTATATGAAAATAGATAATATTAAAAAATAATAAACATTCAACACTTTAGTATGATTAAAAATTAAAATAGAATATTACTAAAACAGAAAAAAAATCAAAAATATATAAAAAAGAACTATCTGAATAACCACCACAAATAATGGATATATCTAATATTTTATCAAATAAGTAGTCAACTCTAATAACAATAAATTATTCCTTAATATACAGTAAATTATTCCTTGAGTAGTTTTGCAATAAGGAGTACATAAGCATATGACCACATCAAGATTTGAAGGTTTGCTGATAAAATTGTGAAGTGAACATGAAGGGAAGTGTATGTACCACCAAATTTGGTACGACAAAAATGGAATTCACAAAAAAACCAACAATAAGTGTAATGTAAAAATTAATTCGTGTCCAACTTGAGACTGACATGACTTTAGATCTGTCACAAGTCTCTCAATGGGCCAAATCTCTTTACAAATCGCCAAAGGCGGCTTTCCATAGAGGTGCACAAACCAGATTATTTCCCGAAATCAATTTGGATCCAAAACCGGTTCGGTTTTGAAACCGGTTTCTAAAGAAAAAAAATAGTTAAAACCAGTTTGGGTCAACATGGTCAAAACCGGTATTGCATACCGGTTCTAAAGAAAATATACTCAAACCGGTTCGAATTGCCGGATCGGATCGGTTTGAAAACTGGTTTCGGATCCCGAACCGGTTTTTTCCCACCTCTGGTTTTCCCCACCAGCCAAACCACAATTTTGCTGTTTGGACCTCCACTTTTGAGTTCCCTCAATTTCGGTTCATTTTTAGTTTTAAAAAATCTTCAATTTTGATTGTAAAATCACATAATTGTCTTGCTTTGTGAACTTCACATGATTAGACAACTACTTAATTTTAGTAAACTGATGTCAATTTTAATTTTCTGTGTCAGAGATCAACCATTACAAAACAAACTCACAATATTATATATTCTCTTGAAACAAAATGATACAAGCAGATTTTTACTGCAGTATGTGTATGAAGGTTCTTTTATACAATATACAGTGTGCTCAACTCTTGGTTTTATTTTATAGTATACAAATTTCCCAAGTTTTACTAAGGAATAAAATAAATACTCGCTGTTTTACTTACAAAAAAGCGTACCAAAATTAATTTTTCACCAGCATTGCCTCAAGTTCATTTTTTATTGCAGCATGTTTTAGTTTCTCTAGTGCAACAAGTCCAATCTGCCTAACACGTTCCCTCGACAACCCTATTCTGAAAAATCATATTGGATATAAGTTTATAATCAAATAAGAGATTTGTTATCTAAGATATAATTTGACTTATGGTGGTTACTAGGTCATTGAATTGATTATAAACTTATAAGGTAAGCCATTAAAGTTACTTTTAAAAGTATGTTTCCAAAAATAGAAATTGATTGAACGTAATATGAAGTTTGTACCTTTTTCCGATGTCTTCCCAGTAAAGACATTCCTTATCAAGACCATAGTAAAGACGGATGATATCTATTTCACGTTCCCCTAAAGTCATGGTTATCAGCTTGTTCACTTCATCCTGCAAAATCATTAGATTTTTTTAAGGCTATTTTCAGCAATGAGTCTATGTAACAAAAAGTTATAAATTTTATCTATTGACAAACTCTTTAATTTGAATATTATAACATTTGTAGGTTACCCAAACATGTTGAAATACCTTGAGAGCTGCTTCATCTACTCCATGCCATGGGTCATTCTCCAAGCAATTATCTGCAATGTCCTGCACCAGGTGACGTGGCAGTTCATTATTTGACTCCTTTGATAGATATAAAATAAGTAGTTGATATTGGACTTACACTATCGAGTGTTTGTCCAGGATTATCAAGTGAAAATACTTTAGTGATTGCCTACATGGAATAACATATTGTATATTTGTGTTAAGAACATGGAAAAAAAAGAAAAATAAACGTGGGAATTCAAGTTAGCAAAGATGTTTAGTACCTGAGTTGCGTTTATAACTTTTTTTCTGGATATGTTCAGACTTTCTGTAATTCTCTGTGGTAAAGATTGCAATGAATTATAAGAAATAAAAAAGAATAAATATTGTAGTATTTGTTTGAGTAATTGTTATGTTATAACTTACATCAATTGATGGTGTTATTCCTTGTTCCTCTAGTTTGGCCTTGGCATTCCGGATTGCACTTTGTCTTTCGTGTAAATGTGTCGGCAATCTTAAGATTTTAGAATTCTCCATCAAAGCTCTTGAAACACCCTGACATAAAAGGGTATTAGCAAATACAGTGACAGTGACAGTGACAGTCATCGAGACAAAATTTTGCAGTTTTGTGTCGCACCCAAAAGGTGGAACAATGTGGATAGAGACTTGTTCTACTTCTCTTGTCTGTGCAAAAGACGTAAATACCCTTCTCGTCCCATGTAACAAAAGTAGCATGAAAGACCAAGATCCTGAATCAAACATTAAAAGCCTCCAAAATCTATGCAATTCACCTGTCGTATCCACCAATAAACGTAGGTAGAAATCTTGAAACCCCTAGATGAATCATATTTTTCTATCCCTCGAAGTAGTCCAATTAGACCTCCCTACATGACAATAATTTAATGGTACAAAGTGAGAATTCTTTACCTATAAGTAATGATAATTTATCATATTGAAAAGTAATAAATTCTTAAGCCACCACCTGGATAAGGTCAGCCATTTGAGCTCCCATGTTATCATATCTTTGTGCAATAGACATAACTAGACGAAAATTGCTCATTGCAAGCTTCTCTTTTGCCAAGGTGCTTTCAATTTGTTTGGTTCTTAGATCCATTCGGGAAATCCTCATGGAACTTGCAAGTTGCCCTTCTGAAGGTTCATATCCCAATTTTTCCTTCAGCCTGAAAAATTAGTAATCTTATATGAACTTGATTTTGTGATATATGTTGTTCATAGGACAATATGTCAAACATTAATCTGGGAATGCACATATTCGCATTTAAGATGCATGAAATAATTGGGCAAATTGCAGGAAATAGCAACATACTGTTTTCTTTTTACCAACATAGGCAATGTACTTTATCTTTTACCCATTGTAGCAATATCTTACATTTATTTACCCATAATTGCAACGTACTTACGTTTTTCTTCATACATAATAGCAACATACTTACATTTCCTTACCAATAATAGCAATATGTAGCAGACAAAGTACAGTGCCCATATCGGTAGTACAATGTAAGTAAGCACATTGCTATTATAGGTAAAACAGAGCACAGTGCTATTATAGATAAAGAAATGTAAGTACATTGTAAAAATAAAGTACATTGCCTAAATCAGTAGTGAAAGCAATGTACGTTGCTATTTTATGCAATTTTTAGTTACCTTGATTTCTGCTCTTCCAAGCGTAAACCAATTTTAATCTTCTTTGATAGAACAATCACCTCTGATTGAGTCAGCAATCCTTCATTTCTTACACCTTTAAATTGATTTTGAAGGATCTCTGTACCAATGTCAGAACAATTATTTGGTGTTTTCTTCCGGGCATCTAGCCTACGCTTCCGGGCAGATATCTGTGAGCCTGTGACATGTACCTTTTTGCTGTTTTTTTCTGTGGGAGTATTTGTAGTTGTATATGTATTCCTACTGATTGAAAGTTTCCACTGCTTTTCCAATAAAGACTGTAAAAGTAGTAAAGATTCAATGGAAAGTTCTTGTTCAGAGCTTTTGTCTTCCAAGTTGTGAAAACTTTGAACCCATCGGTCTGTAGAGATTGAGGGATTAGAAGAATTAGCTACATGTTCCTTCATTGCTTTTATGGAATGAGTATTTCGGTTGGATGTAACACTGTTGCTGTAGTTGGATGATTTCTTTGCAGTGATTGTGTTCTTAGTGATGATAGATGTGAACCCAAGATCACCACTGTAGGACAGTTTTTCAGTTGTATCTGAATAAAAATATGATGATCCCAAGAGGGTATTTGTTGCCCTTATTCCAATTGCAGTTGTAGACATCATATGGGTAGCTTGATTCAACTTGTATGAAATAGTGTCATAAACTCTCAGAACACTGTTTGACAGAAAGCATTATATGTTCCCTCTTAAAGATAAACAACATACTGAATAGGTCTTCAACTTTACTGTAAATGACTTGCTTAAAAATTCTGAAGAAAAGAGAAGATAGTTATAGAAAAGAGTAAGGGCCTGTTTGGCAACCTCTTAATTTTTAAGATCTGAATTTTTAAGAGGTCTGAGAGTTTAAGAGGGTCTGTATTGTTAAGAGCTGAACTGTTAACATGCTGTTTGGTTGGAACCTCTTAATTGCTGTGCTGAATGAAAAAAATGACAATTTTACCCTTCAGCAATTTTTAACAGCAAAAACAGCAACATTTCAATAGAAACAAACCAAAATCAGCAACATTTCAGCAATTTTTAACATCAAAAACAGAAACAGACCAAAATCAGCAACATTTCAATAGATTTCATGAACAAAAACGTGCCAAAATCAGCAATTTCACCAACAAAAACCGAGCAATATCGATATTAACTTGAAAAATCAGCAATTTCACCAACAAAAACCGAGCAATATCGATATTAACTTGAAAAATCAGCAATTTCACCAACAAAAACCGAGCAATGTCGATATTAACTTGAAAAATCAGCAACATTAACATATTTCATGTAATATTTCAGCAAAATCAAGATATTTCACCAACAAATTGAGCCGATTTCGTGGATACAAATTGAGCAGCAACAGCGATTTCAGAAAAAATCAAGATATTTCACTAACCTGCAACAGCGATTTCGTGGAGACTGTACGTGTTAGGTCGTCGCCGAAGGAGTTTGAGTAGGGTCGTCGCCGGCGGAGGTTGAGCAGGACCTGCGAGACGAGGGGAGAAGAAGGGTAGCAGATGATCGGTTCTCCCGATCGATTTTTTTGGAGGTGTGAAGGAGGCGTGGAGACTGTATGAGGGATGCGTAGATGTTAGGGCAAATATGGAACACGCCTTTTTTTGTTTAAGCGAAACGAATTACTAAATGAAGTATAACAGAGAAATAAAAACGAAATTATCTTCAACATTACCTTTGGTACCGAGCTGCTGCAATGGAGGAGAGAGAGAGAGAAGTGATGATAATCAAGATGAACGAGTGAACCTGAATGCAGAGGAGGTGCAACTGTATCAACTTCTCCCTTCGTTTTCTAGAAAACAACATTTCTTGTTTCTTTCTCTTTTTTATTTATTTATAATTTTAATAAAGTTTTCATAAAGATTTTCTGGCGTTAAATGCAACAAATAAAACGTATAATATATATAATATATATATATACTGTTTATTTTTCCTACTAACATGTTATATCTTTTAAAATACTATATTACCACAACTACAACGCTATTATTATTATTATATAAAATAGATTATGTAAAGATGTAACATCCTATTTGGACTTTTTTTTACCTTGTTTCTAATAAATCAAATGAGCAAACTACAAACGTGGTTACAAAAAAAAAGATCAATATAAATCAAACGCGTCGAAAACTGTCTACTAAAAATTAAGAAACCATCACAATAAAATAATTTTAAAATGAATATTATCAACATATATATTATATTCAATTGGGTGATGCATCCAAGGTGGGAGAAGGTTACAAGGATAGAAGAAAAAGTTATTGGTTTTGGACAACCAATTATGGGTGCGATGTTGGTATGCCAATAAAATTGACCAATTTAGTTCAGCTACATACTTATTTATACACCGGTGGAATGTAACGAATTTTTTTATTTTAAAAAGGTGTTTTATTAGATTGATCGGTTTAAATGTATGGCAACCATGAAATTAACCTATAAACTTACTCAAGAAAAAGGTTGTGATATGAATAGAATCAGTCTAAAAGGAGAAAAAGTGTACATTCGTAATCCCCAATTTGTTCCACAACACAGATGCGCTAGATCTTATGTAAAATTTGTGCATAAACCACAAGTTTGACTTTATAATTTAAGTTTAATTATATAATAGATCCAATCGAAATCATATGTTAAGTCATAATTCGTTCTTCGTTCCGAATTGATAATGTACAATCCTAATCGCAGGTCAAACCATAGACATATTAAAATAAATCACCGGATGTTCAATCAATAACAGCGTGAACACTTTCTCAAACTAATTTATCAATGCTTTTTCAAACAAAAATCACCGAATGTTCAATCAATAACAGCGCTAACACTTTCTCTAACTAATCTATCGCTGCTCTTTCCTCGGTCACGAAATGGAAAGAATAATGTACCAGAAAGAGCATATAACACAACCGATTCATAAACAGAACCGTCATCCCTGTTTCCCTGTGTTAGCTGTTCATTTTAATGCAAATTGCAAAACACAAGCCTCATCACAAAATAAAACATATCAACTGTGAATTATAACTAAAATCTCTACAACGATTGATCATAGATGGAGTAATCAATCCACATGTTGCAATTAACCACAGAGCTGTATCAAGCGAAACGAATTACTAAATGAAGTATAACAGAGAAATAAAAACGAAATTATCTTCAACATTACCTTCGGTACCGAGCTGCTGCAATGGAGGAGAGAGAGAGAGAGATATAGAGAGAAGTGATGATAACCAGGATGAACGAGTGAACCTGAATGCAGAGGAGGTGCAACTGTATCAACTTCTTCCTTCGTTTTCTAGAAAACAACATTTCTTGTTTCTTTCTCTTTTTTATTTATTTATAATTTTAATAAAGTTTTCATCAAGATTTTCTCGCGTTAAATGCAACAAATAAAACGTATTATATATATATATATATATATATATATATATATATATATATATATATATATATATATATATATATATATATATATATTATACGTTTTATTTGTTGCATTTAACGCGAGAAAATCTTGATGAAAACTTTATTAAAATTATATATATATATATATATATATATATATATATATATATATATATATATATATATATATATATATATATATATATATATATATACTGTTTATTTTTCCTACTAACATGTTATATCTTTTAAAATACTATATTACCACAACTACAACGCTATTATTATTATTATTATATAAAATAGATTATGTAAAGATGTAACATCCTATTTGCATTTTTTTTTTACCTTGTTTCTAATAAATCAAATGAGCAAACTACAAACGTGGTTACAAAAAAAAGATCAATATAAATCAAACGCGTCGAAAACTGTCTACTAAAAATTAAGAAACTATCACAATAAAATAATTTTAAAATGAATATTATCAACATATATATTATATTCAATTGGGTGATGCATCCAAGGTGGGAGAAGGTTACAAGGATAGAAGAAAAAGTTATTGGTTTTGGACAACCAATTATGGGTGCGATGTTGGTATGCCAATAAAATTGACCAATTTAGTTCAGCTACATACTTATTTATACACCGGTGGAATGTAACGAATTTTTTTATTTTAAAAAGGTGTTTTATTAGATTGATCGGTTTAAATGTATGGCAACCATGAAATTAACCTATAAACTTACTCAAGAAAAAGGTTGTGATATGAATAGAATCAGTCTAAAAGGAGAAAAAGTGTACATTCGTAATCCCCAATTTGTTCCACAACACAGATGCGCTAGATCTTATGTAAAATTTGTGCATAAACCACAAGTTTGACTTTATAATTTAAGTTTAATTATATAATAGATCCAATCGAAATCATATGTTAAGTCATAATTCGTTCTTCGTTCCGAATTGATAATGTACAATCCTAATCGCCGGTCAAACCATAGACATATTCAAATAAATCACCGGATGTTCAATCAATAACAGCGTGAACACTTTCTCAAACTAATTTATCAATGCTTTTTCAAACAAAAATCACCGAATGTTCAATCAATAACAGCGCTAACACTTTCTCTAACTAATCTATCGCTGCTCTTTCCTCGGTCACGAAATGGAAAGAATAATGTACCAGAAAGAGCATATAACACAACCGATTCATAAACAGAACCGTCATCCCTGTTTCCCTGTGTTAGCTGTTCATTTTAATGCAAATTGCAAAACACAAGCCTCATCACAAAATAAAACATAGCAACTGGTGAATTATAACTAAAATCTCTACAACGATTGATCATAGATGGAGTAATCAATCCACATGTTGCAATTAACCACAGAGCTGTATCAAGCTAAACGAATTACTAAATGAAGTATAACAGAGAAATAAAAACGAAATTATCTTCAACATTACCTTCGGTACCGAGCTGCTGCAATGGAGGAGAGAGAGAGAGAGAGAGAGAGAGAAGTGATGATAACCAGGATGAACGAGTGAACCTGACTGCAGAGGAGGTGCAACTGTATCAACTTCTCCCTTCGTTTTCTAGAAAACAACATTTCTTGTTTCTTTCTCTTTTTTATTTATTTATAATTTTAATAAAGTTTTCATCAAGATTTTCTCGCGTTAAATGCAACAAATAAAACGTATAATATATATATATATATATATATATATATATATATATATATATATATATATATATATATATATATATATATATATACTGTTTATTTTTCCTACTAACATGTTATATCTTTTAAAATACTATATTACCACAACTACAACGCTATTATTATTATATAAAATAGATTATGTGAAGATGTAACATCCTATTTGGACTTTTTTTTACCTTGTTTCTAATAAATCAAATTAGCAAACTACAAACGTGGTTACAAAAAAAAGATCAATATAAATCAAACGCGTCGAAAACTGTCTACTAAAAATTAAGAAACTATCACAATAAAATAATTTTAAAATGAATATTATCAACATATATATTATATTCAATTGGGTGATGCATCCAAGGTGGGAGAAGGTTACAAGGATAGAAGAAAAAGTTATTGGTTTTGGACAACCAATTATGGGTGCGATGTTGGTATGCCAATAAAATTGACCAATTTAGTTCAGCTACATACTTATTTATACACCGGTGGAATGTAACGAATGTTTTTATTTTAAAAAGGTGTTTTATTAGATTGATCGGTTTAAATGTATGGCAACCATGAAATTAACCTATAAACTTACTCAAGAAAAAGGTTGTGATATAAATAGAATCAGTCTAAAAGGAGAAAAAGTGTACATTCGTAATCCCCAATTTGTTCCACAACATAGATGCGCTAGATCTTATGTAAAATTTGTGCATAAACCACAAGTTTGACTTTATAATTTAAGTTTAATTATATAATAGATCCAATCGAAATCATATGTTAAGTCATAATTCGTTCTTCGTTCCGAATTGATAATGTACAATCCTAATCGCAGGTCAAACCATTGACATATTCAAATAAATCACTGGATGTTCAATCAATAACAGCGTGAACACTTTCTCAAACTAATTTATCAATGCTTTTTCAAACAAAAATCACCGAATGTTCAATCAATAACAGCGCTAACACTTTCTCTAACTAATCTATCGCTGCTCTTTCCTCGGTCACGAAATGGAAAGAATAATGTACCAGAAAGAGCATATAACACAACCGATTCATAAACAGAACCGTCATCCCTGTTTCCCTGTGTTAGCTGTTCATTTTAATGCAAATTGCAAAACACAAGCCTCATCACAAAATAAAACATATCAACTGGTGAATTATAACTAAAATCTCTACAACGATTGATCATAGATGGAGTAATCAATCCACATGTTGCAATTAACCACAGAGCTGTATCAAGCGAAACGAATTACTAAATGAAGTATAACAGAGAAATAAAAACGAAATTATCTTCAACATTACCTTCGGTACCGAGCTGCTGCAATGGAGGAGAGAGAGAGAGAGAGAGAGAGAGAGAGAGAGAGAGAGAGAGAAGTGATGATAACCAGGATGAACGAGTGAACCTGAATGCAGAGGAGGTGCAACTGTATCAACTTCTCCCTTCGTTTTCTAGAAAACAACATTTCTTGTTTCTTTCTCTTTTTTATTTATTTATAATTTTAATAAAGTTTTCATCAAGATTTTCTCGCGTTAAATGCAACAAATAAAACGTATAATATATATATATATATATATATATATATATATATATATATATATATATATATATATATATATATATATAATGTTTATTTTTCCTACTAACATGTTATATCTTTTAAAATACTATATTACCACAACTACAACGCTATTATTATTATTATTATATAAAATAGATTATGTAAAGATGTAACATCCTATTTGGACTTTTTTTTTACCTTGTTTCTAATAAATCAAATGAGCAAACTACAAACGTGGTTACAAAAAAAAGATCAATATAAATCAAACGCGTCGAAAACTGTCTACTAAAAATTAAGAAACTATCACAATAAAATAATTTTAAAATGATATTATCAACATATATATTATATTCAATTGGGTGATGCATCCAAGGTGGGAGAAGGTTACAAGGATAGAAGAAAAAGTTATTGCTTTTGGACAACCAATTATGGGTGCGATGTTGGTATGCCAATAAAATTGACCAATTTAGTTCAGCTACATACTTATTTATACACCGGTGGAATGTAACGAATTTTTTTATTTTAAAAAGGTGTTTTATTAGATTGATCGGTTTAAATGTATGGCAACCATGAAATTAACCTATAAACTTACTCAAGAAAAAGGTTGTGATATGAATAGAATCAGTCTAAAAGGAGAAAAAGTGTACATTCGTAATCCCAATTTGTTCCACAACACAGATGCGCTAGATCTTATGTAAAATTTGTGCATAAACCACAAGTTTGACTTTATAATTTAAGTTTAATTATATAATAGATCCAATCGAAATCATATGTTAAGTCATAATTCGTTCTTCGTTCCGAATTGATAATGTACAATCCTAATCGCAGGTCAAACCATAGACATATTCAAATAAATCACTGGATGTTCAATCAATAACAGCGTGAACACTTTCGCAAACTAATTTATCAATGCTTTTTCAAACAAAAATCACCGAATGTTCAATCAATAACAGCGCTAACACTTTCTCTAACTAATCTATCGCTGCTCTTTCCTCGGTCACGAAATGGAAAGAATAATGTACCAGAAAGAGCATATAACACAACCGATTCATAAACAGAACCGTCATCCCTGTTTCCCTGTGTTAGCTGTTCATTTTAATGCAAATTGCAAAACACAAGCCTCATCACAAAATAAAACATATCAACTGGTGAATTATAACTAAAATCTCTACAACGATTGATCATAGATGGAGTAATCAATCCATATGTTGCAATTAACCACAGAGCTGTATCAAGCGAAACGAATTACTAAATGAAGTATAACAGAGAAATAAAAACGAAATTATCTTCAACATTACCTTCGGTACCGAGCTGCTGCAATGGAGTAGAGAGAGAGAGAGAGAGAGAGAGAGAGAGAGAAGTGATGATAACCAGGATGAACGAGTGAACCTGAATGCAGAGGATGTGCAACTGTATCAACTTCTCCCTTCGTTTTCTAGAAAACAACATTTCTTGTTTCTTTCTCTTTTTTATTTATTTATAATTTTAATAAAGTTTTCATCAAGATTTTCTCGCGTTAAATGCAACAAATAAAACGTATAATATATATATATATATATATATATATATATATATATATATATATATATATATATATATATATATATATATATATATATATATATATATATATATATATATATATATATATATATATACTGTTTATTTTTCCTACTAACATGTTATATCTTTTAAAATACTATATTACCACAACTACAACGCTATTATTATTATTATTATATAAAATAGATTATGTAAAGATGTAACATCCTATTTGGACTTTTTTTACCTTGTTTCTAATAAATCAAATGAGCAAACTACAAACGTGGTTACAAAAAAAGATCAATATAAATCAAACGCGTCGAAAACTGTCTACTAAAAATTAAGAAACTATCACAATAAAATAATTTTAAAATGAATATTATCAACATATATATTATATTCAATTGGGTGATGCATCCAAGGTGGGAGAAGGTTACAAGGATAGAAGAAAAAGTTATTGGTTTTGGACAACCAATTATGGGTGCGATGTTGGTATGCCAATAAAATTGACCAATTTAGTTCAGCTACATACTTATTTATACACCGGTGGAATGTAACGAATTTTTTTATTTTAAAAAGGTGTTTTATTAGATTGATCGGTTTAAATGTATGGCAACCATGAAATTAACCTATAAACTTACTCAAGAAAAAGGTTGTGATATGAATAGAATCAGTCTAAAAGGAGAAAAAGTGTACATTCGTAATCCCCAATTTGTTCCACAACACAGATGCGCTAGATCTTATGTAAAATTTGTGCATAAACCACAAGTTTGACTTTATAATTTAAGTTTAATTATATAATAGATCCAATCGAAATCATATGTTAAGTCATAATTCGTTCTTCGTTCCGAATTGATAATATACAATCCTAATCGCAGGTCAAACCATAGACATATTCAAATAAATCACTGGATGTTCAATCAATAACAGCGTGAACACTTTCTCAAACTAATTTATCAATGCTTTTTCAAACAAAAATCACCGAATGTTCAATTATTAACAGCGCTAACACTTTCTCTAACTAATCTATCGCTGCTCTTTCCTCGGTCACGAAATGGAAAGAATAATGTACCAGAAAGAGCATATAACACAACCGATTCATAAACAGAACCGTCATCCATGTTTCCCTGTGTTAGCTGTTCATTTTAATGCAAATTGCAAAACACAAGCCTCATCACAAAATAAAACATATCAACTGGTGAATTATAACTAAAATCTCTACAACGATTGATCATAGATGGAGTAATCAATCCACATGTTGCAATTAACCACAGAGCTGTATCAGGCGAAACGAATTACTAAATGAAGTATAACAGAGAAATAAAAACGAAATTATCTTCAACATTACCTTCGGTACCGAGCTGCAGCAATGGAGGAGAGAGAGAGAGAGAGAGAGAGAGAGAGAGAGAGAGAGAGAGAGAGAGAGAGAAGTGATGATAACCAGGATGAACGAGTGAACCTGAATGCAGAGGAGGTGCAACTGTATCAACTTCTCCCTTCGTTTTCTAGAAAACAACATTTCTTGTTTCTTTCTCTTTTTTATTTATTTATAATTTTAATAAAGTTTTCATCAAGATTTTCTCGTGTTAAATGCAACAAATAAAACGTATAATATATATATATATATATATATATATATATATATATATATATATATATATATATATATATATATATATATATATATATATATATATATATATATATATATATATATATATATATATATATATATATATATATATATATATATATATATATATACTGTTTATTTTTCCAACTAACATGTTATATCTTTTAAAATACTATATTACCACAACTACAACGCTATTATTATTATTATTATATAAAATAGATTATGTAAAGATGTAACATCCTATTTGGACTTTTTTTTTACCTTGTTTCTAATAAATCAAATGAGCAAACTACAAACGTGGTTACAAAAAAAAGATCAATATAAATCAAACGCGTCGAAAACTGTCTACTAAAAATTAAGAAACTATCACAATAAAATAATTTTAAAATGAATATTATCAACATATATATTATATTCAATTGGGTGATGCATCCAAGGTGGGAGAAGGTTACAAGGATAGAAGAAAAAGTTATTGGTTTTGGACAACCAATTATGGGTGCGATGTTGGTATGCCAATAAAATTGACCAATTTAGTTCAGCTACATACTTATTTATACACCGGTGGAATGTAACGAATTTTTTTATTTTAAAAAGGTGTTTTATTAGATTGATCGGTTTAAATGTATGGCAACCATGAAATTAACCTATAAACTTACTCAAGAAAAAGGTTGTGATATGAATAGAATCAGTCTAAAAGGAGAAAAAGTGTACATTCGTAATCCCCAATTTGTTCCACAACACAGATGCGCTAGATCTTATGTAAAATTTGTGCATAAACCACAAGTTTGACTTTATAATTTAAGTTTAATTATATAATAGATCCAATCGAAATCATATGTTAAGTCATAATTCGTTCTTCGTTCCGAATTGATAATGTACAATCCTAATCGCAGGTCAAACCATAGACATATTCAAATAAATCACTGGATGTTCAATCAATAACAGCGTGAACACTTTCTCAAACTAATTTATCAATGCTTTTTCAAACAAAAATCACCGAATGTTCAATCAATAACAGCGCTAACACTTTCTCTAACTAATCTATCGCTGCTCTTTCCTCGGTCACGAAATGGAAAGAATAATGTACCAGAAAGAGCATATAACACAACCGATTCATAAACAGAACCGTCATCCCTGTTTCCCTGTGTTAGCTGTTCATTTTAATGCAAATTGCAAAACACAAGCCTCATCACAAAATAAAACATATCAACTCGTGAATTATAACTAAAATCTCTACAACGATTGATCATAGATGGAGTAATCAATCCACATGTTGCAATTAACCACAGAGCTGTATCAAGCGAAATGAATTACTAAATGAAGTATAACAGAGAAATAAAAACGAAATTATCTTCAACATTACCTTCGGTACCGAGCTGCTGCAATGGAGGAGAGAGAGAGAGAGAGAGAGAGAGAGAGAGAGAGATGTGATGATAACCAGGATGAACGAGTGAACCTGAATGAAGAGGAGGTGCAACTGTATCAACTTCTCCCTTCGTTTTCTAGAAAACAACATTTCTTGTTTCTTTCTCTTTTTTATTTATTTATAATTTTAATAAAGTTTTCATAAAGATTTTCTGGCGTTAAATGCAACAAATAAAACGTATAATATATATATATATATATATATATATATATATATATATATATATATATATATATATATATATATATATATATATATATGTGTGTGTATATATATACTGTTTATTTTTCCTACTAACATGTTATATCTTTTAAAATACTATATTACCACAACTACAACGCTATTATTATTATTATTATATAAAATAGATTATGTAAAGATGTAACATCCTATTTGGACTTTTTTTTTACCTTGTTTCTAATAAATCAAATGAGCAAACTACAAACGTGGTTACAAAAAAAAGATCAATATAAATCAAACGCGTCGAAAACTGTCTACTAAAAATTAAGAAACTATCACAATAAAATAATTTTAAAATGAATATTATCAACATATATATTATATTCAATTGGGTGATGCATCCAAGGTGGGAGAAGGTTACAAGGATAGAAGAAAAAGTTATTGGTTTTGGACAACCAATTATGGGTGCGATGTTGGTATGCCAATAAAATTGACCAATTTAGTTCAGCTACATACTTATTTATACACCGGTGGAATGTAACGAATTTTTTTATTTTAAAAAGGTGTTTTATTAGATTGATCGGTTTAAATGTATGGCAACCATGAAATTAACCTATAAACTTACTCAAGAAAAAGGTTGTGATATGAATAGAATCAGTCTAAAAGGAGAAAAAGTGTACATTCGTAATCCCCAATTTGTTCCACAACACAGATGCGCTAGATCTTATGTAAAATTTGTGCATAAACCACAAGTTTGACTTTATAATTTAAGTTTAATTATATAATAGATCCAATCGAAATCATATGTTAAGTCATAATTCGTTCTTCGTTCCGAATTGATAATGTACAATCCTAATCGCAGGTCAAACCATAGACATATTCAAATAAATCACTGGATGTTCAATCAATAACAGCGTGAACACTTTCTCAAACTAATTTATCAATGCTTTTTCAAACAAAAATCACCGAATGTTCAATCAATAACAGCGCTAACACTTTCTCTAACTAATCTATCGCTGCTCTTTCCTCGGTCACGAAATGGAAAGAATAATGTACCAGAAAGAGCATATAACACGACCGATTCATAAACAGAACCGTCATCCCTGTTTCCCTGTGTTAGCTGTTCATTTTAATGCAAATTGCAAAACACAAGCCTCCTCACAAAATAAAACATATCAACTTGTGAATTATAACTAAAATCTCTACAACGATTGATCATAGATGGAGTAATCAATCCACATGTTGCAATTAACCACAGAGCTGTATCAAGCGAAACGAATTACTAAATGAAGTATAACAGAGAAATAAAAACGAAATTATCTTCAACATTACCTTCGGTACCGAGCTGCTGCAATGGAGGAGAGAGAGAGAGAGAGAGAGAGAGAGAGAGAGAGAGAGAGAGAGAAGTGATGATAACCAGGATGAACGAGTGAACCTGAATGCAGAGGAGGTGCAACTGTATCAACTTCTCCCTTCGTTTTCTAGAAAACAACATTTCTTGTTTCTTTCTCTTTTTTATTTATTTATAATTTTAATAAAGTTTTCATCAAGATTTTCTCGCGTTAAATGCAACAAATAAAACGTATAATATATATATATATATATATATATATATATATATATATATATATATATATATATATATATATATATATATATATATATATATATATATATATATATATATATATATATATATATATATATATACTGTTTATTTTTCCTACCAACATGTTATATCTTTTAAAATACTATATTACCACAACTACAACGCTATTATTATTATTATTATTATATAAAATAGATTATGTAAAGATGTAACATCCTATTTGGACTTTTTTTTACCTTGTTTCTAATAAATCAAATGAGCAAACTACAAACGTGGTTACAAAAAAAGATCAATATAAAGCAAACGCGTCGAAAACTGTCTACTAAAAATTAAGAAACTATCACAATAAAATAATTTTAAAATGAATATTATCAACATATATATTATATTCAATTGGGTGAAGCATCCAAGGTGGGAGAAGGTTACAAGGATAGAAGAAAAAGTTATTGGTTTTGGACAACCAATTATGGGTGCGATGTTGGTATGCCAATAAAATTGACCAATTTAGTTCAGCTACATACTTATTTATACACCGGTGGAATGTAACGAATTTTTTTATTTTAAAAAGGTGTTTTATTAGATTGATCGGTTTAAATGTATGGCAACCATGAAATTAACCTATAAACTTACTCAAGAAAAAGGTTGTGATATGAATAGAATCAGTCTAAAAGGAGAAAAAGTGTACATTCGTAATCCCCAATTTGTTCCACAACACAGATGCGCTAGATCTTATGTAAAATTTGTGCATAAACCACAAGTTTGACTTTATAATTTAAGTTTAATTATATAATAGATCCAATCGAAATCATATGTTAAGTCATAATTCGTTCTTCGTTCCGAATTGATAATGTACAATCCTAATCGCAGGTCAAACCATAGACATATTCAAATAAATCACTGGATGTTCAATCAATAACAGCGTGAACACTTTCTCAAACTAATTTATCAATGCTTTTTCAAACAAAAATCACCGAATGTTCAATCAATAACAGCGCTAACACTTTCTCTAACTAATCTATCGCTGCTCTTTCCTCGGTCACGAAATGGAAAGAATAATGTACCAGAAAGAGCATATAACACAACCGATTCATAAACAGAACCGTCATCCCTGTTTCCCTGTGTTAGCTGTTCATTTTAATGCAAATTGCAAAACACAAGCCTCATCACAAAATAAAACATATCAACTGGTGAATTATAACTAAAATCTCTACAACGATTGATCATAGATGGAGTAATCAATCCACATGTTGCAATTAACCACAGAGCTGTATCAAGCGAAACGAATTACTAAATGAAGTATAATAGAGAAATAAAAGCGAAATTATCTTCAACATTACCTTCGGTACCGAGCTGCTGCAATGGAGGAGAGGGAGAGAGAGAGAGAGAGAGAGAGAGAGAGAGAGAGAGAAGTGATGATAACCAGGATGAACGAGTGAACCTGAATGCAGAGGAGGTGCAACTGTATCAACTTCTCCCTTCGTTTTCTAGAAAACAACATTTCTTGTTTCTTTCTCTTTTTTATTTATTTATAATTTTAATAAAGTTTTCATCAAGATTTTCTCGCGTTAAATGCAACAAATAAAACGTATAATATATATATATATATATATATATATATATATATATATATATATATATATATATATATATATATATATATATATATATATATATATATATACTGTTTATTTTTCTTACTAACATGTTATATCTTTTAAAATACTATATTACCACAACTACAATGCTATTATTATTATTATTATATAAAATAGATTATGTAAAGATGTAACATCCTATTTGGACTTTTTTTTACCTTGTTTCTAATAAATCAAATGAGCAAACTACAAACGTGGTTACAAAAAAAAGATCAATATAAATCAAACGCGTCGAAAACTGTCTACTAAAAATTAAGAAACTATCACAATAAAATAATTTTAAAATGAATATTATCAACATATATATTATATTCAATTGGGTGATGCATCCAAGGTGGGAGAAGGTTACAAGGATAGAAGAAAAAGTTATTGGTTTTGGACAACCAATTTTGGGTGCGATGTTGGTATGCCAATAAAATTGACCAATTTAGTTCAGCTACATACTTATTTATACACCGGTGGAATGTAACGAATTTTTTTATTTTAAAAAGGTGTTTTATTAGATTGATCGGTTTAAACTGTATTTAAAATATAGGGAAAATGACACTGTAGCACAATAAGGTTACACGATTTGGTCGATTTGGTCCCTAAATTTAATTTTTTGCCATATAAGGGAACAAAAAGTTAAAAACCGGTCAAAAAATTGTTTAACCCATTGAAGCCGGTAGGTTGACAACGTGGATCCTAGTTGGTACATACCTATCGCAGACGTGAAGGCCACGTGGTTGAAACTTGGGGACCAAGTTGTACACATGTACATGTGGTCCCGGTCGGTTTAAAAGGGAGGGCATTTGGTTCAAATGTACAAAGATTGTTACCCAAATTGAAACAGTGAAATTAGGATAGATGTCTTCGTCGTCATCAACTGATTTTTCAAAAATGGGTATAAATCTATCGGACCTTAACGTTCCTTTGGAGAGTACGAGCGACTTCAGGAGATCAACTGGAAAATCTGAATCAAGCAACATGAGCGTTCCACGCAGTTGGTTTTTCGGAGCGTCGTTGCTGCCGGAGGCTGGCGGTCCTTCCTCTCCCGTTCCGCCGTGTGGCCTTCCTCCCTCTGGCCAACCGCCGTCTGGCGGGCCGTATGCTACAGTCTAAGACCTGCAGGCTGTGAAGGACAGTGTAGTGGAGTTACGCAACACCGTTTACAGAGGTTTACTCTGTATCGGTGCTTATTTCATCGCACAATTCATCGCAACCGCGTTTAAGTAAAGAGGGTTAATGGGGATCGGAGCAGGGAGGGTAAAGGTAATTTAGGGTTTTTGGGGATCATCCTGATTTTGTTTGATGTAAGGATGTTTATGTATGGGGATGTATGTTACTAAGTTTATGAATTATCCTATCATCGTACTTATGCTTTGTTCTAAGTTGTTAGATATGGACTTTACTCATACTAGATTTTTGGTAGCATCTCCTTGTACCAGTGAAAATATATATATATATTCCAAAGCCATCAGGATGGTAACATGAAAGTTATCCAGATGAAACTAAAACAAAACAAAAACAACCTTCACTAACACATTGACGACATATCATTACCCCAAAAAAAAACCCCTAAACCTCTAAACCATCTTCAACTATCAGACTTGAGGATCTGGTTCATACTCGATCACATCCAGCTTCTCCTTGTACCACTCGATCTCCTTAGTCAGCATCTCCTGTAGTCTGCAAACAACCTCCAACAAATCCCTTTGTCTAATTTTGGCCTCATCAATCACCTGTGTTCCGATGACATAGTTCATGAACCGGGGTCTGGTCTCCAGCATATCGAACAGCACCTTTGTTGTATCGTACTCCTTCTCTATTTGTATGGTAAAATCGAACATCATCCTTCTCTTTACCTGGGCTCTGTGAATGAAACCCTGCAGCATAGCTTCTAAATCTTTTCCCTTCATCTTCGCTGACAATGATAACCTAAATGTGGAATGCTGCTTTTATAATCGACCTGGGGGGATACAAAACGGGTGCTTTATTGGCGGTAATAAGTCCCATCGTCTTCTTTTCCCTCTTTTTTTAGTCCAATTACCACATTACCCCCGATGTTTATAATTCCAATAGTTATCATGTATCAAGTCCATCAAATTGTCATTGTCGTGTGTAGCATCAAGTCCATCTTCTATGGGTTAATCAAAATGAGTTAATGAAAATAACATGTTGTATGTAGCATCAAGGCCATGTTGCATGGCTCAATCATATTCAAAATGGCTTAATGGAAATAAAGTGAGAACCAAATATTCAAACAGAAGCATAACCAAACATGCAAGATTAACCGATGCACAATCAAAGTCATACTCAGAACATAAGTTTTGAAGTTAAGACTCAGACACAACACAAACATTTCTAACACTTTATTGTCACACAAACACCACAAACATTTCTAATCTAAATCCACAGGGAGGTCAGAAGTGTTGCCTTCACCATTCTTGCCTTCAATGCTTTTTGCTAATTTTTTCTTGACAATCCTCTCTGACCTTTTTGGCTTACGTTTCCCACTACTTATGCTTTCTTGTGTCATCAAACCAACAACATCCTCCTCATTGACCATGATACTTTCACTTACTCCAATCCCATCCTCATTTTCATTTACTCCCTTCCCAGCCTCATTTTCATTTCCTCCAATCCCATCCTCTTTTTCATTTTCTCCCTTCCCAGCCTCATTTTCTCCATTCCCAGCCTCTTTATCTGTGTCTGGATTGACTCCATTAGTTGCTTCACCTTCATCTTGCAAATTAGACTTTCTAGATGAACCTTTTGGTACTCTGACTTTAGGAGGCCTTTGAACTTGCTTACATGTTTTCTTGTTATGCCCAGGCTGCTTACAGATACCACACAGAAGTCTTTTGCCCACTTTAGACACTGTATGTCTTCCTACTCTTTCTGAAGCATCCCTTCTTCTTCTAACAGTTGGTCTACCTGTCATTCTTCTTTTAATTGGTGGCAAAGGAGGTGTGTAATCAGTAGATGGCCACATGTCACTTCCATTCATAGCTAGCAATGGATACTTGTAAGCATTCTTGTAAAAGGTAGCTAGATATAATGGGTCCACATATGCTTCAATTGTTCCATTTATGTATGAAATAGTTGTAATTGAATGAACACAGCCGTATCCATTTAGTTGCCACAGCCTGCAGGAGCAACTTTTCTTTTCCAAGTCAACTGTATAGGATTCTCCTAAGTTCCTGGTTTCAAATTGGAGAAGGCCACTAGGAAGTACTTGCCAATATCTACAAATTAACAAGTATGTTGTATAAGTAGCACAGTTAAGTAGCATGAAAACCCACATATACATACCTTTGCTGGATTTTCAACTCATTAATTTTGTGTCTGATGGCTGGGCAAATTTGGTAATCAGGCCAATTACATCCTTTCATTTGCAACTTATGCATCCTTTCCATCACATATGTACGTATCTCTTCAAGCATTGTTATAATTGGTTTTTTTCTTGCTTCAACAATAACACTATTGAAGCTTTCAGATACTCCATTCTCTACAGCATCACACATGCTGTCAAATCTAAAAAATGCCATTGACCAAGTCTTAGGATCCCTTTCCATTAGATGTTCATGAGCTGCAGGATTTAAAAGCTCAATTTCTTTCATAACTGCTTTGAAATGAGGTTCCGTTATAGCCTTGCTTGCTTTCCAAAATAAGTTTTCAAAGTGAGCACCAGAAAATCTCTTTTTAAAGTTAGCATAAATATGCCTAGCACATTGCCTATGTTCAGCTTGTGGTAAAACTTCGTTGACAGCCTCTAAAAGACCCTACATGCCAACATTAAGGAATTAAATTAATATCCAATCCATAAGTTTAAAAAAAATTGACATCCATACCTTATGTTGATCTGACATTAAAGTAACTCCAACACCACTTTCAAGATGCAAATCTTCTGTAAGGTTCTCCATGAACCATTTCCAGTTTTCTTTATTTTCCACACAAACAACAGCCCAAGCAATTGGGAAAATTTGATTATTGCCATCCCTTCCAATTGCACTTAACAACTCACCAGAACAATAACCTTTCAAAAAACACCCATCAAGGTTAATCACTCTTCTACAACCAGTTTTCCAACCCTTTCTCAAACCCTCAAAACACACATAAAACCTAGTGAAGTAATTTTTTCCATCTGGCATGCAATTTACCCCCACTTGCACATTAGACCCCGGATTAGATCTTCTAATTTCCTCTCCATATGACCAAAGTTTGGCATAGTGTTCAACTATGGTTCCCTGGATTAGAGTCAATGCATGCTTCTTTCCTCTCCTACATTGACTCATGCTAACCTCAATCCCAAATTTTTGTTTAACATCTTCTCTTAATTGTCTAACAGTCAATTTTTGGTTATGTAATATCTCATTAGTGTAGTGACTACCAATCCAAGCATAGTTGACAATTGAACCAAACTTGAAGTTCCTTGCACAATTATGCTCATGGATTAAAGACTTTATTTGGAATGAGTGCTCATCACTCATCCATGAAGCCCATAGCCTAAAACAGCAATCTCCATCACAACAATTTGCCAATAACCTCCTACTATCATTCTTTTTATAACACAATTGATATCCATTTGCAACAGCATAGTTACAAAGCATATCTTTCAACTGTTTAGGGCTTTCAAAACGCATACCTAGTACAGGCTTCTGTTTTTTCCACTCAACATCTGGATTAAACCTTGTTTGAACATCACTCTGCCTGTCAATCTCACCAATGTCAACTAGTCCTGGTTCGTGCTCACCCATCTGATTTTCTTCCCCATCTCCCATCTCCGGTGGTGCTGTGGTGTTGTTCACAGGAGTGTTTATGTCCAGTCTATCAATCTCCTCTGCTACACCGGAATGGTGATCTTTAGGGCTAATCACCTCATCGTGGTCTTCAGCTATCCACTCCTGGACATTAGCACCGGTATGATCCACGTACATACGCACAACAGTTCCACAATGGTATGCGATCTCGATGAACTCAACGTATTCCATTTCATCTTCAATCATCTTTAGTTCTTCTGCTAGCTCGCTCTCAGGTAAGCAGTAATACAAGTTCCTGCATTTTCTCTCCGGTAAATCTTTCAAGAAACTTCACACATTCCTCTAAATCCATCCCCGCAAAATCAATGTCTTCAAACAGGTGATGCATGCCCTCTGTATAACTCAACGGTTGCCTGGTGAAGACTCCATGGTAGTGAACATCCACTTTGCACTGTGATTCCATTATCGCGAAGAAGAAACTGCTTGAGAAAAAGGGTTTGGTGGGAAAGAGCTCGATAAGGGTTTCTAACAGTTTTGAAACCGTAATCGTACGAATTACTCTTTAATAAGACCTCAAATTGAACATGTAGATTGAACACGATGACATGGACGATGACATGGATGATGACTAGGATGCATCGTAACATAATTTAACAACATGACCGGGTGACCCCTTCACTTTGGGGTCAATGGTATTTTAAACATTTTTTGAACTTTTTGTTCCCTTTAGTGGCAATAAAAAAACATTAGGGACCAAATCGATCAAATCATGTAACCTTATTCTGCTACAGTGTCATTTTCCCTAAAATATAATACGCATTTTAGATATAACAATAGTTTAGGATAATGACTCAAAAAGTTTTTACATACTCTCCTATTGTTTCATTTTATAAAAAAAAAACTAATATACATAATATAAAGAGTAAATTACAATTTTGGTCCTGTGGTTTGCATGGAATTTCAGTCTTGGTCATCCTTTTGGTTTTTCACGCTCATGGTCCCTGAACTGCACTTTTGCTTACACTATTGGTCCCTTGGTTAGGTAAAAAGACTAAAATGCTCTTTTTAATTTCTTTTTCTATTTTTTAATCTATTAATTAATTTGGAAATTTAAAAAAAATAAAAAATACAACCAACCCTCCCCCCTCTCTGTCTCTCTCATCTCCGACCACCATCTCCAGTGATCGTTTACGCATTTACAAAGTCGGTAATCGTGGTCAAACCCGTTTTCGTCTCCTCTAGATGAACGCTCTTTCACCTCCTCCCCTCGTTGAGTGTAACTGAAACAAGAACATGAAACCGATTATGGTGTCATCGCTACTATCTCCTGGAAAAATTGTATTTTGGCCAAATGCCATTGCAGTTAATTAAAAACATAAGAAAAGAGGAGAAATTGAAGAAGAGTCGAAGCTTGAAAGGTCGCTGAGAGGTAGCCTTGAGTGTTCTTCTTTTCCATCTGCCACCTCTGAAACTTGAAGATGATTGAGAACTCTGTATGATCGAAGTTAAAAGTCAGGTATTAAATCGATGTAAACAAGAAGGAAGAATTTCTAGTTTAGAAAAATCATAATGGATAATGACGTACGTTTCTTCTGCTTTGACGACCACTTCCTGAATTTCTATTTGAAATGCTAAAACATACAAATAAACTAGTTTAGAATCAAATTTAAGCAGATTTACAAAAGTTTATTGGAATTCGTTTCGATGGGTAGATGACAAACCTCCCATGGCCGCCATCCAGTGAAGATGAATGCAACCCTAAACTCTCGGCAGTGAGTAAGAGATCATATGGGTTGAAAGATGAAGAAGAGAATGGCCTCTCTGAATCCCTGTTCGTCTGATCTTCAAATTCACCCTCGTTTGAATCAGATTAGGTTTCTTCGTTGTAGATTTCAGTATTTTTGTAGCTGATTTGACTAATGGAGAATTAGAGGCCTTCAGATTAGGGCTGGTAACGTTAGGATTTACATTCTCCGGTAGGTTTGACTTACTGGAAATCTTTGACTTCAAGGGTGTCAGTGTTGCTGCTCCGGCTTTCTTGCTGTTCGGTTCTATCGGAAAATCGCTAGAAAGAGGAAGATAGTTGTAGAGATAGAGAACGGGGGCTTGTGAGATTCAGGTTTATCGTATGATCATCGACGGCAGAAGGAACGGATATCGTTTACGCATTTCCGACCACCATCTCCGGCGAAGGAAAAACCCAAATACCAGATAGTGGGGGTAGGGGGGAGGGGTTGAATTTTTTTTTAATTACCAAAATAATAATATTTCAAAAGAAAAAAGAAAAAGAAATTAAAAAGGGTATATTGGTCTTTTTACCTGGCCAAGGGACCAATAGTGTAAGCAAAAGTGCAGTTCATGGACCATGAGCGTAAAAAATCAAAAGGATGACCAAATGTGTAATTTCGGGACAACCACAGGGACCAAAATTGTAATACTCTAATATAAACCAAAATATATCATATTCGGAAAACTCTCTTATAGATGACAACGCAAGTAAAATAAGCAAAATGGACTAGTTGACTTTCAAATATCATTTGTATGTGATGTTTTTGGTTGATTTGTTGTTTTTATGAATAACCCATGTATTATATATGATTACCATAATAAATTAATAATATGTCAGTGCCAAGTGAGATATAGGTTTTTATTCAATATATGATACATCCGACAACCTCGGTTATGATGATAAACGAACATGTCCCTTTTGTACTAGCGGGTTTGTTCTTTAGTTTTACTGTGACATACATATATTAATTAAAGCCAGATATTCATTGTGTTACAATAAACCCAAAAGGAGGCCAAAATGGCCACACATGAAGACACTACTGATTGATTGAAGATCAAGACTCAGAAGATCACTTTAACGTAATGGTAAAACTAAGGCGGTATTTGATTTTTAAGATGTAAAATATATGTAGTTTGCGGATCACATCTGCAGACATCTGTAGAATAAAATATATAGACCAAATGTCTGCAATACGTAAGAACAAGACTACTTGTTTTTTAAAATCTGCTGGCTACTAAAATAAACAAAATTATCTATCAAATTATGTATTTCTGTATATCTAAATTTTATCTTGTCAATTACATTTTATCAATAATTATCTATAATTTTCTATTAAAAATTACTTTTTTTAAGTTAGAAGATGCAAAATGACTTTAGTCTTTAGTACATGTCTGCGAGAAGAAGATGACGCACCGACATTTTTTGGTTTGCAGTTTTCTAGAAAACAAATAGTCTGCAATGACTAACGTATACACGTTGTCTGTAGACTGCAGACTGCAGACAAAAAAGACCAAGAAAATCTGCAGATAAAAAACAAACACCCCCTAAGTATGTTCAACTGATGTCGAATTATACAATTCGCTAAATGTCAAAATGAGTTAATTGAGCAAAATGCATGTGTTTTATGAAAAAGAATTGTAAACACTTGAATAGATGACTAAAATAGATATAATATGGTTTGTGATCTATAATAATTTGTGATTGTATGGTGACATTATATGCTTGATCCTAGCACGATATACCTTTTTTTTATTATGCTTATATAGCTACTCGTTTATATAGATGTAGGTTATGCATGACGTATTTTGTATGTCGTAACTAATAATTTGTCTGGCGATGAATGACATTTTGAAAGTTGTTACATTTACATGTGAAGTAAAGTCCTTGCATGTATGTAGTTAGTGTGTAAACTGCTAAATAGTCTTTATTAACTAGTGCAAATGCCTCTTGAGATAAGCTTGATATGAGTTGTATCATATATTTCGTAATTTGCTATTTAACTTCAAATTTTCTCTAAAAGTAGAATACAACAGGAATCGAATTAAAAAAAAAATTCCTATTCAGAATTTCTATAAAATAATGATCTAACTAGTTTAAATAAGAACTGAAAGACTATAAATATTTGAATTCACATCATATGACTTTCAGCCCATTCAACTTGTTGTTCGACTTATTCAATCCGTTTTCTTTATTGTTACATTTTTACTCATTATTAGTGTTGTAAAATACGACGGATCCGAATTGACTTTAGACAATATTAGCTCAATGCGGAATAGGATCAAAATTATCAAACGATAATAATCACAACGAAAAATACGAATGAAGTAAATAAAATAGAGACACGAGGATTTACGTGGAAAACCCAAATCGGGAAAAACCACGGGCGGAGGAAGCCGATAACCAATTCACTATATTTTGTGGTGTTTACAAAAAGTTTGGAGAAATATAAAAATACAAAGAGTTTATAACTCTTATGTATTAATAAGAAGATGAATAAGAAGAGAAGATGTTTTGGTGTTGGTGTGGTGTGCATTTTTGAGATGGTTTTCTAACCTATTTATAGCAAATGTTTTGCATTCCATTCTTGAAAATAAAGCTGGCTCATTTTTCATTGTATGCCATTGTAGAAAAACTTTTCTTCACATGGGCTGTAACAATAAGCAGCCTCATATTATAAGAAGCCTCACTTTGACTTGGTTGGTCAATGTTGAAGGCATGCATTATTCCACAATCTCCACCTTGACTTCAAAATTGAGCAAGTAACAGACTGATTCTGCAACTTGTTTGACCATCAGAAAACAACTCATCAACCTCCAAAATTCCATAAGAAACTGGAATCACCATATAGAGAAAAATTGATCCTGAAAAATGAAATACTTCCTCCACCACGAGCCTAATCAGGCTCAACTGCGATCAGAAATACCCATTAAGTCCAAACATAGTTTGAACTTGGCTATTGGAAGACTTTTAGTGAACACATCAGCGGGATTATAATCTGTATCGATCTTTTCTATGACGCAATCACCTTTTTCAATGATATCACGCACAAAATGATAACGAATATCAATGTGCTTTGTACGGTCATGAAACATCTGATCTTTACTCAAGAAGATAGCACTTTGATTATCATAGAATACTGTGGTAACATTTACTCTATCATCGAGTTCTCTAAATAATCCCTTCAACCAAATATCTTCCTTAACTGCTTCTGTAATCGCCATATACTCTGCCTCTGTAAAAGACAGTGCAACTGTAGACTGTAACTGGGCTTTCCAACTAATAGCACAACCGTTCAGTGTAAATGCATACCCTGTAATGGATCTTCGTTTATCCAAGTCTTTGCCAAAATCTGAATCAACATATCCAACCACCCCAGTGTTAGATTGTCCATAGCATAGACACATAGAAGACGTACCGCATAGATAACGTAAGATCCACTGTACTGCTTTCCAGTGTTCTCTCCCCGGGTTCGCCATATATCTACTAACCATGCTAACTGCATAAGCCAAATCAGGGCGTGTGCAGATCATAGCATACATCAAAGATCCAATAGCACTAGAATATGGTACGCATGCCATGTACTCCATATCAGTCTCAGTAGTAGGACTTAAAGCGGATGATAACTTGAAATGAGCTGCAAAAGGTGTGTTGACAGGCTTTGCTTCATGCATATTAAAACGTCTTAGGACTTTCTCAATGTAACCTTTTTGAGAAAGATGCAAGATCCTAGACTTCCTGTCACGAACAATTTCTATACCTAAAATTTTCTTGGCAGCTCCTAAGTCCTTCATTTCAAAATCAGCTTTCAACTGGTCTTTTAACTTCTGAATCTCCTTCATATCTTTTGCTGCAATCAACATGTAATCCACGTACAAGAGTAAGTAGATCTTTGAACCATCGTCACCTTTCTTGAAATAAACGCAGCTATCATAGGTGCACCTGCTGAATTTGTGACTGGTCATGAAAGAATCGAACCTCTTGTACCATTGTCTAGGAGACTGCTTGAGGCCATAGAGAGATTTCTTCAATTTACATACATAGTCCTCCTTGCCAGGAACTACAAAACCTTCAGGTTGTTGCATGAAAATATCTTCCTCAAGCTCACCATTTAGGAAAGCTGTAGTAACATCTAGTTGCTCCAACTCATAATCATTTGAAGCAACTAACCCCAACAATGCACGAATAGAAGTATGTTTGACTACTGGGGAATAGATGTCAGTATAGTCAACGCCTGGAATTTGACTGTAGCCTTTAGCTACCAACCGAGCTTTATATCTTGGCTTCTCATTCGGGTTAACAGGTTCTTTGAGCTTGTAGACCCACTTGCATTTAACTGGCCTTTTCCCTTTTGGAATAGTGACTAAATCCCAAGTACCATTTCTTTGCAAGGATTCCATCTCATTATGCATAGCAATCATCCAATCACTTGAGTCTTTAGATTTGATAGCCTCATCATAATTTAGAGGCTCCGTTTCCGACTCAATATCATTAGCAACAATAAAAGCGTAAGCAACAAGTTGAGCTTCAGCATACCTCTTTGGAGGAACAATTTGTCTTCTCGGCCTATCTCTTGCAATGCTTCGAGTAGTAGCTTGTGGTTGTGAAGTTGTTGTTTCTTCAACAACGGTAGGCTCATTTGGCGAAGAAGACTCTTGTTGCTCAACTGGACTCGGAATGGTGATAGGTGAAGTAGGAAACTCCACCTCCATTTGAGCTTTCTCTTCATTGGCTTTTGATGATGCGACTGTATCTTCTGTAGAGTCGGAAGTTTGATGAATCAAAGCGGACTCGTCAAAAGTAACATCTCTTGAGATGATGATTTTATTTAGATCATTGCTCCATAACTTGTAACCTTTAACTCCTGGATTATAACCAAGAAAGACACATTTAAGTGCTCTCGGTTCTAACTTCCCATTGTCAACTCGTGCATAAGCTGGACATCCGAAAGGTTTCAGATGTGTATAATCGGCAGGTTTCCCGGACCATAACTCATACGGAGTTTTCTTTTCGATTGCTCGTGACGGTGATCGGTTGATAACATAGCAAGCAGTAGAAGCAGCCTCCGCCCAAAAGGACTTTGGCAGTTTGGAAATTGAAAGCATACATCTGACCTTCTCCATAATGGTGCGATTCATCCTTTCGGCTACACCATTTTGTTGAGGCGTATGGACTACCGTGCGATGTCGAGTAATGCCTTCCTTTCGGCAATAGGCATTAAACTCTTCTGAGCAAAACTCTAGTCCATTATCCGTACGAAGATACTTTACCACCAATCCTGATTGCTTTTCAACCTGAACTTTCCAGTCTCTGAAGGTAGAGAAAACGTCTCCCTTATGTTTTAAGAAGAAACACCATACCTTCCTGGAGAAATCGTCAATGATAGTGAGCATATAGTTAGCTCCACCTTTAGAAGCAACTCGAGCTGGTCCCCATAAATCCGAGTGGACATAGTCGAGTGGTCCTTTCGTTGTATGGATACCACTTGCAAACCTCACTCGTTTTGACTTGCCATATACACAGTCTTCACAAAAATCCAAATCAACAATCTTTTGTTGACCAAGTAAACCTCTTCGACTCAATTCTGACATGCCTTGAAAACTCATATGGCCAAGTCGAAGGTGCCAAAGACGGGACTGATCTGGATCAGAAAGAGACTTTGAAACAACAGCAGCATCACTCGAAATTGTTTGCCCATCAAGAAAGTAGAGGTCTGAGGTTTTTCGACTGGCTCTCAATTTGTCGGAACCATCTTTAAACACCCTGAGAACTCCACCTTTACCGGCAAACTCGTATCCTTTTTTATCAAAGGAACTAAGAGATAACAAGTTTCTTCTGAGGTCAGGGACATATCTAATATCCCCAATGGTTCGGATAATGCCATCAAACATACGGATTCTGACTGAACCATGTCCAAGAACTGGACATGTAGTATTGTTACCCATCAACACATAGCCCTGGTTAACCTTTTCAAATGTGTAAAACCAACTTTTGTTGTGACACATATGAAAAGTACAACCAGAGTCGAGTATCCAATCACCAGTGGAATCCAGTTTATCTGAATAAACTGTCAAGAGTTCTCCAATACATTCGACCTCTGCTACATCGGCTTCACCCGAAGTGCTAGCTTGTTTACCATTTGCTGCAGCCTTCTCTTTTTCTTTATTCTTCAACTTGAAACATTCTTCAAGCACATGTCCCTTCTTGTGACAATAGTTGCAAAACTTTCGTTTGCCTTTAGATTTGGATCTGGTTTTGTTGGAAGATTGAGAAGTTCTACTTCTCTCTGTTGTTCTTCCTCTAGCATTCAAACCTTCAGCTTTAGCATCACCTGAACTACCACCGGTAATATACTTCATCTTCTCTTTAGAATCCAAAGCTGTAAAGACTTCATCTAAAACAAGAGTGTCACGGCTGTAGATGATCGTATCACGAAAATGGCTATGGGATTCGGGCAACGATGACAGCAAAAATAAAGCTAAGTCTTCATCTTCATACTGAACATCCATATTCTCTAAGTTATTTATTAACTCTTTGAATGTGGACAAATGTTCAGCTAATGAGCCTCCTTCAATCATCTTGAGATTGAACAACCGTTGCTTTAGATGCAACTTGTTCGGTAAGCTCTTTGTCATCAATAACTGCTCCAACTTCAGCCACAAAGCAGCCGCTGACGTTTCTTTTAGAACATCTTGTAAAACATCGTTTGACAAGTGCAAACGAATTTGAGATAAAGCCTTCAGATCTTTCATCTCCTTTTCTTCTTCGGTCCATGTAGCGGGCATCTTTTCGAAGTCCAAGAGCGCCTTGTGTAAATCCATCTGAATGAGAATGTCTCTCATCTTTACTTGCCACAGCGGAAATCGGGTATTTCGATCCAGCAGCGGAATATCGTATTTCACCGAAGACATGATTTATTACTTGATAAAATGATCCCAACAAGCTAATATCAAAACCCGGACGCTCTGATACCAATTGTTGTAAAATACGACGGATCCGAATTGACTTTAGACAATATTAGCTCAATGCGGAATAGGATCAAAATTATCAAACGATAATAATCACAACGAAAAATACGAATGAAGTAAATAAAATAGAGACACGAGGATTTACGTGGAAAACCCAAATCGGGAAAAACCACGGGCGGAGGAAGCCGATAACCAATTCACTATATTTTGTGGTGTTTACAAAAAGTTTGGAGAAATATAAAAATACAAAGAGTTTATAACTCTTATGTATTAATAAGAAGATGAATAAGAAGAGAAGATGTTTTGGTGTTGGTGTGGTGTGCATTTTTGAGATGGTTTTCTAACCTATTTATAGCAAATGTTTTGCATTCCATTCTTGAAAATAAAGCTGGCTCATTTTTCATTGTATGCCATTGTAGAAAAACTTTTCTTCACATGGGCTGTAACAATAAGCAGCCTCATATTATAAGAAGCCTCACTTTGACTTGGTTGGTCAATGTTGAAGGCATGCATTATTCCACAATTAGTAAACAGTATCAACCAAATATCTAATTGTAAAAGTTTCAGACAATATGGTAATAAAATTGGAATAATTTTAAACAGAAAGTATAATGGCTACAAACTTTGAAGGCGCAAACGTAGCTGATTTGACGTTCGGAAAGATATAATAAGGAGAAAAAGTAACCTAATCCACAACTTGGTCCCATGGTCTAGTGGATAGGACATTGGACTCTGAATCCAGTAACCCGAGTTCAAATCTCGATGGGACCTTTTGATATATTTTTTTGTCTATTTGGAGCACTAAATCTATTTCTAGTAAAAAAAAAATTGTAAGAAAAATAAATATAGCTGTGAAGGTGGTCTAGGAATAAATATAACTATGACAGGCTATTATATAAATATAACAAAAATGACCTTTAATTTTGCAAACAGACAATTACGATTTACAGATTATTAAATTTAAGATTATCGGTCTAATATTATTTAGTCTAGGATCTTTGTATAGATGGCTATAATACTTCTTGCGAATTTTCATCAAAATTCTTTTATTAGATATATCGGTTAGTAATTTATTGTTAAAGTGGTTAGAGGTTAGTTAATGGTAGTTGGTTAGTTAAGCGTATGATTACCTAGAAGATGTAACTTAACTCATGATGTAAGTCTCATTTCTTAGGGCCCGTCTGGTTCGTAGGATTTCGACGAAATTTGATGGAATTAGAATCTAATTCATTCGAATTACTGCGTTTGGTTCAATTTTGGTTGATGAAATTAGAATCCAATTCCGTTAAAACGAGGGAATTAAATTTATTGGGTTGGTGGAAGGAATTGAATGATGGAATTTGCAGGATTACCATTATACACTTATATTACCTATCGAATTGAAACCCTCTACCACCACCCACCACCATTACAACCTAAGGAATTGAATTCCTTGGGTTGGTGAAAGTAATTGAACAAGGGAATTTGCAAGATTACCATTATACACTTATATTACCTATCGAATTGAAACCCTCTACCACCACCCACCACTATCACCCACCACCACCCACCGCCCCACCACCATTACAACCACCACCACCATCGCTACCAGCACCCGCCACCACCACCTACCATCCTCCAGCACCACCGACCAACACCCACCACCACCACCACCACCCATTACTGTCACCCACCACCATCGTCACCACTACCGCCACCACCACCACCATTACTCATCACCACCACACCGTCATCCACCACCCACCATCACCGCCACCACCATCACCGCCACCGTCGCCACCACCACCCACTACCGTTACACACTACCATCGCCGCCACCACCACCGTCACCCGCCACCACCAACAACCACTGCCGTCGCCGCCACCGCCACCGCCATCGTAACATTCATCGTGTATTTTTAATATTTTTTGTTAAAGGAGCTAAATTATGATGATGAGTTGAAAGCTGATATTATAAGTTTTTTATGACATTCAAAGTTTACTTTCTAGAATTCATTGTTATTTTTAGATGTCCCGGGTATTGCAAATGAGATGGTTACGACCAAATGTACTTTGGACATATATTATTTTGAGGACAAAATCATTTTTAGACATGGTGAGATGTAACAATCCAATTTTGTAGACTTGTGATTTGAAGACTATTGATGACTAATGGATATATATATATATATATATATATATATATATATATATATATATATATATATATATATATATATATATATATATATATATATATGTATGTATGTATATATGTATGTATGTATGTATGTATGTATGTATGTATGTATGTATGCGTGTTAGATTAGTAATATAGACATGTACGACAACATAAGAGAATATTTTATTGCATTTCAAATAAATGTAAGAATGATGAGATATCATGGAATGATTTATGGAAGTTGAAAGTGTTGGAAAACATGGTTCATGTAATTAGTTTCAAAAACATGAGTTTGCAACGGAAGCATAAAATCATGAACACAAATTCCATTTTCAAGAGGATCATGCTACATGCATGTGGAGATAAGATGAAGAACAAACATAATTTAAGTTCAAGATTATAACCTTTGTTCTTGGGTTTGGTTTGGATGATTTTGATAGCTAGGAATCAAATTAGAATCCCTCTATAGTTGATCCACCACAAGCTAGAACACCCTTGAATGCTAGTTCCACAACTTGCAAGATATGACTCCTTTTACTATGAAACCAAAAACCAATTTTTGCTAAGAACTTAAGGAGAGTTTTTGGCTGATTTCTTGAAGCAAGAATGATGTACAAACCCCCTCAAAAACGTGGCCAACATATATCACACCAAGGAAAAGAAAAACACATGCAACTAGCTTAAAAGAAAGATCCATTTGATTTCTATAATCAAAAGCTAGAAGACACAATGCATCTTCCTTTTCTTTTAAGTTCTTAATGCATTCTTTTCCTTCCAATATGGCTGATTTTATGATGACAAATGAAGTGCTAGTGGGTTGTTATTATTTATAAAACTTAGATAATAAAAGCTTATAAATAATACATCTTCTTATTTCTTAAATTGGATAACATTTAACCCATAATCATATATATAAATAAACCATCTAAATATACAATCTTAATTGTATAATTATATATATATATATATATATATATATATATATATATATATATATATATATATATATATATATATATAACAATATATATATATTTTATTTAATTTACTAATTAAATTAAATAAAAGGCTTACTTATAAATCAATTAAATCGTTTAACAATTTAAACAATTTAATTGTTACACTTAATTAATTCATCACATATGAATTACTAATCAACCTTTAATTTTTGTAGTTATTATTATTTACCTCAAATAATAATAACCTACAAGATTAAATTGCAAGTTTAGTATCATTTGATGTTAAATCAAATTTAACGTTCTAAATGATCAATTGGTGTCAAACTTGTTGTTGGTGTGACCCTATAGGATCATGTATTATTAGTAATATCATTTTATGATCATCCTTGAGCATATAAAACTAACAATCTCCCACTTGCACAAGGTTGTATCATAGAATGATATCGACAGTAGTAAACGTCTAGCAACATTTTACTGCCCCCAATAACACATGACATTGTGCCATTCAACAACATTCAATTCTTCAGAAAACACGAGGCTCTAATTGATGTATAAGGTTATCTTATCAATTATCCCTTTGTCACAGACATCATGTTGAACATGAGACATGGATCTTAATCATTCTCATTTTATGTTCAACTTTCAAACAGGCGCCTTAGATGTCTAACTCTCAACACATAAGAGGAACAAATCCCGTCTTGACTACATACGCCCCTCATATAGTTAGTACTATGCATGAGTATGGCCTTTATGGTTGTCTGTATTTCAAGAACAACAGTAAACCATATCAAAGCATAGTACACTCTACACTTGAGTCCCAAATATGTATCTCAGGTCATAGGATACAATGATAATACCTTTATTCAAGAATCACTTATGATGATGATCCATGGAGTGATCTTGAAACGGGTCAAGTCCAATTCAAGGATTAAACATGCTAATAAAACACAATCCAATTCATATTAGTCTTACTTCATAATTGCTCCCACAACTATGATCGACTATGGACGTTTAGAATAACTAAATTATTCAAGGATTAAACATGCTAATAAAACACAATAATTATGAATGAAACATCACGTCACAAATATTACATAATTCTTGTCGTTTACATAAGTTCATATTCATAAAACATTAAACACAAATCAAATCCATTCATTAGAAAAACGGAGTCCTATACCCTTAGCATGACTTTCATGCTTAGTTTGGGGTAACGGTTTCGTGAATGGGTCTGCCAAATTTTGATCTGTATGAACCTTGTGAATACTTATTTCACCATTCTTAACTTCATGTCTAATGTAGTTATACCTTCGGTGAATGTGTTTGGTTTTTTGATGCAATCTAGGTTCCTTTGCTTGAGCTATAGCACCTAGATTGTCACAGAAGATTTCTATAGGGTCCCGAATGGAAGGAACAACCCCTAGATCTTCTATGAACTTTCTCATCCAGACAGCTTCTTGAGCAGCTTCTGAAGCAGCAACATATTCTGATTCTGTAGTGGATTGTGAAATCACTTCTTGTTTGGAACTCTTCCAAGACACGGCTCCTCCATTTAAAATAAAGACATACCCAGATTGAGATTTCGAATCATCCCTATCTGTTTGGAAGCTTGCGTCAGTGTAACCCTTTACCTTTAAGCTTTCTTCCAAACCGCCGTAAACTAAGAACATATCTTTAGTTCTTCTCAAGTACTTATGAATGTTCTTTACAGCAGTCCAGTGGGCTTCACCTGGGTTCTGTTGATACCTACTAGTCATACTTAAGGCACATGAGACGTCGGGCCTAGTGCATAACATGGCATACATGATGGACCCAATTGCCGAAGCATATGGGACATGTTTCATCCTTTCAAGTTCAGTCCTAGAGTTTGGGCACTGAGACTTGCTTAGGATGGTGCCATGAGGCATTGGCAAGAATCCTCTTTTGGAGTCTTGCATCTTGAACCTTTTCAAGATTTTATCAATATATACACTTTGGCTAAGACCAATAAGTCTCTTAGATCTATCTCTATAGATCTTTATGCCTAATACATAAGCAGCTTCCCCTAGATCCTTCATTGAGAAACAACTCTCAAGGAACGCTTTGACACCTTTTAAGGTTGGGATGTCATTTCCAAATAAAAGTATGTCATCTACATACAATACTAGGATTATGACAATGCTCCCACTAGCTTTCTTGTAAACACAGGAGTCATCCTCATTTTTGATGAATCCAAAACTCGTAATCTTTTCATCAAAACGGATGTTCCATGTTCGAGACGCTTGCTTTAATCCATAGATAGATCTTTTAAGCTTGCACACTTTGTTTGGATGCTTGGGATCGACAAAACCTTCAGGTTGTTCCATATAGACATCTTCCAATAAGTATCCATTAAGGAAAGCGGTCTTGACATCCATTTGCCATATTTCATAATCATAGTATGCGGCTATGGCAAAAAGTATCCTAATCGACTTGATCATTGCCACTGGAGAAAAGGTCTCATCATAGTCAATACCATGAGTCTGTGAGTATCCTTTAGCGACAAGTCTAGCCTTAAAAGTGTGAACATTTCCATCCACGTCGATTTTCTTCTTGAAAAACCATTTGTTCCCAACAGTCTTACAATTGGTGGGAAGATTAACCAAGTTCCAAACTTGATTATCGTGCATGGATTGCATCTCAGTGTTCATGGCCTCAAGACATTTATCAGATTCAGGATCTGATATTGCACTCTGATAGTTGACGGGTTCATCAGAATCTATCGTATAACATTCCTCTTCCATCAAAAGGTAACCATACCTTTCTGGTTCAATTCGAACCCTACCAGATTTGCGAACACCTTGTGTTACAATTTGTTCCTGATCAACCGTTTGTTCAGGTTCAACAATTTCTTGTTGAATGCTAGATTCAACTTCTTGTGTATCAGGTTGTGGTTCCTGAAGTTCCTCAAGTTCCACAAACCTCCCACTAGCCTCTTCCGTCAGAAACTTGTTTTCTAGGAATTCAGCTTTTCGAGAAATAAATATCTTATTCTCGATGGGATTGTAGAAATAGTATCCAAGACAATCTTTCGGATACCCTACAAAGATACATTTAGTTGAACGAGGTTCTAATTTGTTTGATGCTTCTTGTCTAACATAAGCTTCACAACCCCAGACCTTTAGATAGGATAAAGATGGAACCCTTCCATGCCATATCTCATAAGGCGTTTTATCTACCTTCTTAGTAGGTGCCATGTTTAGGAGACGAGCAGCTGTTTGTATAGCATAACCCCAAAATGATAAAGGTAGAGTACTTCTACTCATCATGTATCGAACCATATCCAATAGTGTTCGGTTCCGCCTCTCAGACACACCATTATGTTGTGGTGTTCCAGGTGGAGTAAGTTGTGAAACAATTCCACAAGTCTTACAATGATCCATAAAGTTTGTACTTAAGTACTCACCTCCTCTATCAGAATGAAGAACTTTACTTGTTTTGTTGAGTTGATTTTCCACTTCACTTTGAAACGTTTTGAACATTTCAAACGCCTCATGTTTATGTTTAATCAAATAAACATATCCAAAACGACTAAAGTCGTCAGTGAAGGTGATGAAATATCTTTCACCATATCTAGTCATTGGCTTGAAAGGACCACATACATCCGTATGTATGATTCCTAACAAGTCCTTTGCTCTCTCATTGGTTCCGGAGAAAGGAGCTTTAGTCATCTTGCCATGTAAACAAGATTCACATATATCAAATGAGTCATTCTCATTTGCCTTCAAAAGTCCACTCTTTTGAAGTTGGGATATGCGATTCTTGTTTATATGCCCAAGGCGACAATGCCATAGATAGGTTTGACTCAAATCAAATTTGGGTTTCTTGGTGAAAGTGTGGTATAAAGAGTCATGGTTAGTCTTTTCATCAAGGTTTACTTCATAAATTCCATTTAAAGGTCTAGCCTCAATAATAGAATACATTATTTTTGTAAACACAAATATCATCATTATTAAAGGAAAGATCAAATCCACATTGTCTTAATTTAGCAACCGAAATAATATTCCTAGTCAAGCTAGGAACATAGTAAACATTCAACAATGTCACACACAAGCCATTAGGTAGTAATAAATTAAAACTTCCAATTGAATCCACCGCAACCCTTGCATTGTTTCCAACGCGAAGTACTACCTCATTTGCCTTCAGTCGCCTACTCCTTTTGAACCCCTGCAACATATTACATATGTGAGTTCCACAACCAGTATCAAATACCCATGTGTTAGGAGATAAATTATAAAGTTCTAGGTCTATCACATAGATACCTGAAGTGCCTTCACCGGCCTTCTTTTTCTTCAACTCCGCAAGATAAGTAGGGCAATTTCTCTTCCAATGCCCAGCTTTACCACATTCAAAACATGTGTCTTCTTTGGCAACCTTTGCCTTCTTCTTGGGCGGATGGGAAGGTTGGACAACTTTCTTGCCCTTACCTTTGAAAGCTTTTGCTTTCCCTTTGCCCTTGGAGTTGGTGGGGTGTTCTGGTCTAGTTCTCTTTGTTCCACCTTCCTTGATCATGAGAACTTGAGTGGTTTTCTTAGGCAGATTCTTTTCCCCGGTAATTAGCATCCCATGTAATTCCGGGATAGTCTTGTTTAAACCATTCATGTTATAATTCATGACAAAAGGATCAAAGGACTTTGTCAAGGAGTTAAGGATCATATCCGTTGCTAGCTCTTCGGGCATCACAACTCCAAGACGTGCCAAATGATCAATGTGACTCTTCATTTTGAGCACATAAGAGCTTACCGACTGCCCATCCTCCATATTGCAAGCATGGAAAGCCCGAACAGTTTCGAACCTTTCCGTTCTTGCAAGTTGTTGGAACATTTCCTTTAGTTGATGAATCATGTCATAGGCTGAATGATTCTCCAAATCCTTCTGAAGGTCGGGAATCATTATTGCCAACATGAGGCATGATGCATCGATGGAATCATCCATCTTTTTAAGCCATGCATCGTGTGCGGGCTTAGGAATGGCAGGGGGCTCTTCTGGAAGTGGTTCATTGAGAACATATTCTTTCTTTTCTTGTTTGAGAACAATTCTCACACTACGGTGCCAATCCAAGAAGTTGGTATGGTTAAGTTTTTCTCCTTCAAGGAGAGACCGTAGTGAGGTTTTGTTAGGAGCCGAGTGTGTGTTGTTTGGTGCCATCTACAAAATTTTAACAAGGTTCTATTTAGTAAATTATGATATTAAGTCCTTAATAATTAATACCCTTTCTTGTTTCATAAACTTTAATTAATTAAGGTCTAGAATCCAAGTTGCATTACGAATAAGTGGTTAGGTATCCTTTATCCCGCCTATTCGAATCAACAAGGTAGGTAACGGTTTACCAATTATATCCAAATATAATTTCTAGAGTTATGGGATCCCATTATAACATTTATAAGTTTGGCATGTTTGATCCCATCTATGCCTTGGATTTCTAATGCTTAGGTGACCTTTATCACAAGAGATTTCCAAACGAATCATCCCACTTAAACGGACGTGTAATTTTGACAACTATTAATGGTTAGGTGTCCTTTATCCCATCAATATTGCAAAACTACTTCTTGTATCACAAGAAGACTCCAAGTGGTTAGGTATCCTTTATCCCACAAGGAAATACAAGTGATACATGAGTGTCTTTAAGAGGGATGACATAGATTCGTATTTTATAAGGGATTTGTATGTTTTACAATTCTAATTTTGAAAACATATGGTATCATGTAGATTGCATGCATCTAATGAACATGGTACCATTAAATCTTATTTTGTTAATTGGTTCCTAAATCATAAAATCTCCATTTTATTGATTCTTTGTTTGTGGTCAAGATTACAATTAATATCCAATATTAAGTTTGAGTTTGATCACATATATTAGAACCAATTTATAATCCTAAATAATTACCATTATTATTTAGGGTTGGAGTTTGTAAGAGTTCATAAAATCTCCATTTTATTTCTTGTTTCAATCATTTTCAAAACTTGACTTAATAGGTTTTGAAACAAAACCCATTTTAATAAAACCAATTTTATCACATCTTATGTTTTAATTGTCAACTTTTGAAAATACAAACTCCTTGATGATTATGTTTAATTATCTAGGTTGTCTAGCATGCAAAAACTTATTTTCATCCACAACATAACATAACAAAACATTCAATCATCACAAGCATGCATGGGTGCATAAACACAAGCCAACTAGTTTGATATTTCATGTGAGCCATACATGAAATATCAAGTCCAAACCTAGGGACAAAAAGGGTGACAAAAACTCAACCAAATGATCTTCGATTTGGCTACAATTTTGCCAGGCTTCTTATATCACCATATGACACTTGAACCACCATTTCTAGACATCATTGAGTGAGATGTGATTTTTCTTCTTGGCCTTCAAAAGTTGCGACCAGCAGGGGGGACAGGAAGAAAATTGTGGTTTTTGTTGCATTTTTCAATTCATTCTTGGCTATATTGATGCTAATACTTGTTGAAACTTAATGTATATACTAGATATTAAAGTTACCAACAAGTATATCACCAAATGACCAAGATATGAATTTATAAAACACTTCCAAAACATTTTTGAAATCTGGACAGCAGCTCTTCAGAAAGTGCTGCTGTTGGGTGCAATCTTTTCTTACTTCCTTCTCTTGTTACATTTTGTGAAAGAAATAAAATACAACTATTCTAACAATTACAAAATGAATAAAAGAAGTAAATAACTAATTATTATTACAAACCATTTGAATAAAAGAATAGATTACAACCAAATCGAATACAAACACAAAACATGCATCATATGGTCCTTCTCTTGTTACATTTTGTGAAAGAAATAAAATACAACTATTCAACACTTTGTTTTTCTAAGGAAACATCTATGTAACCAAATGCATGCATACATAAAATATAGTTGGTTACATAAAATCATAGATTATATATTTGCATGTTGCCAAAGAAGCCATGCATGAATCTTTCATTCAAGAAAATGAACATTCATGGCTTCCAAAAACCAAGTTTATCCAAATAAACTTATTATCTAAACATGCAATATAGCCATGGCTCTGATACCAATTGTTGGAAAACATGGTTCATGTAATTAGTTTCAAAAACATGAGTTTGCAACGGAAGCATAAAATCATGAACACAAATTCCATTTTCAAGAGGATCATGCTACATGCATGTGGAGATAAGATGAAGAACAAACATAGTTTAAGTTCAAGATTATAACCTTTGTTCTTGGGTTTGGTTTGGATGATTTTGATAGCTAGGAATCAAATTATAATCCCTCTATAGTTGATCCACCACAAGCTAGAACACCCTTGAATGCTAGTTCCACAACTTGCAAGATATGACTCCTTTTACTATGAAACCAAAAACCAATTTTTGCTAAGAACTTAAGGAGAGTTTTTGGCTGATTTCTTGAAGCAAGAATGATGTACAAACCCCCTCAAAAACGTGGCCAACATATATCACACCAAGGAAAAGAAAAACACATGCAACTAGCTTAAAAGAAAGATCCATTTGATTTCTATAATCAAAAGCTAGAAGACACAAGGCATCTTCCTTTTCTTTTAAGTTCTTAATGCATTCTTTTCCTTCCAATATGGCTGATTTTATGATGACAAATGAAGTGCTAGTGGGTTGTTATTATTTATAAAACTTAGATAATAAAAGCTTATAAATAATACATCTTCTTATTTCTTAAATGGGATAACATTTAACCCATAATCATATATATAAATAAACCATCTAAATATACAATCTTAATTGTATAATTATATATATACATATATATATATATATATATATATATATATATATATATATATATATAACAATATATATATTTTATTTAATTTACTAATTAAATTAAATAAAAGGCTTACTTATAAATCAATTAAATCGTTTAACAATTTAAACAATTTAATTGTTACACTTAATTAATTCATCACATATGAATTACTAATCAACCTTTAATTTTTGTAGTTATTATTATTTACCTCAAATAATAATAACCTACAAGATTAAATTGCAAGTTTAGTATCATTTGATGTTAAATCAAATTTAACGTTCTAAATGATCAATTGGTGTCAAACTTGTTGTTGGTGTGACCCTATAGGATCATGTATTATTAGTAATATCATTTTATGATCATCCTTGGGCATATAAAACTAACAGAAAGTTGGTGTACTTGTATACTTTTATGTAAGTTCAAGTGCATGTTTGGACGAAAGTACATTACTTAAATAGAAAGAATGATAAATATGTCTTTTAATTAATTGTTTCTAATTATAACCCACATTAAGTATTATGTTCTACTTGTTGATAGAGATAAGATATACATGCTTATATGTTATGTTATGAAGAAATTGACTTAGAAACAAAATAACATTTCCTAAATAGGCTCAATATCATAAAAATATTGTTAGAACTTACATGACATTAGGAATACTTGCTGTGCATGTTGAAGATGATTGAATAAGAAAACAAAACGTTTGAACATGTACTAGTCATGATGACAAACCTAAAAAAATATAGGGATACTTTAGAAAACCATAGGGCTACTAGCCTATTACGATTGTAGGTTAAACACTACGATATTATGAGTTGAATTAAAGAAAGGTTATTAAAGTTTCTTTCATGCCTATATGCTTCTCTATTGTTCCAATTTAGGAAAATGACGATAAAGTCACTTTTTAGGGAGAAAGGAGTTCTTAGAATCAAAATGAAGTTTATTAAATCATTGTATTTAGAATTTATCATATCCAAAGCTAATTATTGGTTACCTATGCAAATATACACCTTAATTAAATATATGTATACTTTTGTGTTAGGGTTTGTAACCCCTTGTAAGGAAACCTCAATTTGATGATTTTAACTGATTGCATATGTAAACTTCTACTTACTAAAACTACAACTCCTTTCATGGTATCAGGTTGCCTAATTAAAGGTCTCCTAAATGTAAGAATGATGAGATATCATGGAATGATTTATGGAAGTTGAAAGTTGATGTACTTGTATACTTTTATGTAAGTTGAAGTGCATGTTTGGACGAATGTACATTACTTAAATAGAAAGAATGATAAATATGTCTTTTAATTGTTTCTAATTATAACCCACATTAAGTAAGTATTATGTTGTACTTGTTGATAGAGATCAGATATACATGTTTATATGTTATGTTATAAAGAAATTGACTTAGAAACAAAATAACATTTCCTAAATAGGCTCAATATCATAAAAATATTGTTAGAACTTACATGACATTAGGAATACTTGCTGTGCATGTTGAAGATGATTAAATAAGAAAATAAAAAGTTTGAACATGTACTAGTCATGATGACAAACCTAAAAATGTTAGTTCTATATGCCCAAGGATGATCATAAAATGATATTACTAATAATACATGATCCTATAGGGTCACACCAACAACAAGTTTGACACCAATTGATCATTTAGAACGTTAAATTTGATTTAACATCAAATGATACTAAACTTGCAATTTAATCTTGTAAGTTATTATTATTTATAGTAAATAATAATGACTACAAAATTAAAGGTTGATTAGTAATTCATATGTGATGAATTAATTAAGTGTAACAATTAGATTGTTTAAATTGTTAAAACGATTTAATTGATTTATAAGTAAACTCTTTTATTTAATTTAATTGGTAAATTAAATAAACTATGCATAATGTAAGATATATATATATATATATATATATATATATATATATGTATATTTACTACATTAAGAGTGCATATTCAATTGGTTTATTTATATCATTAATGGTTTAAATGTTATTCCATTTATACACAAGTTTGAAGGTTTATTGTTTATAAACTTTATGGTATAAGTTTATAAATAATAGAAGTTATATTTAAACTCTAAAATACCCTCAAATGGCCAGCCACATGCATGAATCAAAAGCCATGTGTGAAAAGTTCATATAACATGCAATGCTCAAGACTTGACCATGTGATAATTACATGCCTTTTCTTTTGCACATGCACTTTGATTCTCCTTGTTTTTGGACCATATATGGCCGGCCATATGGGGTGTTTTTAGTGTGACTTTCAAGCTTTAATTATCAGCCAAAACTCTCCCTAAAAGCCTTAGCAAAAATCGTTTTTTGTCAAGAAAAGAAAGGAGAAGAAAAGGGTTTTTCATCTTGCAAGTTGTGGAACTAGCATTCAAGGGTGTTCAAGCTTGTGGTGGATCAACTATAGAGGGATTCTAATTTGATTCCTAGCTATCAAAATCATCCAAAACAAACCCAAGAACAAAGGTTATAATCTTGAACTTAAACTATGTTTGTTCTTCATCTTATCTCTACATGCATGTAGCATGATCCTCTTGGAATGAAACTTGTGTTCATGATTTTATGCTTCCGTTGCAAACTCTAGTTTTTGAAACTAACTACATGAACCTTGATTTCCAACAATTGGTATCAGAGCCATGGCTATATTGCATGTTTAGATAATAAGTTTATTTGGATAAACTTGGTTTTTGGAAGCCATGAATGTTCATCTTCTTAAATGAAAGTTTCATGCATGGCTTCTTTGGCAACATGCATGTAGATTATCTATGATTTTATGTAACCAACTATATCTTATATATGCATGCTTTTGGTTACATAAATTGTTGCCTTAGAAAAACAAAGTGTTGATTTTCTTATGATTTTATGTGATAAAATGGTGCATAAACAAGCCAAGGACCATATGATGCATGTTTTGTGTTTGTGTTTGATATGGTTGTAATCTATTCATTTATTCAAATGGTTTGTAATAATAATTAGTTATTTACTTCCTTTTATTCATTTTGTAATTGTTAGAATAGTTGTATTTTATTTCATTCACAAAATGTAACAAGAGAAGGAAGTAAGAAAAGATTGCACCCAACAGCAGCACTTTCTGAATAGCTGCTGTCCAGATTTGAAAAAATGTTTTGAAGTGTTTTTTAAATTCATCTCTTGGTCATTTGATGATATACTTGTTGGTAACTTTAATATCTAGTATATACATTAAGTTTCAACAAGTATTAGCATCAATATGGCCAAGAATGAATTGAAAAATGCAACAAAAAACACATTTTTTCTTCCTGCTGCCCCTGAATTTCGAAAATTTTGAAGGCTCCATAGAAAAATCACATGTCACTCAATGGTGTCAAGAAATGGTGGTTCAAGTATCATTTGATGATATAAGAAGCTTGGCAAAATTGTAGCCAAAGCGCAAATCATTTGGTTGAGTTTTTGTCACTCTTTTTGTCCCTAGGTTTGACTTGATATTTCATGTGTGGCTCACATGAAATATCAAACTAGTTGGCTTGTGTTTATGCACCCATGCATGCTTGTGATGTTTGAATGTTTTATTATGTTATGTTGTGGATGAAAATAAGATTTTCCATGCTAGACAACCTAGATAATTAAACATAATCATCAAGGAGTTTGTATTTTCAAAAATTGACATTTAAAACATAAGATGTGATAAAATGGGTTTTACTAAAATGGGTTTTGTTTAAAACCTATTAAGTCAAGTTTTGAAAATGATTGAAACAAGAAATAAAATGGAGATTTTATAAACTCTTACAAACTCCAACCCTAAGTAATAATGGTAATTATTTAGGATTATAAATTGGTTCTAATATATGTGATCAAACTCAAATTTAATATTGGATATTAATTGTAATCTTGACCACAAACAAAGAATCAATAAAATGGAGATTTTATGATTTAGGAACCAATTAACAAAATAAGATTTAATGGTACCATGTTCATTGGATGCATGCAATCTACATGATACCATATGTTTTTCAAAATTAGAATTGTAAAAACATTCAAATCCCTTATGAAATACGAATCAATGTCGTCCCTCTTAAAGACACTCATGTATCACTTGTATTTCCTTGTGGGATAAAGGATACCTAACCACTTGGAGTCTTCTTGTGATACAAGAAGTAGTTTTGCAATATTGATGGGATAAAGAACACCTAACCATTAATAGTTGTCAAAACTACACGTCCGTTTAAGTAGGATGATTCGTTTGGAAATCTCTTGTGATAAAGGTCACCTAAGCATTAGAAATCCAAGGCATAGATGGGATCAAACATGCCAAACTTATAAATGTTATAATGGGATCCCATAACTCTAGAAATTATATTTGGATATAATTGGTAAACCGTTACCTACCTTGTTGATTCGAATAGGTGGGATAAAGGAAACCTAACCACTTATTCGTAATGCAACTTGGATTCTAGACCTTAATTAATTAAAGTTTATGAAACAAGAAAGGGTATTAATTATTAAGGTATTAATATCATAATTTACTAAATAGAACCTTGCTAAAATTTTGTAGATGGCACCAAACAACAACACACACTCGGCTCCTAACAAAACCTCACTACGGTCTCTCCTTGAAGGAGAAAAACTTAACCATACCAACTTCTTGGATTGGTACCGTAGTGTGAGAATTGTTCTCAAACAAGAAAAGAAAGAATATGTTCTCAATGAACCACTTACAGAAGAGCCCCCTGCCACTCCTAAGCCCGCACACGATGCATGGCTTAAAAAGATGGATGATTCCATCGATGCATCATGCCTCATGTTGGCAACCATGATTCCCGACCTTCAGAAGGATTTGGAGAATCATTCAGCCTATGACATGATTCATCAACTAAAGGAAATGTTCCAACAACTTGCAAGAACGGAAAGGTTCGAAACAGTTCGGGCTTTCCATGCTTGCAAGATGGAGGATGGGCAGACGGTAAGCTCTTATGTGCTCAAAATGAAGAGTCACATTGATCATTTGGCACGTCTTGGAGTTGTGATGCCCGAAGAGCTAGCAACGGATATGATCCTTAACTCCTTGACAAAGTCCTTTGATCCTTTTGTCATGAATTTTAACATGAATGGTTTCAACAAGACTATCCCGGAATTACATGGGATGCTAATTACCGCGGAAAAGAATCTGCCTAAGAAAACCACTCAAGTACTCATGATCAAGGAAGGTGGCACAAAGAGAACTAGACCAGAACACCCCACCAACTCTAAGGGAAAGGGGAAAGCAAAAGCTTTCAAAGGTAAGGGCAAGAAAGTTGTCCAACCTTCCCATCCGCCCAAGAAGAAGGCAAAGGTTGCCAAAGAAGACACATGTTTTGAATGTGGCAAAAACTGGGCATTGGAAGAGAAATTGCCCTACCTATCTTGCGGAGTTGAAGAAGAAGAAGGCCGGTGAAGGCACTTCAGGTATCTATGTGATAGACCTAGAACTTTATAATTTATCTCCTAACACATGGGTATTTGATACTGGTTGTGGAACTCACATATGTAATATGTTGCAGGGGTTCAAAAGGAGTAGGCGACTGAAGGCAAATGAGGTAGTACTTCGGGTTGGAAACAATGCAAGGGTTGCGGTGGATTCAATTGGAAGTTTTAATTTATTACTACCTAATGGCTTATGTGTGACATTGTTGAATGTTTATTATGTTCCTAGCTTGACTAGGAATATTATTTCGGTTGCTAAATTAAGACAATGTGGATTTGATCTTTCCTTTAATAATGATGATATTTGTGTTTACAAAAATAATGTATTCTATTTTGAGGCTAGGCCTTTAAATGGAATTTATGAAGTAAACCTTGATGAAAAGACTAACAATGGCTCTTTATACCACACTTTCACCAAGAAACCCAAATTTGATTTGAGTCAAACCTATCTATGGCATTGTCGCCTTGGACATATAAACAAGAATCGCATATCCCAACTTCAAAAGAGTGGACTTTTGAAGGCAAATGAGAATGACTCATTTGATATATGTGAATCTTGTTTACATGGCAAGATGACTAAAGCTCCTTTCTCTGGAACCAATGAGAGAGCAAAGGACTTGTTAGGAATCATACATACGGATGTATGTGGTCCTTTCAAGCCAATGACTAGATATGGTGAAAGATATTTCATCACATTCACTGACGACTTTAGTCGTTTTGGATATGTTTATTTAATTAAACATAAGCATGAGGCGTTTGAAATGTTCAAAACGTTTCAAAGTGAAGTGGAAAATCAACTCAACAAAACAATTAAAGTTCTTCGTTCTGATAGAGGAGGTGAGTACTTAAGTACAAACTTTATGGATCATCTTAAGACTTGTGGAATTGTTTCACAACTTACTCCACCTGGAACACCACAACATAATGGTGTGTCTGAGAGGCGGAACCGAACACTATTGGATATGGTTCGATCCATGATGAGTAAAAGTACTCTACCTTTATCATTTTGGGGTTATGCTATACAAACAGCTGCTCGTCTCCTAAACATGGCACCTACTAAGAAGGTAGATAAAACGCCTTATGAGATATGGCATGGAAGGGTTCCATCTTTATCCTATCTAAAAGTATGGGGTTGTGAAGCTTATGTTAGACAAGAAGCTTCAAACAAATTAGAACCCCGTTCAACTAAATGTATCTTTGTAGGGTATCCGAAAGATTGTCTTGGATACTATTTCTACAATCCCATCGAGAATAAGATATTTATTTCTCGAAAAGCTGAATTCCTAGAAAACAAGTTTCTGACGGAAGAGGCTAGTGGGAGGTTTGTGGAACTTGAGGAACTTCAAGAACCACAACCTGATACACAAGAAGTTGAATCTAGCATTCAACAAGAAATTGTTGAACCTGAACAAACGGTTGATCAGGAACAAATTGTAACACAAGGTGTTCGCAAATCTGGTAGGGTTCGAATTGAACCAGAAAGGTATGGTTACCTTTTGATGGAAGAGGAATGTTATACGATAGATTCTGATGAACCCGTCAACTATCAGAGTGCAATATCAGATCCTGAATCTGATAAATGGCTTGAAGCCATGAACACTGAGATGCAATCCATGCACGATAATCAAGTTTGGAACTTGGTTAATCTTCCCACCAATTGTAAGACTGTTGGGAACAAATGGGTTTTCAAGAAGAAAATCGACGTGGATGGAAATGTTCACACTTTTAAGGCTAGACTTGTCGCTAAAGGATACTCACAGACTCATGGTATTGACTATGATGAGACCTTTTCTCCAGTGGCAATGATCAAGTCAATTAGGATACTTTTTGCCATAGCCGCATACTATGATTATGAGATATGGCAAATGGATGTCAAGACCGCTTTCCTTAATGGATACTTATTGGAAGATGTCTATATGGAACAACCTGAAGGTTTTGTCGATCCCAAGCATCCAAACAAAGTGTGCAAGCTTAAAAGATCTATCTATGGATTAAAGCAAGCGTCTCGAACATGGAACATCCGTTTTGATGAAAAGATTATGAGTTTTGGATTCATCAAAAATGAGGATGACTCCTGTGTTTACAAGAAAGCTAGTGGGAGCATTGTCATAATCCTAGTATTGTATGTAGATGACATACTTTTATTTGGAAATGACATCCCAACCTTAAAAGGTGTCAAAGCGTTCCTTGAGAGTTGTTTCTCAATGAAGGATCTAGGGGAAGCTGCTTATGTATTAGGCATAAAGATCTATAGAGATAGATCTAAGAGACTTATTGGTCTTAGCCAAAGTGTATATATTGATAAAATCTTGAAAAGGTTCAAGATGCAAGACTCCAGAAGAGGATTCTTGCCAATGCCTCATGGCACCATCCTAAGCAAGTCTCAGTGCCCAAACACTAGGACTGAACTTGATAGGATGAAACATGTCCCATATGCTTCGGCAATTGGGTCCATCATGTATGCCATGTTATGCACTAGGCCCGACGTCTCATGTGCCTTAAGTATGACTAGTAGGTATCAACAGAACCCAGGTGAAGCCCACTGGACTGCTGTAAAGAACATTCTTAAGTACTTGAGAAGAACTAAAGATATGTTCTTAGTTTACGGCGGTTTGGAAGAAAGCTTAAAGGTAAAGGGTTACACTGACGCAAGCTTCCAAACAGATAGGGATGATTCGAAATCTCAATCTGGGTATGTCTTTATTTTAAATGGAGGAGCCGTGTCTTGGAAGAGTTCCAAACAAGAAGTGATTGCACAATCCACTACAGAATCAGAATATGTTGCTGCTTCAGAAGCTGCTCAAGAAGCTGTCTGGATGAGAAAGTTCATAGAAGATCTAGGGGTTGTTCCTTCCATTCGGGACCCTATAGAAATCTTCTGTGACAATCTAGGTGCTATAGCTCAAGCAAAGGAACCTAGATTGCATCAAAAAACCAAACACATTCACCGAAGGTATAACTACATTAGACATGAAGTTAAGAATGGTGAAATAAGTATTCACAAGGTTCATACAGATCAAAATTTGGCAGACCCATTCACGAAACCTTTACCTCAAACTAAGCATGAAAGTCATGCTAAGGGTATAGGACTCCGTTTTTCTAATGAATGGATTTGATTTGTGTTTTAATGTTTTATGAATATGAACTTATGTAAACGACAAGAATTATGTAATATATGTGACGTGATGTTTCATTCATAATTATTGTGTTTTATTAGCATGTTTAATCCTTGAATAATTTAGTTATTCTAAACGTCCATAGTCGATCATAGTTGTGGGAGAAATTATGAAGTAAGACTAATATGAATTGGATTGGTTGACTTTTATGGGTAAAAGTAGCAAAAGGTTGCAACCAAATTCATAGGTACTTGTCAGTGAACAAGTATTGGATTTGACCCGTTTCAAGATCACTCCATGGATCATCATCATAAGTGATTCTTGAATAAAGGTATTATCATTGTATCCTTTGACCTGAGATACATATTTGGGACTCAAGTGTAGAGTGTACTATGTTTTGATATGGTTTACCGTTGTTCTTGAAATACAGACAACCATAAAGGCCATACTCATGCATAGTACTAACTATACGAGGGGCGTATGTAGTCAAGACGGGATTTGTTCCTCTTATGTGTTAAGAGTTAGACATCTAAGGCGCCTGTTTGAAAGTTGAACATAAAATGAGAATGATTAAGATCCATGTCTCATGTTCAACATGATGTTTGTGACAAAGGGATAATTGATAAGATAACCTTATACATCAATTAGAGCCTCGTGTTTTCTGAAGAATTGAATGTTGTTGAATGGCACAATGTCATGTGTTATTGGGGGCAGTGAAATGTTGCTAGACGTTTATCACTGTCGATATCATCCTATGATGCAACCTTGTGCAAGTGGGAGATTGTTAGTTCTATATGCCCAAGGATGATCATAAAATGATATTACTAATAATACATGATCCTATAGGGTCACACCAACAACAAGTTTGACACCAATTGATCATTTAGAACGTTAAATTTGATTTAACATCAAATGATACTAAACTTGCAATTTAATCTTGTAAGTTATTATTATTTATAGTAAATAATAATGACTACAAAATTAAAGGTTGATTAGTAATTCATATGTGATGAATTAATTAAGTGTAACAATTAGATTGTTTAAATTGTTAAAACGATTTAATTGATTTATAAGTAAACTCTTTTATTTAATTTAATTGGTAAATTAAATAAACTATGCATAATGTAAGATATATATATATATATATATATATATATGTATATTTACTACATTAAGAGTGCATATTCAATTGGTTTATTTATATCATTAATGGTTTAAATGTTATTCCATTTATACACAAGTTTGAAGGTTTATTGTTTATAAACTTTATGGTATAAGTTTATAAATAATAGAAGTTATATTTAAACTCTAAAATACCCTCAAATGGCCAGCCACATGCATGAATCAAAAGCCATGTGTGAAAAGTTCATATAACATGCAATGCTCAAGACTTGACCATGTGATAATTACATGCCTTTTCTTTTGCACATGCACTTTGATTCTCCTTGTTTTTGGACCATATATGGCCGGCCATATGGGGTGTTTTTAGTGTGACTTTCAAGCTTTAATTATCAGCCAAAACTCTCCCTAAAAGCCTTAGCAAAAATCGTTTTTTGTCAAGAAAAGAAAGGAGAAGAAAAGGGTTTTTCATCTTGCAAGTTGTGGAACTAGCATTCAAGGGTGTTCAAGCTTGTGGTGGATCAACTATAGAGGGATTCTAATTTGATTCCTAGCTATCAAAATCATCCAAAACAAACCCAAGAACAAAGGTTATAATCTTGAACTTAAACTATGTTTGTTCTTCATCTTATCTCTACATGCATGTAGCATGATCCTCTTGGAATGAAACTTGTGTTCATGATTTTATGCTTCCGTTGTAAACTCTAGTTTTTGAAACTAACTACATGAACCTTGATTTCCAACAAAAAAATGTAGGGATACTTTAGAATACCATAGGGCTACTAGCCTTCTACGATTGTAGGTTAAACACTACGATATTATGAGTTGAATTAAGGAAAGGTTATTAAAGCTTCTTTCATGCCTATATGCTTCTCTATTGTTCCAATTTAGGGAAATGACGATAAAGTCACTTTTTTAGGGAGAAAAGAGTTCTTAGAATCAAAATGAAGTTTATTAAATCATTTTATTTAGAATTTATCATATCCAAAGCTAATTATTGGTTACCTATGAAAATATACACCTTAATTAAATATATGTATACTTTTGTGTTAGGGTTTGTAACCCCTTGTAAGGAAACCTCAATTTGATGATTTTAACTGATTGCATATGTAAACTTCTACTTACTAAAACCTACAACTCCTTTCATGGTATCAGGTTGCCTAATTAAAGGTCTCTTAAATGCTAGATCTTGTGGTCTTCCCATGATGTTACTATAGGACCCATCCAAAATAAGGTGAACACTCATGCTATATGGTTTTTGGGTCTTCCAGGGTCAAAGGTAGTGAACGTTGTAACATACTTATTTTGGGCCTAAAACTTTTTCCTTTTTAGTACAACATAATTTTTGAAAGAAAAACTTCAATAAAATAAAAGAATAAAGTAAAAGTTAAGTAATAAAACTAAAATGGTTAAATGAAAAGAAGAAAATAATGTTATTCTTTTTATATTTACTCTAAAACCCTAATTCAAATACCAAATCCTTCACTTCCTTTTTTCTATATCTTATTCTTTTTATAGTGTGATTTTATTATGTGTGTATGGCCGTGCGGGGGTTATGAGAACAAATCTTGGTGTAAATATACGCAACTGTTTCATAAAGACACGAGTAACAGGTATTGAATTCAAACGAGTTGTTAGCGATTAACTATGTGTTTTGAGACCAGATTGCAAATATGAAACCCCAAGAACACATAAATACATTTTGTTTTTATTTAATAAGGTTAGGTAGTGATTTCGAATTTACACCATTAAAGTATATCCCTTAGTTTAATATCGACCCTTAACTTGTGTACCTTTATCGTATTACACTCATCGTGAAAGTAAACTTTTAGTTTTCTTTATAACAGCAATCTATACTACTCCTAAACTATACCTTGATACCACCCCACCTATGTCTCGAACGAGACTCGAACCCTCGACCCCACCAATGTCTCGAACTTTTATTTGGGTATCACTTTTAGTCACTTTACTCTCATATACCTTGTCAAAGTGTCAAATACAAGTTTTATGCATCATTATCTCATAATGTTCCAATAATTGTCATCAATACACTTATTACATGCATAATGTTCCATTAGAATATATGGCAATACCTTTTTATTAACAATTTAACATTCTTAACATGAAAACATCTAACCTGGAATCACGGTTGTTATAGTGGTTCCAGGGAGGGAAATAGGGACACCTTCCGTAGAAAGGATTGTCTCTACGATCTTGATATTGTTATTTGGCTCCTCATGTATTGCAATAAGTTCGGTCCCTACTATATATGTGTCATTATTCCCTCACGATCTCATGTTGAAGACGAGTAGTCACTGACACATGATCAATATTGCACATAGTACGTGAGGAATCCAAGTAATATGACGTCATCTTGTTATTATAATGCCACCCCGGACTCATTACTACCAAGGCCAATGTGATCTTATTAAACTCGCTGTTAGTTAGTTTTGGTTTCTTGTCTTGCATCTTTTGAATGGGCTTTGCAATGTCCACTGTAAACAAAAAACCGATCATTAACCTAAGAAGAAGTGATCCTTCCACTTATTAATCGATTCTGGTGAACCTTTGACCATTCTGAAATCGCTGCGTTATGAGAAAGTATCCCAATCTCCATTAACTTGCACATGTAGTATAGTCGAAAAAGGTGAACGATCGGCACAACTCGTTGACTTTGGAATAACATCTTAAAAGTAACTAGCCCAAACTCCACATTGGGTTGTAACCGAGAAATATGGATCTGATAATATACTAATACATCTATCACAAAATAACTCAATTGCAAACAAAGCCCAAACTCCAAGGATTTCAAATAGACACCCACTATCCCCGTTGGCACTCGTTAATCAAATATATCTAGATCACGTAAAAAGGTCCTGTAGGTATCCCCAAAAAACACGTTAATACTATCCTCTCAACCCGTTTTATAGATATAATTGAGGCCATAACATTGATTTATTGATCATTTACTATTATCAAAGGCAAAAGCCGATATGCAGAACTCACAACAATTGATATGAAGGAAGAAAAAAGTAACGGCTAGTAGGCGATTGAAGGGTAAGAAATCCCTTAATTAGAAACATAATCCGTCTGTTATCTCATTATAACTTAGAAACCCATTAAGGGAGTTAGTTCCCTTTCATAACTGCTTGGCACGGTGTGAAATGTGCCTTCCAAAATTCAATAAAATTATTTTCTAAGGCTGCCCATGTGAAGGAAAAAAATTTCCAAGAATGGCATGTAGAAATTTTCAATTAAAGCAAAGTCAAGTGGCTGGAAAATTCATCTTCAATTTTGGCTAGTTGATGCAAATTATTTTTTATACATGTTTTCAAATATGGCATTCTATGTCATTCCTATATATAGGATAGAATTCATTGATGTAAAACACACCAAAAACATCTCAACATCTCTTCCAATCTTCTCTTCTTGTAAATACATAAGAGTTTTTAAACTCTTTGTATTATTTTATATTCTCCAAACATTTTGTAAACACCGCAAAATATAGTGAATTGGTTCTCGGCTTCCTCCGCCCGTGGTTTTTTCCCGATTTGGGTTTTCCACGTAAATCCCTGTGTTGCTTTTTTATTTACTTCATTCGTATTTCGTTGTGATTATTATCGTTTGATAATTTTGATCCCATTCCGCATTGAGCTAATATTGTCTAAAGTCAATTCGGATCCGTCGTATTTTACAACAATTTGTATCAGAGCATCCGGGTTTTGATATTAGCTTGTTGGGATCATTTTATCAAATAATTAATCATGTCTTCGGTGAAATACGATATTCCGCTGCTGGATCGAAATACACGATTTCCGATGTGGCAAGTAAAGATGAGAGACATTCTCATTCAGATGGATTTACACAAGGCGCTCTTGGGCTTCGAAAGGATGCCCGCTACATGGACCGAAGAAGAAAAGGAGATGAAAGATCTGAAGGCTTTATCTCAAATTCGTTTGCACTTGTCAAATGATGTTTTACAAGAGGTTCTAAAAGAAACGTCGGCGGCTGCTTTGTGGCTGAAGTTGGAGCAGTTATTGATGACAAAGAGCTTACCGAACAAGTTGCATCTAAAGCAACGGTTGTTCAATCTCAAGATGATTGAAGGAGGCTCATTAGCTGAACATTTGTCCACATTCAAAGAGTTAATAAATAACTTGGAGAATATGGATGTTCAGTATGAAGATGAAGACTTAGCTTTATTTTTGCTGTCATCGTTGCCCGAATCCCATAGCCATTTTCGTGATACGATCATCTACAGCCGTGACACTCTTGTTTTAGATGAAGTCTTTACAGCTTTGGATTCTAAAGAGAAGATGAAATATATTACCGATGGTGGTTCAGATGATGCTAAAGCCGAAGGTTTGAATGTCAGAGGAAGAACAATAGAGAGAAGTAGAACTTCTCAATCTTCCAACAGAACCAGATCCAAATCTAAAGGCAAACAAAATTTTTGCAACTATTGTCACAAGAAGGGACATGTGCTTGAAGAATGTTTCAAGTTGAAGAATAAAGAAAAAGAGAAGGCGGCAGCAAATGGTAAACAAGCTAGCACTTCGGGTGAAGCCGATGTAGCAGAGGTCGAATGTATTAGAGAACTCTTGGCAGTTTATTCAGATAAACTGGATTCCACTGGTGATTGGATACTTGAATCTGGTTGTACTTTTCATATGTGTCACAACAAAAGTTGGTTTTACACATTTGAAAAGGTTAACCAGGGCTATGTGTTGATGGGTAACAATACTACATGTCCAGTTCTTGGACATGGTTCAGTCAGAATCCGTATGTTTGATGGCGTTATCCGAACCATTAGGGATGTAAGATATGTCCCTAACCTCAGAAGAAACTTGTTATCTCTCAGTTCCTTTGATAAAAAAGGATACGAGTTTGCCGGTAAAGGTGGAGTTCTCAGGGTGTTCAAAGATGGTTCCGACAAATTGAGAGCCAGTCGAAAAACCTCAGACCTCTACTTTCTTGACGGGCAAACAATTTCGAGTGATGCTGCTATTGTTTCAAAGTCTCTTTCTGATCCAGATCAGTCCCGTCATTGGCACCTTCGACTCAGCCATATGAGTTTTCAAGGCATGTCAGAATTGAGTCGAAGAGGTTTACTTGGTCAACAAAAGATTGTTTATTTGGAGTTCTGTGAAAACTGTGTATATGGCAAGGCAAAACGAGTGAGGTTTGCACGTATCCATACAATGAAAGGACCACTCGACTATGTCCACTCGGATTTATGGGGACCAGCTCGAGTTGCTTCTAAAGGTGGAGCTAACTATATGCTCACTATCATTGACGATTTCTCCAGGAAGGTACGGTGTTTCTTCTTAAAACATAAGGGAGACGTTTTCTCTACCTTCAGAGACTGGAAAGTTCAGGTTGAAAAGCAATCAGGATTGGTGGTAAAGTATCTTCGTACGGATAATGGACTAGAGTTTTGCTCAGAAGAGTTTAATGCCTATTGTCGAATGGAAGGCATTACTCGACATCGCACGGTATTCCATACGCCTCAACAAAATGGTGTAGCTAAAAGGATGAATCGCACCATTATGGAGAAGGTCCGATGTATGCTTTCAAATTCCAAATTGCCAAAGTCCTTTTGGGCGGAGGCTGCTTCTACTGCTTGCTTTGTTATCAACCGATCACCGTTACGAGCAATCGAGAAGAAAACTCCGTATGAGTTATGGTCCGGGAAACCTGCCCATTATACACATCTGAAACCTTTCGGATGTCCAGCTTATGCACGAGTTGACAATGGGAAGTTAGAACCGAGAGCACTTAAATGTGTCTTTCTTGGTTATAATCCAGGAGTTAAAGGTTGCAAGTTATGGAGCAATGATCTAAATAAAATCGTCATCTCAAGAGATGTTACTTTTGACGAGTCCACTATGATTCATCAAACTTCCGACTCTACAGAAGATACAGTCGCATCATCAAAAGCCAATGAAGAGAAAGCTCAAATGGAGGTGGAGTTTCCTACTTCACCTGTCACCATTCTGAGTCCAGTTGAGCAACAAGAGTCTTCCTCGCCAAATGAGCATGCCGTTGTTGAAGAAACAACAACTTCACAACCACAAGCTACTACTCGAAGCATTGCAAAAGATAGGCCGAGAAGACAAATTGTTCCTCCAAAGAGGTATGCTGAAACTGAACTTGTTGCTTACGCTTTTATTGTTGCTAATGATATTGAGTCGGAAACGGAGCCTCTAAACTATGATGAGGCTATCAAATCCAAAGACTCAAGTGATTGGATGATTGCTATGCATAATGAGATGAAATCCTTGCAAAGAAATGGTACTTGAGATTTAGTTCCTATTCCAAAATGAAAAAGGCCAGTTAAATGCAAATGGGTCTACAAGCTCAAAGAACCTGTTAACCCGAATGAGAAACCAAGATATAAAGCTCGATTGGTAGCTAAAGGCTACAGTCAAATTCCAGGCGTTGACTATACTGACATCTATTCCCCAGTAGTCAAACACACTTCTATTCGTGCATTGTTGGGGTTAGTTGCTTCAAATGATTATGAGTTGGAGCAACTAGATGTTACTACAGCTTTCCTAAATTGTGAGCTTGAGGAAGAGATTTTCATGCGACAACCTGAAGGTTTTGTAGTTCCTGGCAAGGAGAACTACATATGTAAATTGAAGAAATCTCTCTATGGCCTCAAGCAGTCTCCTAGACAATGGTACAAGAGGTTCGATTCTTTCATGACCAGTCACAAATTCAACAGGTGCACATATGATAGCTGTGTTTATTTCAAGAAAGGTGATGATGGTTCAAAGATCTACTTACTCTTGTACGTGGATGACATGTTGATTGCAGCAAAAGATATGAAGGAGATTCAGAAGTTAAAAGACCAGTTGAAAGCTGATTTTGAAATGAAGGACTTAGGAGCTGCCAAGAAAATTTTAGGTATGGAAATTGTTCGTGACAGGAAGTCTAGGATCTTGCATCTTTCTCAAAAAGGTTACATTGATAAAGTCCTAAGACGTTTTAATATGCATGAAGCAAAGCCTGTCAACACACCTTTTGCAGCTCATTTCAAGTTATCATCCGCTTTAAGTCCAACTACTGAGACTGATATGGAGTACATGGCACGCGTACCATACTCTAGTGATGTTGGATCTTTGATGTATGCTATGATCTGCACACACCCTGATTTGGCTTATGCAGTTAGCATGGTTAGTAGATATATGGCGAACCCGAGAAGAGAACACTGGAAAGCAGTACAGTGGATCTTACGTTATCTACGCGGTACGTCTTCTATGTGTCTATGCTATGGACAATCTAACACTGGAGTGGTTGGATATGTTGATTCAGATTTTGGCAAAGACTTGGATAAACGAAGATCCATTACAGGGTATGCGTTTACACTGAATGGTTGTGCTATTAGTTGGAAAGCCCAGTTACAGTCTACAGTTGCACTGTCTTCTACAGAGGCAGAGTATATGGCGATTACAGAAGCAGTTAAGGAAGATATTTGGTTGAGGGATTGTTTAGAGAACTCGATGATAGAATAAAGGTTACTACAGTATTCTGTGATAATCAAAGTGCTATCTTCTTGAGTAAAGATCAGATGTTTCATGACCGTACAAAGCACATTGATATTCGTTATCATTTTGTGCGTGATATCATTGAAAAAGGTGATTGTGTCATAGAAAAGATCGATACAAATTATAATCCCGCCGATGTGTTCACTAAGAGTCTTCCTATATCCAAGTTCAAATTATGTTTGGACTTAATGGGTATTTCTGATCGCAGTTGAGCCTGATTAGGCTCGTGGTGGAGGAAGTATTTCATTTTTAAGGATCAATTTTTCTCTATATGGTGATTCCAGTTTCTTATGGAGTTTTGGAGTTTGAAGAGTTGTTGGATTTAGCAAATGGGTATACAAGTTTTGTTCCATTTTGAAGTCAAGGTGGAGATTGTGAAATGTGCCTTCCAAAATTCAACAAAATTATTTTCTAAGGCTGCCCATGTGAAGGAAAAAAATTTCCAAGAATGGCATGCAGAAATTTTCAATTAAAGCAAAGTCAAGTGGCTGGAAAATTCATCTTCAATTTTGGCTTGTTGATGCAAATTATTTTTTATACATGTTTTCAAATATGGCATTCTATGCCATTACTATATATAGGATAGAATTCATTGATGCAAAACACATCAAAAACATCTCAACATCTCTTCCAATCTTCTCTTCTTGTAAATACATAAGAGTTTTTAAACTCTTTGTATTTTTTTATATTCTCCAAACATTTTGTAAACACCGCAAAATATAGTGAATTGGTTCTCGGCTTCCTCCGCCCGTGGTTTTTTCCCGATTTGGGGTTTCCACGTAAATCCCTGTGTCGCTTTTTTATTTACTTCATTCGTATTTCGTTGTGATTATTATCGTTTGATAATTTTGATCCTGTTCCGCATTGAGCTAATATTGTCTAAAGTCAATTCGGATCCGTCGTATTTTACAACACACGGCTTGGCACGCTTTGATAGCTGGCAAAGGACAAACCACAACACATGCATTTGCCACCAAAATATAAGAACCAGGAACAAATATCAACAGTAGGCTAAGAAATCTTATTATTCAGTTTTTCGTATTTATGACCCAAATTTTACTACTTTATATATCCATGTAAAGTTTTATCTTTAGTTGTTTGGAATTAATATTGTCGTGATATATCGTAACATGGACCATTGATTTCAAGACAGAAATTGTACACACACAAATATATCAAAATAAACTCTTTGATTATAACCGGGAAATATAACTCAAAAACTCGGATCACTTGTGTTTCTCACAATCTGTGTTTTTCATAGCTCGATTACACAGGTATAAATATAAACTGGAAAGTATAAGGTTGAGACAAATTGAATCTTCACATTCAATTTGTCTGGTCAATTTGTCTCTTGAGTGAACAGTGAGATTCCACTACTTAGGATTCCCAACAATCACCCCCGAATCTCTAAGTTCTTCTAGAGACGTATTTGATCAAAGACAGCCTCGTGTCCGGTTATCGTATCTGTAACAAATAATTTTTTAACAGATATTTTTTCGGGATTCGATTCGAGTCCAAACGTGAATTGGGCTTATTTATGGGTTGGTTTGTTTTTTGTATTGTGCTTGGATCTTTGAGACTTGGACCAAGGCTTACTTCCGGATCTGGATCCGCCTGACCCGAACCCACCACCCGACCCGGCTCCATTGGATCCACTAAAACCCATCAGCTCCTTCTTTCTTCCCCAATTCTCGCTTCATTTTTTTCTTCCCGATCGAAGTTCCTCACGCCGCCTCCACCTTCTCGATTCAATCCGCCACCAACCGATCCTCCGCCAGCGCCACTCGATCGGACAAGCATGGCCCTCGCCAGACCTCCTTCTCCGCCGTCTTCCTCTCTCACCCTCTCGGTATTTCTCCCCCGGCTTCCGTGATTCAAACCGCCGCTGCCGCTGTAAGAACCCAAAAATGGTGACAAAGGTATAAAATGAAAGTATATGGAGTTTTGGTTGAACTATGTTTTAATAATAGAAATTTCGTGTAAAAAGAGTAAAAAGGGCATTTTCGTCATTTTGAAAAATTTAACTTCATAACGAGATTTTAATGTGTTAAAATGTTTTTAACGTGCAAAATAAGTTTATAAGTGGGGTAAAGCTATAAAAGTTAGAAGTTTTTACAATTTAAGCAAGTTATATGCTATTTTGGAAAAAAATGGTAAAAAGGGGCAAAATGGTCATTTCACATGCAAATGACTTCAAAGTCAAGAAAATGTAATGTTGGGGGTCAAAATGAAGAAAATAAACTTATAATGTCATGAAAATGTGTTTTTAAGTCACTTTGGGAAGAAATGGAACTTAAGGGGTTAATTTGGCATTTGGACAAAGTTAGGTGGTATAAATAGGAGAAATATCTTCTCCCATAAGATAGAACACGGGAAATCAGTTCCAGAGGGATCCAGAGAGAGAGGTCGAGAGAATTCTATGAGGAGAAGCAATGGATGTAACAATTAATCATTTAGTTCAAGATTTCCAAGCCAAATCAAGGTAAGAACACTTGTTCTTGACTTCTAGCACACGAATTCTTCACGGGGTAATTTGGAAACTAAAAGTTCAGTTGCAATCCAATATGTTTTATGAGTCTTTTCATCTAAACAAGCTTGAATTATCAAACAATTCTACTTAAATCAAAAGATATGGTTAAATTGGGGAAATCATGATTTTGGCCAAGAACCCTAGTTCACGGGTCCTTATGATCAAATATGATTTCAGTGGCTAAAGTGAGTTTAATATGATAGAATAGATGAAAGAAACTAGTATTGATAGTTAATTTGAAGTAAATTCAATTTTTGGTGTCAAAACTCTAAAAATGGAATTTTCATGAATTTGGATGGAATCAGTGATTCCATGGTTAAAAGACATGTTTAAATGATAGGTTTTGGTCCTGGAATGAGTCTAAAACGATTAAGTAAGTCATAAAGAACTTAATATGAGAAATTAGTGAATTACAGGACAAAAATCGGACTAAAACTGGATTCTGCAGGTCATGCACGAGTCGTGCATTTTAACCCTTGGGTTTGCACGAGTCGTGCACTACCTGGGAACAAAAGAAAGACACTATTAAAGGTGCACGAGTCGTGCTCCTTGTAGTGCAAATTATGCACGAGTCGTGCTCCTAAAGCAGGGGCAAAATAAAGTGTAATTTGATGCTAGGCCTATCCATTTGATCTCCAATTGATACCATAAGGTTAATATGATATAAAAACATGAAAAATAATGTTAAGTTGAGTGTATGACTTTCCAAGGGTATAATGGGCAACAATATACCATGTAAGTGATAATTAAAAGTAGCAAAGAAGAGGGTAAGTGAAGTAATGAATGTCACAACCATATTGTGATATGAGTCTAATGAGATATGAAATCAGTGGTATATACATACCGTTAAAGTATAACATGTTATTAATAAAATGTGAATAAACTCCTTAGGTACTTAAAGAGTAAAAGATCGTGAATAGGAGGGACGAGGAAAAGGATGGTTCTAGTTAGACTTCTCTAACTAGTCAATGTGAGTAGTATGTGGATTTTTGAGTACATAGCAAAAATGGGTTTTATACAAAGAAATGAATTTTATATACAACGTTTTGGGAGTCAAAATGGTTTTATGGAAATGGTTTTGTGAAATTGGAAATGATTCCTATGGAATAAAAAGTATAATGTATACAAAAGATAAATGAGAAATACAAGAAAGTAATAAAGTGATTGAGCCCTGTTGATGAGTTGAGAAGTATCCGGATAAAGACCACGGCCTGCTGCGGTAGGGGTGGAAAAAAGACACTACTGGGATGGTACCTCCCGTCGCGAAGTAGTTGTCTTACCTTGGTAGATGAATCCGTTTCATGCTATTGAGGAAGAAGCTATACGGGTGCGCTCGTAGGAATGTGCTCAAGAATGATAAGGATTACCTATGGGTGCGCTCATAGGAAATTGAATAATAAGGAAATTTGGAATGTTTAGAATATGAGAAATTGTTTTGGGTCTAAACCCGTATTACTCACGAGACGTATGTCTTACGTATTTTTTTAAAAAATGCTATGTACTCAGGTAACAGTGGGAAAGGGTAGATGATGCGTTAGAGGAACAGGAGTCCTAGATTGATCAGAGTATGTACCTATTCCTTAAATTGTGGTAATGTATCGAGCTTGTGACACCCCATGTTGTAATGAAAATTTTTTTATGAGAAATTTAACTCGTAAATTATTTTATTAAATGTTGTATATGGGACGGGGTGTTACAGCCGCCATTCAAACCACCACCGCCACTCGTACAGGCCTCGTGGGCGCCACTTAATCGGACTAGCATAGCCTTCGGGTTCGAGCCATCTCTGATATCCTCCTCTCTCACCCTCTGCTCGCCGTCGCCATTCCAGTCGCCTCTGCCTCTGTCGGATTCGGAGAACCTCCCCCCGTTTCCTCCTTGCGATCCGTAGCCTCTAGTAGATCGAGTGAACAACACTCGTTGCTGCTCATCTCTTCCATCTTCTCCACGTATGCGCTCTTCATACGCTTTCAGTCGGCCGACCACGTCTTCGATGCCGACTGTCTTCACCTTGATCCTCACCGGAGCACCACCAGTACTTTCGTTTGACATGTCTTTTACTGGTGTTCTTCTTAGGTATGAATTCAAAGCCCCTTGTCTACCGCTCTGATACCAATTCAAGACAGAAATTGTACACACACAAATATATCAAAATAAACTCTTTGATTATAACCGGAAAATATAACTCAAAAACCCGGATCACTTGTGTTTCTCACAATCTGTGTTTTTCATAGCTCGATTACACAGGTATAAATATAAACTGGAAAGTATAAAGGTTGAGACAAATTGAATCTTCACATTCAATTTGTCTGGTCAATTTGTCTCTTGAGTGAACAGTGAGATTCCACTACTGAGGATTCCCAACATGATTTAACACAGATCGTGCCGAACTTACTTCATTTTAATAGTTTAAGACAGTTTGTAGCCAAACTATAGACTCCTTTTATGTTAACCCATTGATCATGTCTACGTGATCTCTACTACAAATATAAAATTGAGTAGCATGGTTTAAATGCTTAGTCGACGTGGGATATTGTTACGCTTTCTAACTCAATTAACAAACTATTTGCTATTTACTTTTAGTTTTCTATAATATAAATTTGCAATTGTTGCTAAATTTCTTTTTAAAACAATCTTGCAAAGTAATTGAATATATTGCTTTCTTAGTTTACTGTTTCGAACATAATTTACGACATACTATTCGATGATTGACCCCTTATTTAGGGGTATATTTGAAGGTTTATTTTTGAAGAGTAGATGACCTCCATCACATATACATTTGTTGACAAAAAATAATATAGTGGCTATCCAAACGAACAACATATCACATCCTCATACAAGGCCTATAAAAAGAAAAAAAGAAGGGGATTTAACTTTCTAATCATCTTATTTAATTATTTTTTATACTAACAATTACAGTACTTTTAGACATTATTTTTTTAGGAATTAATGAGATATTTTGGACACAATGTATGATCATTTTACTGCAAAGAAAAAGGAAATCCATTAAACCTTTCATTCTTTGTCCAAATCGTCCCCCTCGCGCAAATTTCTAACAAAAATCCAAGTATAGTTGTTCGAAAACTCAACTTTCTGTGTGGTGGATGTCAAAGACAGCTAAATTTGTAAATAAACTTCCACAGCAAGATCATTATATCTATTATGCCTAGATAGATGTAGAAGTTTACAGGAACCATATATAATGAAGTACAAACAGTTTTATGCTGTAAAACGAAAACTATTTCAGGTTACCCAAGCTTGTACACTTATTATGCTTAACTTAGTTTCCTTCAAGTCTTATAGGTTTATTCTTTACACAGACAATGCCTACTGTGTTTCAGCCGTTCCAACGGTCTTTGTCATCCCATGTTTAGGTGTGGGGCCCCCTTCATGTGTTGCTTGGACCGGGGCGCTGCATATAACATTCATTGGATCAACAATGTAAAAGTGGAAACCTTTTGCACGTGTATATCTTGAAAACTTTTTTGTAGTTCTTTATAATGTAAAAGTGGAAATAACATAACAATTTTGAGAAAAAATTGTTATGGTAGTTGATATCATGCTTGAAAATAGGATAATTTTTCGGGCTAATAACATAAAAACCACTGTAGTTTAGCCAAAATTCGGTTTAAGCGCTATATTTTTTTTGTTCTAAAAAAACCACTCATACTTTCAAAAAAATTCGTAAAAACCACTCACATTTTCAAAAAGATACATTGCGACCACTATAACAAATAAAAGTCAAAATTTTATGCCACCAACTCGGAACACTTGTTACACTCGTCACATCCAAAATTAAGTTGATTCATTTGGATACCTTATGCATTCACAACGTGGCCGAAAAGCTGCACTTACGAAGACCAAAATCACATGTAGACAACTTTATGTATCATTTTCACGGCAATGAAGTTCCAATATTTGCTTCAAATGTCAATAAGAAACTTTTCACATAATATTTTGAAGAAAATAATGCTTAAAAATTATAAAATAAAATGAACAGTGGTCAATATGAATTTTGTTGAAAGTATGGATGGTTTTAATGGAACAAAATAAAATATAGTGGTTAAACCAGAATTTTGGGCAAATTACAGTGGTTTTTATGTTATTAACCCTACTTTTTCGGATATTATCAAACACGCTGAATCTGAAAAATTAAGAGGCTGTCTCTTAAATTTCCAATTAAGAGGCCACAAAACAGAGACTTAGTCCAATGCATGTCAAATCCAATACATGGTCGTCCGATTCTTTTCTATCATGTCCGATCCTAAAGAACGATGACCAAATATGCTTAAGATGTTACCTGCGTTGGATCAAGCAACCTTTGTGCCATGAACTTGAGAAACTCGTTCTTCTTGGCCTCCAAATTTGACCTTGCACGGGCCAACAAAGCTTCCTCTCTCTGGATATCTTCCATCATTCTCTCGCTTTTCCATTTCATTTCCTTCATCTCTTTCTCAATCTCAATGTAGTCTCCAGATGGAAAACAATCCTCAGACCATATTCCAAATTTCACATCTATTTCTTCCCTGAATCAGATAAATTAATCAAGACGCAACAGATAATATTATAACCATAATCCAAGTTTTCACAACAGACATTTTTTTTTTCTTTTCTAAAAAGACTAATCTTAGAACCAATATGGTAAAAAACTTAGGTGGGAGAATCTTTGGACATTAAATTGTCTAGCAAGTCCATCACAATGCCCTAAGAGCAAGAAAAATGATGATATCTAAATTTAATGTTCCTTACAGCCGGTTCCCGAGGATAAAGACACCAGGGCTCCTTATCATTCCACCATCCAAAGAAATTGCTCCATCATCAGATATACAAGGAAGGGCCTCCATCATGTCTGTCTTGGTTCTATACACTTGCAGCTTTGAGAAGAGAGAATAGAAAAGAGTCTCTCTAAGCCCATACCCATCATTCGTGCCGAAAGATAGATACTCGCTATCAATATAAATCATATTCATAGCAAACCCAAGAAACCCTGCTGGTGATTCACCATTTGGTAATTTTGGTTCCGGAAGAACTAGCCTCCTTTGTTGGTCATCAGGCATAAACTCACCAACATATGGTCTGATTAATCAGGATCGAAAGGGAAACAAACACATGAAACATGTATATAATATGATCCTAAATGAAACATATATGGATTACAGGACATAGTACGTACATCAGATTTTGAAGACATATCACATCAAATCGTCCATCTATAATCTTCCCAATGCAAGCTCCGAGCCGATAAAGACCGGTTCCTTTATTTATAGAGCCTTCTTTGTCATATATCTCCAAACATTGAATACACTTATACGACTTACAAACTAATGCCAGCATGGTATCCAGTCCCAGGTACTCCGAGAGAAGCCTGGTATCATATTACATTCACATAGACATATATAAATATATATAACACATATATGCTCATGTGTAACGTGGGAAAAAAGAAAGAGATTGAAAGATCAAACCAACCTGCTAAGATTAATGTCGTCAACATGCCCAAGAGTGGCAAGAACACCGATGACATTTGATACGATCAATTCGAGATGATCAATCTCCAAGATTAAAGAGAAGAAGCAGCATAAAACTTGAAACAATTTTCTTTTTATAAATCTCAAGCAACGGATTACAGAGAATTAAATATGCCATGCAACAACTAAAAAGAAGTGGAAGAAAAAGGGAATCGTGGCCTAAGTGGGAAAACTACCTCCTAATTACTAATTAAACAAATAAAAATTAAGATTATTTTGCTATGACTCGGTCATCTCTTTCAAGCACGTGGACAAACCAAAAACATTATGTAAACATATTCGTATTAATACTCCCCCCTGAAAAACGGCCTTGTCCTCAAGGTCGAGATCGTGTTGGGCGGCAGAAGTCCACGGTGGGTCGGATTCCGATTGTAGAAGGAGGAATTTTGGTGGGTTGCATTGGTGACCCGGTTGATACTTTGCAGGACAATTGTAGCAAAGACCTTCGGATCGTCGTTTTTGCATCTCAATTGGGCTTAACTTCTTGATCGGAAGTGTCGGAGTTGAGAGAGGAGGAGCAGCCAACAATGGTGGGTTCCTTGGTGGAGGTTGGGGGGAACCATCGACAGGCGGAAGTTGATCATGGAGCTTGTCTTCAATTAGTTTTGCTAGACCATAAGTGTGATGAAGTGTTTGCGGGTTATGAATGGTGATCTCCGATTGAATGTCGGATCGTAACCCGGAAATAAAGCAGTTTCGCAAGGCTAAGGAGGAAAGACCGGTTACCCGATTACTAACTTTTTCAAACTCGGTTTGGTATGCTGAGACGGTGGTGGATTGACGAAGCTTGAATAAGGTGGCTTGATGATTCTCATATGTCGAAGGACCAAAACGTAGTTCCAAGGCTCGTGTGAATTCTGGCCAAGTTCCAAGAAGGTTATTGTTGGCAAGATGTTTGTACCAACTTAAGGCATCGCCGGTAAAATAGAAGACAGCGAGGGAGAGGCGTTATGGCGGTGGAATGGAGTAATAGCTAAAGTAGTTTTCGGCTTGAAAAATCCAATCGAGGGGATTGGAGCCATCAAATGTTGGAAGGTGAATTTTTGGTGGACGGGGGTTGTTGGTCGGTGGCAGCGGCGGCGGCGGCGGCGGTGGCGGCGGCGATGGTGGTTCTTTGGCTGCAAGGATGTTGACGAGTTGTTCCAATTTGGCGGCGGTAGCGGTGGAGATACGGATGAGAGTTTGCATTTGATCATGGAGGACGGTATTAGTGTTGTCGGGGGTAGAACTTGATTCGCTTTTAGGAGGCATGAGGACGAGCGATGAAAGCACCAATTGATACGATCAATTCGAGATGATCAATCTCCAAGATTAAAGAGAAGAAGCAGCATAAAACTTGAAACAATTTTCTTTTTATAAATCTCAAGCAACGGATTACAGAGAATTAAATATGCCATGCAACAACTAAAAAGAAGTGGAAGAAAAAGGGAATCGTGGCCTAAGTGGGAAAACTACCTCCTAATTACTAATTAAACAAATAAAAATTAAGATTATTTTGCTATGACTCGATCATCTCTTTCAAGCACGTGGACAAACCAAAAACATTATGTAAACATATTCGTATTAACATTCCTGGTAGATGACATTTTAGCAACACTTCGTGTCAGATGGCACAGAACACTGGCAGCTGATTTCTCATGTTGCATAATACGTTCAACTGTTTCCTCTAACATCCTTTTTTTGGCAAGAACCTTGCCTTTGGTCATCTCTGTGCTTAAGGATTGATGCTTAGCGAGATTAACTACAAGATGCATGTCCGAATGCATGCAGAAACAAAATTCAAAAGTAAGATCAAGTTTAGAAAATGATCAACATAACATGCAGACAGTAGATAGAGATTATTTACCTTGCATATCTGCAATGCTGTGGGTGAAGCTGCTTTTAATATTCTTCAAATATTTGATATTTTCTTCGTGCTGTAATATTTTATTTCCTAGCAGTTTTATATCATCCTCAAGTTTCTGAGATATTAACACGCGGCCAATTAGTTCATCGTCTTGATACCAAAAAAAGGATATATTGCAAGTACACTATCTTTTCAAGTACAAGATGCATCTATAGCAATCTATATAGAACCCGCTCCCTCATGCCACACCACCACGCATTAGCTAGCATTGCACTTCCAAGAATGTTTAGATTGTGATACTAGATTGTGATATTGATGAGACACATCGATTCCAGCAAATAAGTTACAATCATAATTCATATTTACAGGAGTTTCATTAATAGTTACTGTCACTGAACACATTTTTTATGAGTGGAACATTGATTTCAATCCATACTCGTGTCATAGGAGCGTTGAGGATGACGCATTCGCATTTAGTATTCTAATCGTGACGTGCAAGAACACAATTAACCACATGTAGGATATTGAAGTAGATCACTACTCCGGGAGCTGCTCAAATTAGTATCATAAAGTTAACCACATTTTAGTATCCAAAGGGTTATACGTGGATATTGTTAACCAATCAAGACCTATGACCATGGCATAGGAGTGTTGAGGATGACCGATTGTTAAAGTGGATGACAGTCGCATGAGTTTTGTATGACAAAAGGTCCAGCTGAAATTAAAGGTGAAATCCTAATGTGCGACAATAAATACATCTATGTTGTATGGATCAGAATTGTCAAGAAGGAGAGAAAGAGATTTCTAAGTAATTTTCTGATATTCATTCATAATGGAACGTTACATTTAAATACACAGGGATTTACCCTTTACATACATAAAGAGAAGGCTACACTCATTAAGTGGGGAACACAGGAAAGTAAATGTTGGAACAATGTTCTGGAAAAGATTATGCTGTCTCATCTTTTATAAAAGTGTTTCTTTTAACACTCCCCCTCACGTTGAATGATGGGATTCCCAAAATTCAACTTGACCAAACAATTGTTGAGAATTTTTCCAATTACGGCTTTCGTCAGAATGTCGGCTACCTGGTCTTCTGATCGAACGAACGGTAGTTCAATGATTCGACTTTCTAGTTTTTCTTTTATGAAATGTCTATCCACTTCCACATGTTTTGTTCGGTCATGTTGTACAGGGTTTTCTGATATCTGAATAGCAGCTTTATTATCACACATAATTTTAATTGTTTCTTTACGGAAGAGACCAACTTCGGTGAGAAGTTTTCGTATCCATAGAGCTTCTGCGACTCCTCGTGATATTCCTCTGAACTCTGCTTCAGCACTAGAAAGAGATACCACCTTTTGTTTCTTACTTCTCCATGTGACTAAATTTCCGCCAACTAAGGTGAAGTATCCCGAAGTTGATCTTCGATTTCCTTTGTCTCCTGCCCAATCTGCGTCAGTATAGATCTGGGTTTTTAGATGCCCGTTTGCTTTAAACAACACTCCATGCCCTACTGTTCCTTTGAGATATCTGATAATTCTCCATACTGCCTCCATATGAGAAACTTGGGGTTGATGCATGAATTGGCTAACTACTCCCACAGCATATGATATATCAGGACGAGTATGTGAGAGATATATCAATTTTCCTACAATTCGTTGATATCTTTCCTTGTCTGCTGATTTCGCTTTGTTTTCTATACATAGCTTTTGATTTATCATCATGGGAGTCTCTGCCGGTTTGCAATCAATCATTCCCGTTTCTGCTAATAGGTCTAAAACATATTTCTTCTGACAGATAAAGATCCCTTGTTTTGACCTTAACACTTCAATTCCGAGAAAGTATTTGAGCCTCCCAAGGTCTTTCATTTCGAACTCTTGAAACAAATTCTTCCTTAGTTTTGTTATTTCCTCCTCATTGTTGCCTGTAATTATCATGTCATCAACATATATAATTAAACAGGTTATAAGGTTATTTCTTCGTTTAAGAAACAAAGTATGATCAGAGTTACTTTGTTTGAAACCATATTTTCTCATAGCTAACGTGAATCTCCCAAACCAAGCTCTCGGGGATTGTTTTAATCCGTAGAGAGATTTTTTAAGGCGACAAACTTCTCCTGGTTTAAAGTTCTTCGTGAAACCAAGGGGGGCTTCCATATAAACTTCTTCTTTTAGTTCTCCATGTAAAAAGGCGTTTTTTACGTCAAACTGGTGTAATGGCCATCCTTCATTTGCAGCAATGGAAAAAAGGACCCTAATTGTATCAATTTTGGCAACCGGAGAGAAAGTTTCAGCATAGTCAATACCATAGGTTTGAGTGTAACCTTTGGCTACCAATCGTGCTTTATATCTCTCAACAGTACCATCTGGCTTATGTTTTACTGTAAAGACCCATCGACATCCTACCGGTCTCTTTCCAACTGGAATAACACATTTTTCCCATGTGTCATTTTTTAATAGGGCTTTCATTTCATTTTCCATTGCGTCTTTCCAGTTCTTCATCTTCAAGGCTTGATCTATGCTAGTTGGGGTTTCTTCAGAGTATAGTGCAGCATTGAAAGCCCTAGCTTCTTGAGTCAAGTTACCCTTAGTCATATTTGCCATAGGATATCTAGAACCTCGAGATTCTCTTTCTGGGGAATATCTTTTTGGTGGGATCCCTCTGTTAGTTCTTGGTGGTAACATATATCTTCCTGTTGGTTGTTCCTGTATTAGTTCTTCTTGTTCTCGGATGTCAAGTTGTTCTTCTTGTTCTGTGGCAGTTTCATGATCAGAGGTAACAAGATCAATATGTTCAGGAGAATCATGAGTATGAGGAGACTGAGTGTTACATACCTCGGATGTCAGGTTGGGAGACTGATCTGGGATGGCACTAGAGTTAGGATTTGTATATTGTGTGGACATGTTGTGTGTTTTTTCTTGAGCAGTTTCGTTGGGTGACTCTTGAGTGCTGTGGATATTTTCTTCTGATGTTGCCTGAACATACTCTAACCAACTTAGTGTGTCTGAACACTCTATCCCCCCCTGACCACTATGTTGGGAGGCATAGTAGTATTCTGTTTCAAGAAAATCACAGTTCATAGTGGTAAACATGTGATGAGTCTTGGGATTATAACATCTGTATCCCTTTTGATTCACTCCATATCCAACGAATACACATTTTTCAGCACATGGGTCGAGTTTATTTCGCTGAGACTTAGGTATATGAACAAAGGTAGTGCACCCAAAGATCTTTGGTTCTAGCATAAGAAATGAGGGAATTTTGACAAATTCTGAAAGGGTTTGTAGTGGAGTTTTGAATTTGAGAATATTTGTTGGAAGTCGGTTTATAAGGTACGTGGCTGTGGCAAGAGCTTCAGGCCAAAAAGATTTTGGAACTTTTGATTCGATTAAAAGAGCTCTAGTTATTTCTAACAAAAAACGGTTTTTTCTTTCAGCTACACCATTTTGTTCTGGGGTATGTGGGCAGGTAGTTTGATGGATTATTCCTTTTGATTGAAAAAATTGTTTCATAGAGGTGTTAACGAATTCCCCTCCATTGTCAGACCGAAAAATTTGAATATTTTTTTGAAATTGGGTTTGAATCATGGTATGAAACATAATGAATTTGTCAAGAACTTCAGATTTATTTTTTAAGAAATAAATCCATGTCATACGAGTGCAGTCATCAATAAACAACACAAAGAAACGAAGATTTTGTCCTCCAATGATTGGCGAGGGACCCCATACATCGGAATGAATTAGTGAGAAAGGGACATCAACCCTGGTTTTATTTGGTTTGAATGTTTGTCTATGGCTTTTGGCTAACACACATGTTTCACACAGCGATAAATTTTTTGAAGGAAATAGATTAGGGAATAGAGTATGTAAATAACCCGTAGATGGATGACCCAATCTTCTGTGCCATAACCATGCTTCTCTTTCCGTGGTTCCATGAGCCATCATCACAGTACCATTTTGAGTCACCTCGTCCACATAATACAATCCTTGTTTCTCAGTGCCACGCCCAATGATCGCCCCCGTCCTGATATCCTGTAAGATACAAAAAGTGGGGTGCATTAGAACTGAGCAATTTAGTTCTTTTGTAACATGACTTATTGATAACAGGTTTTGTGATAGAGATGGGACATAGAGACAATTAGAGAGTTTTAACATAGGAGAAAATTCAATTGTTCCTCCTTGTTTAACTTCCATTTTTTCACCATTTGCAGTTTGTATCTGTGCTTTCCGAGGTTTAGATAGCGAAATAAGATCTGATATTTCATAAGTCATGGTGTCGGTGGCCCCGCTGTCAAGTATCCAGGTTTTATCTCGTAAATTATCACCAGAAAAAATTATATTTGCCTTTCCTTCATTTTGTGGATCATTTCTGCAATTTTTTAAACCTTTATTTATATAGGAAATAAAGGAATAAACTTCAGGGGTAATTTCTGCCATTTCTTTTTTCTCGGGGTCAAAATCGTTTTTTATTGATTTAGGGTTAAAATTGGAGAACCCCTCATTTCCTTTGTCTGCATCAAAATCTTCTCCTTTTTCTCCCGATGAAAAAATGCAGCCCTTTGAAAAAACTTCAAACTCGCCGATCCTGGAGCTCCCATCGCCGATCATGGAGCTTCCATCACCGGAGATGCTGTTCTCGGAGCTTCTGTCGCCATCGGTAGAGGTGCTGCTGCTACCTGCAACATCAAAAAAATCCGACCTCTCCTCTTTCGATCCCGCATCTGCGCCTCCAGCCCCATCGCCGGCGGTTTTTTTTGTTCGTGACTTTGTCTCCATTTACGCCGGATCTGTTACCGGTTTTGGAGCTTCCGCCGCGATTGAAGCCGGGTCTGTTCCCATCTTCGCTGGCTAGGTTTCCGCCGCCGTTTAGAGCGGCGAAGTTTGATTGGTTGAAACGCATCCGAGTCGCGTGTGTTCGCGAGGAATCAAAAAAGAAAAAAAAGGAATCGCGTGAATGTGAGATCGAGGCGGAAGGATTCAGACGCAATGGAGAAGCATAGATCTGTTGGTGCTGTCTGATCGAGAGGTGGCAAAAGTTGAACAGCCATGGCTGCTGTAGACGACCGAAGGTCCAATGACGGCTATTGTCGGCGGCGGTGGACGTGGTGTAGGGTGATTCGGATGCCGGAAGCTGATGATTGCGATGTGGTCGGTTGGTGGTGCTGCTGTTGCCCGCGGCGGTGGAGGCTTTGCCTCTTTCCCCTCCATTTTCTCCGGTGAGGATTTCACCCTGCCACGGTACAGACCCAGTAAGTAATCTCATCGCTATGCTTTTAGGTATTTTTGGGTTTTGTAGTTGAAAATTTTTTATTCGATTTGCTAGTTGTATAGCCAAATCTGTATTTGGATTATCATCTTCTGTCATTTCATAGCCAGATGATGTATTGATTTAGAATCTCAACACTGCTCTGATACCATGTCAAGAAGGAGAGAAAGAGATTTCTAAGTAATTTTCTGATATTCATTCATAATGGAACGTTACATTTAAATACACAGGGATTTACCCTTTACATACATAAAGAGAAGGCTACACTCATTAAGTGGGGAACACAGGAAAGTAAATGTTGGAACAATGTTCTGGAAAAGATTATGCTGTCTCATCTTTTATAAAAGTGTTTCTTTTAACAAGAATATTAACAGATTATTTGAGGAGAATGAGAGGAAGATGTAAGTAGTATAATTGACTCAATGAAGATGAATAAGTGGACATATGGTAGAACATTCGAGTTGTGGAGTCTGATGGTTGTCGAAGGGACATGGTGGCCGCTACTACGACCAAGTAATTGGTCCCTAGTTATGTATGTATGTATGTATGTATGTATGTATATGTATATGTATATGTATATGTATATGTATATGTATATGTATATGTATATGTATATATATATATATATATATATATATATATATATATATATATATATATATATATATATATATCATGTAGATTATAAACCTATTATGAAATCAATAACCATCTCTAATTTGCTGACATAGCACAATTACCCTGAATGTGTGAACCATGTAAAATCTTGTGTGTTCTTTATTTTCTTAGCATCTTAGAATTGTACGTGTGATCAAAACCATAAGAGGACATAATTAATTGACATGATAACAAACACGACAATAAAATATTCATTAGGAGTGATGTCGGTCGCCGAAAAAATTGAGGTAAGGAAGATTGCATTGGTTCATACATGTCCAAAAGAGGCAACTTGCAGCTGCGATTAGGAGGGTGGAGAAGGTCACAGTGAATGGTGCAAGGAGGATAAAGATACCCAAGAAGGACGTTTAAAGATAATGTGAGGTTGGACATAAATGAGCTGGCTCTTTCTGAGGACATGACCTCAAATAGGTGGGCGAGGCTAAAATGCAAAGTATTATAGGAGTAGTATAGGTCATAATTTTATTTCTTTATTATTGTTTGTGTTTTCCATACAATATTTACCTTTGGTTTTATCCCCACCCCATACTTTTATTCACCATTGTGGGCTCGTGTTCATATGGCAGTGATCATCTATAAAAGCAATCTCTCTATCCCTAGTTGAAGATACGACTGACTACATCTTACCTCCCTCTTATCCATCCTATGGGATTCGAGTTTTGTTATTGTTATCGCACTCCCTTGATAAAAAAAAAAATGAAACACTTACCTTATCTTAGGAAGATTTATTTCCAAAGTTATTCATATATTGGTGAGACTGGACTAAATCTACTTGTTGAGATACTAATTAAATGGAAAATAGTAATTACAACTTAATTTAAAGACAACCTTAGACGAGAAGACGAGTGATTCTGCCTGGCTGAATAAGTCATTGTCCCCTCCGGTCTTTGCAACACTTGACGAATCGTTTTGACCAGCCATCAGTGAAGGGGATTGTAAACTTGACATCCATGCACTTATTGGCATCTGAAAAACCAGGCACCATATTAGTAAAGAGAAGAATGTGTCATGAGTAAAAGTACAAAGAATCTATGAAGGCTTGATATGTCAAAAGTTACTCCATTCCTTTGTATAGATTGACATGAACAACCATGAGTAGGACACATATATTAATCCCTACTCGTTAGTTGCTTAAATAAATATCACATTAATCACATTTAGTATTCTATGGTCATGTGCTAAAGCTCAATTAACCGCGAGCATGACACGGATCCGCGAGTTGCTTAAATTAGTAACAGATTAACCGTATTTAGCAATCGAAGGGTATACAAAAATGATGACCGATCTTGCCCCAAGTCTCCACATTTCATAGGTGTGAGGTATACAATCCTCGTCATATCTTAGGCTGGTGGGTATAAATACCACGCTGAGGGCGTGGTGGTGATGTGGCAGCCTCACCATGGCGTGCACACCACCCTCCTCTTGCGTGGTGGAAGCTTGGCATGGTCAGGCGTGTTCTCATCCACGAGCCACAACGGGAGCCTCTCTCTCTCTCTCTCTCTCTCTCTCTCTCTCTCTCTCTCTCTCTCTCTCTCTCTCTTGTTTGGCGTTCTTCACGGCATGGTAGATACACCCATGGTGGTGTGAAGATGAAAATGGTGGAGTGAAGGCTGAGGTGGCCACGCTGTGTGGCATATGTATACCCACCAACCTTATAGCCAGTGACTTAGCCAGAAAATTTAGGAGGGGTGCCGGAACGCATCTACTAGCACCCCCAATCCTATGATCTATTCCTTTTCTGGCATTCCATTATATGCTAACCACATTCTAGCAAGTCATGCAAGCACGGTGCCCTTATTCCCACCACTGTCCTAGCTACAGACGCATTTTCTAGCCTCTAGAAGCGCCGAATTATATACATTTCCCTTCCTGCAGATACTTGCATATGAAGTAAACAAAATCTTCAGTTTTTCCCAAAAAATTTTAAAAAACACAGCCGACCAATCTCACCTATGTATCGTGATCAATTAACCACGTACATTTAAAAATCTCGCAGCAGCAATTTTAACTCCATCAGATGAAACAATAATTTAGCACAAATTCAAAGAAAAGAACTTAGACAGGTGCATGCAAATTACCAGATGGAAGATCGAAACGAGCGCATGAACATGTTTAACAAGCTTTAGCAAGTTGAAAATGAAGAAATACAACAACAATTAGTAAACCGTAAAGAATGCTACCTTCTCATTTGGCGAATCCATGGTGATCGAAAGGGATGGAAACCCGAAATGGGCAAATTTAGTGTTCTTTCGAACAATACCGACAGTACGTAGGAGTAGGGTTGCAGACTTGCAGTACAGACTTGCGGCAAGATACGCGCATCAGATATAGCTCCGAGTTCTCACTTACTTATCTGTCACAATCACTCAAATAAAAAAAATGTTTATCTGTGCAACGTGAGATATTGCAATCTTTCCTTTTCACAAGGTTAATGCCCGATCATCAATTATTAAATAACTAGGCGAATGCCCGTCCGTTGTGCAGAAAATTTTTTTATTAGTTAGAATATAAACAAATGCATGCTATTCTTATACCAAATTAAAATACATATATATAGAAAAATGTCTTCCTTGAACTTTAATATTTGGAAATATTTCCAAGAGTAAAAAAATATCAAATGATTTATATAATTGTTTTAACTTGAGGGGGACCTTTATTTATAGAATTAAAAATCTTATTGAGTTAGTTTATCATGACGATGTGGGATCAAAATTTCCTTCATAGTGTGTTATTTTGTGTCATTTTGTTATCCCACATCGCTTAAAAACACAATTGAAGAGAAATCAAACATCTATAAGTAAAGAGACTAATATAATTTTCATCCCACATAGCTTAAGAAACAAATTTCAAGGAAATAAAACATCTATAAGTAGAGATGTTAAAATCATTTCTCTCATATCTTTGTTCTTTTGTGTTCTTGATTGTAACCAAATTAGGAATCGATTGCAACATTCCATAAACATTTGGTTTTAGTTTTAGGATCATTTTTGTAAAATTTGGACGGGTACTAACCGATGTCCACTTCAATATACTTTTTCTAGTAAATTAAAATTAATGTGGTACATCATAAAAATTTATCTTAAACTATATTGATTAAATGACATCTATTATAATATTTATAGATATAAACATATTTGTTTGAACTTTGAAAAATTATTGTTTGAAAGTTCGATGTGCATAAATCTTTTGAAAGCGAAATAAAATGTTTATAACATTGTCATCACACATCAAACTGTGGCCACGACTTAATATGAACGTGCAACTCAATTGGTATTTTAATAGTTTTTAACCCTTTTAAATATTCATTTTTTAGTTTCGATGATTTTGAAATAGGATAATTGTTAAAACTTTGAGATAAAAATATATTTTTTTTATGATAAATTGACCACTAATTAATAATAGATTTTAATAGCATGTTTCTAGGTTTTAATGTTTGACTATCTATTTATAATTGAATTAAAAAAGGTTGTTATGTAACTTTTTTGAGTTTTGGATGCAAACATGATATCTATTATGATAACAATTTATGTTTAATATATTATAAGTTTAGATTATATATAAAGTTCAAATTCTTTTAGTAATATTCATCTTCATTTTTGAGTTTTAATAAAACTTCTACGTATATATATATATATATATATATATATATATATATATATATATATATATATATATATATATATATATATATATATATATATATATATATATATATATATATATATATATATATATTGGTAAATCGACAAATGTTTACACCAGTGTCACTTTTTACAAACGACACACTATAAACTTTAAACTTAGTCAAGTTTTTAAAAGTTTGAAGTAAGGAACTAACTATGCATATACATAATGGTGAATCGAAAAATGTTTACACCGATGCCATTTTTTAAAAACGACGTACTATAAACTTTCAACCTAGTCAACTTTTTAAAAGTTTTAACTAATTTTAATTTTTACTTTTGAGTTTCAATACTTTTTAGAGTTGAAACTAAATAATAAAAATCTTTTAAAATTTGCGATAAAAGAATGTGTCTATGATAAAATGATCATAAATTAATAATAGACTTGAAAGATCAAGCTTGATGGATAATGAAAACAAATGAGTTGTATTATATAAGAGAAAGAGAAGAGGTCATATATGTATGTGAAGCAATGTGGGACAAAGAAAAAATCTCAAATTAATGTGATAAAATATTTAAATTAATAGATTAATTATATTAAGTGGGAATTTGAAAGGTCATGGAGGTTTCAAATGCATGTGGTGAGAGGAAAAATGCTTCCTTTATAAGATATAAGATAAGATTAATTCATATACTAAATTATCATAAAAGATTATAATTATTCTGAATACTATAAAAATCTATTAAAATCACATGATCTTAATATTCTATATTCTATACCGCATGTTAAAAAATATATAAATTATAATATCTGGTCCTTTTTAACTATTATGATGGTTAACTTGTTTAATAAGTAGCAGAGCCATGAATTTTGATACCGGATACATACATAGTCAAAATCTAAAATAATATTTATATAAAGTTCCTTAATATTGAAGTCACAAGTTGCAAAAAACATATTAAAACAAAACCTACAATTAGAACCGCCGAGTCCGCATGTCTTGAAATTGATCATATCGTCATCATGAACTTGTAGAAACGCATATTGCTCAATAAAAGTGACCAAACAATCGTTTAGAACTTGATCACCCATGCTATTGCGCAACTTATTTTTTACATAGGTCATACCGAAAAACTCTCTCTCTACACTTGTCGTAGCAACCAGAAGAATCAACATTAACTTGATAAGCAAGAACACTAGTGGATAAATCACATGCCACATGCCTATTTGTTTCGATCATCTTCATTGAAAGGGAACTAATTTCATGAATATTTTGAAGCTCAACATCTTTTTGCACATCATTCATAAATATATCAAGTTGACAATCAATAGTCATTAAATCGGTGCTTGAAATTCAGAAAGGTAAAGAGTAGCAAGTTTAAGTACTTTTTCCTTGTCAAAAAAAGAGAAACCATCTTTAGGACTTAAGCAAGCCATACATGTAAGCAACTCCATACTCATTTCATCAAACTAACTATTAAGTTCTTGACACAATAAGTCAATTACTCCAATAAACACTTCAACCCGAAAATGTCGCTTGTTGAACAAAACGTTTTGACCTTCCTTAAGGAATATAATGATCTTCCATATTCGGAACAACAATTTCATTTTTATTGCACAATGATGTGACTTTATTCATGTGGTTATACTATCCAACGTCTCATGTTTTGCAAAACTCATTTTGTCACGGTATAAGTCTGATAGCACTAACAATTTGTTCTTTTCGTTGCAAAGAAAGACACAGATCATTGGTGTATCCAGGTATAGTAGAAATTAATTCTGCCATAAAGATAAAATCAAATGATTCTAATGAGTACAAAATACCTTCAACAATTGTAGGAAACAAATTGATGGCATTTAAAATAGTTTTATAATGAGATCCCTAACAGGTTTCACCAAGTCTCTTCAAACTAAGATCTTGATTTAACTCCAACCCTATTTCAATTTCACTTATTTCCAATGCTTGAGCTACTTTTAGAGCTTGAATTTCTCTAATCATTTCTTTCCTTTTACAAGCTATTTTTTGAGCTTGAGTTTCTCTAATAATTACTTTTTGGCCTTAACACGGTCGACCTGACTGCAGTGACAACATACTCGCACCTCCTCCTTACAGTCCCGACTGTAATAACCCCCTTGCTGCATCGGTTGCATGCAAAATAACGACACCAACCCTCATGGGTATTCCCATACTTGCCACACTGACCGTGGCCCTTCTGTCCCGCTGACCTCAGATCGGCAGCCTTGGACTTCTTCGCTGTCGGCTGTGTCTACACAGGTACCTGCCTCTTCTGCCTTTGCTGGGTCTCTAACTCCAATCCCGCTCTGGCTGCGACTATCAAGTCAGTAAGGGTTTGGTGTCTGGCAGCTGACACGAACTCCTGGATTTTCGTCGGCAGCATGGCCAAGTATCGAGATATCCGTATCATCTCGGTAGCCGCATACTCAGGGCAGAACAACACCCTCTCCATAAACCAGTTGGTGATATCAGTCACCGACCCTGTAGTCTATGAAAGGGTCCAATACTCTTGGGCCAAACACTCCATCTCTACATGAGGAATGTACTCCTCTCTAAACCGAGCAATGAACTGCTTCCAAGTCATGGCCTCCTATTTCGTATGGGAAAGGGGCTAAATAACCAATCCCCACCAGTCCTTCATTGCACTGCGCAGCAGGTTCATGACGAACCTGACTCTTTCCTCCTCAGGGCAAAAACACATGCTAAACGCTCCTTCAACCTCAGAAATCCAACATATGATGGCGATCAAATCCTTACCTCCCTCGAAGATAGGAGGCTGGCATGCTGAGAAGTCCTAGTATGTCACGGTCCTAACCCTTGGTTGGCCAACACTTGTAGCAGTAGTGGCTGCGTACCGATCCATCACATAAACATCGTCATCGGCTCTCGGGCTTGCCCGATCCGCCGACAATTATCGTCATCGGCTTTTGCCGGGAAACATCGTCATTGACTTTCGCCGGCAAACATCGTCATCGGCTTGCGCCGGCAAACATCGTCATCGGCTCTCAAGCCGGCACTGTCGGCCCACAGTCCGACAGCCTTCGACTTTCGTCGGCAAACACGTAAAGCACAAATAATCACATTATTACACAAAGTAATAAAGACTATCTATGCATGTAACATCACCCATAGTATAGTGAGAAGACTAACCTGATTCACTAGACAGCACTCCACGCGAGTGCCCTCAGATCCCGACAATACGCACTTCCTAACAATGATAAACCCCACTTAGAACTTTCTAAGTCTCGAACAGGATAATCATATAAGACCGGTATCCAAAATCCTCAAGTTTGACCAAAAGTCAAGCTGGTCAAAAAGTCAACGGTCAACGGTCAAAGTCAACAGACGAAGTTAACGCCGCTAACTCCCTTGTTCGGCACATATCTGTTGGATTAGGTGTCTAAGCCATGACTAATAATTTTTATTTATCTAATTAATAGTAGCATAGTCCATTTGGGTTGCCCTCATAGTTGGAGGATTGGTAGAAAGTCCGGTAGAGAGAAAGGTTGATTTATTATGTGATTAATAAATCAATAGAAATTAAATAAATAGTTTATTAATATATTTGAGTGATAATATGTTAATTAGAAACTATAATAATTAATTAGAAATTTTTTTGGAATTAATTGGAATTAATTTGGTGGTTAAATTAATTAATTAAAGGTGCAGGGACTAAAACTGTAATTATTCAATAGTTGAGTAAGTGACAGTTCTTAGTGAGTGTGTGGTTGGCCGAATATATATATATATATATATATATATATATATATATATATATATATATATATATATATATATATATATATATATATATATATATATATATATTCGAATGATATATATTTACAAATAAATATGGTTTGAATGATTAAAATAAAGGTTTTATCTTAATTCGAATTCAAAAATGTTTATCTGTAACGTTTATCTGATAACCACATGGAGGCTATAAATATTAAATAGGGAGCCCCAAACCCCTCATAACCTGCGATTTTGATATACTCTCTCTGAAGGATTTTCGGCCAAGCTCCAAGCTAGGGTGTGACTGCATTTGAGGCAAGAGATTTCTGTTGCTTTGCTTCCATGATTCACTAAAGGTTGGTTTTTCTTAATCTCTTCTTTTAGTTTATATTTTCTAGGCCTTTTAGGATTTGTTATATGTTTAACTAGAAGAAAACTTATATCTATATAGGTTGCATGTGAACTTAGGATTTTTGGTTCATAGTTGCAGAAAACCTTTCAATATCTCCATTAAGTGCTTAATCCCTTAATACAAAAGCTATAACTTCCAGGGGTTGTCCCCAACAGTCCAATAACTCGTAAAAACGTGACTTAACCCACCAATCCTTGCCAAAAAAGCTCATGGTGACAAATCTCGTTCCAAAAATGAACATTAATAACTTAAAACTTCATCCACAACCACATTAAGACTAGGCTTGGGTTTTTCTCAAGGATTCAGAGACTAAAAGGAGAATAACTCATCCTTAGTCTCTAAATCCCACCCTCATCCAAGATATGGAGCCATTATTGTCTTGAAAAGCTTGGAATCGACTTCATAACTCCTTTAACAACAAATTTCTAAAAAAATCAAGGTCTTAAACACTTACAATGGTCCAGGGACAGCAATAGGCTTGATTCCTTCCATGCACCACCTTCTTGGGCACCTTGTTTCCTTCTTCTTTCTCCAACAACCTTCATAACTTCATTGCATAAGCCAAGAACACAAGAGAAACCTTGAGAGAGTGTTCTATGGTGTTTCCAGGGGCTAGGAATGAAGAAAAATGGATCTCCAACGAACTCAACACTTAAAAATGACTTAAAACCCCGAAAATGAGGTTTTATCCCGCCTAGACGACATTAGCGGCACTAACTTTAAAGTTAGCGTCGCTAACTGCAGGCCCAGGCAAAGTCACTATCGCGTCCAGGCTGAAAATCGCGAGAAAACCGGATCTGACCGGTTAGCGTCGCTAACCATAGGGTTAGTTGCACTAACTTCTTTTTTTGTCATTTTCTCACTTTTGTCCTCTTATTAAATGTTGTCCACTCGATACCTGGTTCCGGGGTTTACACTTGACTCCTTAAGACTCAGAACTTGACTTTTCGGGATTATGGTCTTACACCACGCCCTTCTGTTTATCAAAAGAAGTACCTGAATAATATTTAACTTGAGAGAGTAAACACAAATATTAGTGAGTTCTCTAAATACTGTACGTTCAATCATATAACAACATACAACATATGCATATTGCAGCACGCATCAGGAACTGACCTACCTTCTCGGGCACCAAGCAAACACAGTCCTACCCAAGGGGGCATCAGGCAAAAAAAAACCTTAACATGAGGTATGAAGATATTTTATGAATTCCTTTGTGTTTTGAGTCGTTTTATGAGTAAGAAGAGGTACGAGTCTTTTCTTGTGTATTATTTGCCATTTGGAACATGTTTGGTGTGAGTTTGAGTTATGGAGGGTGTTATACCAAAAATTGGTGGAGTTATAGCTTGACAAATAGATAGCGACGCTATCATTATAAATAACAACGCTATCATGAGGCATTGTGTAACACCCCTTTCTCAAAACCATAATTTAATATAGTTTATATTACAAAACATTTTAACAAAACGTGACCATGAAAAGTCACCAAAATTTTTTTTATAAACTTTATTCTGAAAGGGTATTACAGACTCAATAATAAACCATAATTTAAACTTACTGTATTCACACTGGTCCCACTCCAGCTCCTGCTCATCTCACCTAAGTACATAGCATTTAAAAATAATACGTGAGACATAAAGTCTCGTGAGTAATATGGGTTTTAGACCCAAAACTTTTCTGCTTTAAAACTTGAAATATAACAAGTAAACTACTAGAACTTATTTCATAATAAATCTCAAATCTCTTTTCTTTTCTATCTTCAAAACTCAAAAATACTTTCTTTCTCAAAATTTCTTTCTTTTATCATAACTGTATTCTTTCTCAAAACTACTTTCTTTTATCAAAACTGTATTCTTTCTCAAAACTACTTTCTTTTATCGAAACTGTATTCTTTCTCAAAACTACTTTCTTTTATCAAAACTGTATTCTTTCTCGTTTTCTAGTGACCAACTGAAACTCATGAATTAATTTAGTTTAATTCATTCTACTAGCTCACCTCGCGGGACAGAACAGATCCGCCCGCTAGGTTATGCTCATTCTGTCTCCCCTTTGTGACTTGGAACAGATTCAAGCACAAGGGTATACTAAGCTAGACAACTACTTCGCGAAGCGAGGTACCATCCCAGTAGTGTCTTCTGATCCCCCGATTATGTGGGTGATCCTAGTCCGGACAACTGGCTCATACTTCTTTCTTTCTTTAATTCTTACTTCATTTCATCTCAAATTGGTCAAAATGGGACACAATTTGTAAACAACTCTTACTCAAACATTTTATAACTCTTTACTGAAAATACTTTAAAAAACTGATTTTGACAACTTAGTTCCCATAAGGAACTTCTTTCAAAATACCTTGCAAACCATACTTTAAAAATCTGTTTTAAACACTAAGCCCTTGTATAGAGCTTCATTCAAAACTATTTTCCAAACTTTAGTATTTATAAACATTTGGAAATCTTACTTTTCTGAAAATAACATATTGCTATGTACTATAGAAATCCTCATAAAACTCACCTTGGTTTTACTACGGTTCACTAGGCTTCACGTACGCCTTTTCCTTTCCCGTGCTCAATAACGTTTGAAGCACCACCTATACAAGTAGTATATATAAATACCCAATATAATTAACTCTATAATGCTAAAGTCTCATATAACATAACTCTAGGTTATAATAAATGTATAGCCATTAATAAACGCGTTTAACGGTTTTCTCCGAAATACGCGTATATTGCTACAGTACCCCCGAGGGGTCGTATTTCAGTTCCGACTCTTTTCCATGAAATCTTAGGCCATATTAGACTTGTGTTTCAAATTTGGAGTTCATTGGACAAGTCTAGCTCAAATTCTAAAAATCAAGTTTTAACGTGAATAGTGATTTTAGCCACTGCCGCTACAGTGACTTTTCCGCAAGGTCGGATTACGGATTTGACCATTCCCGACATGTTCTTATACCATTTTAGGGTTATGGCTAAAATTTCAGATCAATCGGACATGTCTAGCTATGGTTTCTAGCGTTTGGATTTCTAACATTTTTAACATTTTTGGTCCCTGTCTGAAGGGCACTGTAGCACGCAGTTTTCACCCATTAAGTCCTTAATCTATGTCTTAATCATATGGGGTTTGTTCCTTGACTAAAACCCTCCATTAGTACAAGGTTTTAAGCTATTACAATCGTTTGAATCAATCAAATGCAAGAATTGAAGTTCTTGACCAAACTTGAAATTTCTCAAGAATAGCAATCTACTTCAATGTTTTAGAGTTAAATTCTTAACTAATGACTTATTGGAAGCATTAGCTACTTAACCCACATGATTCTTAACTGAAATTGCAGTTTCCATTCCATTCAAGAACCAATTCAAGCATACGTATTATAACATTTCTAAACTTCTTTCATTAAGCCATTTAGACTTCTATCCTATTATTTAACACTTCTAATTACTCATAATACATCCATATATGCTAAGAATGGTTTTCTTTCAATTCTTTGATCGTTATATTAACATATACATTCATATTCCTAAGTGGGACAGAATCTGCCGAAACAGAATACCCTGTACGAAAAACGCATAACTCACTCTAGAAGAATCGAAACGACTCACCGCTTTTTGATTTAGAAACTAGACATCTGTAGGTTTCTTTTCATGTATGAAAAATAATTTTTGGCCTTGTAGATTTGTACAGTTTTACAGTTTAAGTTGGCGTAAAAATTCTGTCAGAATACTTTCTTACTTTCATTCTTATTATTATATAACTTATGAAGTTGCAATTTCATATACTTAAGGTCATTCTTTAAACCATTAAGCACTTAATTCATTTAGTAATCCTCAAGGGAATCATTCCAAGACTTTATCTAAACATTCTTTATAGGGTTTCAACTATGGAATCAATGATTCCATTCCATTTTCAAAAATTGCCCGTTACTTCAATTTGCATCAAAATCGGATGGAACCAAAAACAATCTACACCAGGTGTTTTCTTACATCTAAATAAACATTTGTGACTTAACAAAAACATTGAAACCATTGTAAATCCGTTTAACCCAAAATCTAGGGTTTTTGAGTTCAAAATTTACCATTCTTGAAATTAACAACTTGTAATGGATGGAATGTGTTTCTTTGATGATTAGAACACTAATTAATAGATGGAATCACTAAATTAATCTTATCTATAAACTGAAATTCGGATTTCAGTAAACACCAACAAGAAAATTGGGTTTTCTAGCTTAAGAAGATGATATCTTGCCTCAAAATGGTTAGGAATCAACCATTACTTGCTCCAATCCTTCAAACCGTGATCAATTCTTCAAGAACATGAAGAATTCGTGCCTTCCCTCTCTCAATCCTCTGCATTCACGTTTCAGTGAATGAAATGGGGGTGTTCCCACCTATTTATATCTCCCAACTTTGGAAAAATGACAAAATGGTCCTTCTAGTTTCTAATAATTCAAAAAAACGATACAAAACTAATTATAATTCTTGAAACTCTTAAGTTTTATTGTTTTGCCCCACTTATAAACTTAATATATTTATTAAGGACATACTAACACATAAAAATCTCATTATGAGATTAAATACTCAAAATGACAAAAATACCCTTTTCGGTCATTTTATACTTTTCATTATCTTTTAACTTTTTTTCTTATTCTTCATACTTCATACGTATAACTATAATAATGTTCATATACTTCATCCTTAATGAAAATAGAAATCTTTTCATTTATATTAGTAATTGGAAAATTACCAAAATACCCTTTTTCTCAAAATATGAATAATTAGTTAATAATTATTCCTTTACATTTGACTTTCCAAATTTACATATTTTTGGGTTCTTACAATATCCACCCCTTAAAAAGGATTCTGTCCTCAGAATCATTTAATAAATGAAATAGTTTTCATATACTTATCATTTCTCTTGCAAACATAATTTTTTATAAATTTTTTTTTATGACAAACGTAAATCATATATCTTTCTACTTAGAGAGTTATAACTCTCAAATTTCATAACCTTCATCCAACTTAGAACAACTTATTTTCTTTCTAATTTTACTTACTATTTATTGCTTGACTATTTTAGAAAATAACATTATACTTTCATTTATCTTTCCGAATAGCAATATACTTAACTATTTTTTTTTTCAAAATCTTTACTTTTAACGACTATTAGGTCGTAGTTCATTCTCATTCTTTTACTTTTTCACTTTCTTGAAAAGTTTTATAACTAAATTCTCTTCTACTTTCGGTATTTTATAAAACTTCTTAGTATAACATCAAGAACGCTATCACTATGCATAGCGCCACTATGGTCACGAGCCAGTAGAGGATTTAGGGCTGTAACGTGTTATTTCGAACACAAAACACTCCCAAACACTTTTCAGTGGCGTTATGCTAAGATAGTCTGATTTTGACCGAGGAATCACGTATAGAGGCCTAAGGAACTCGAGTATAACATCAAGAACGTGTTCTTGATCTATAAATCTAAGAGGTATGTGGATTTTATGAGTTTTGGGGTTTTTGGAAACCCTAGGTGTCTTAATTCGTGAAATTGACTAGTTCCTTTGATATATATATGGTGTTAATAGTTGGTTCTAGTACGTTTTCCTTGATCATTACTTTGAAATTTGTGGGGTTGTTGTGGCTGGATCCATAAAGTCGCGAAAAAGGGGCTGAGCAAGGATAACGATGCTATCCTTGGGAAATAGACGCTAAGTGTATACGACGCTATCCTTAGAGATAGCGCCGCTATGTACAGTTGACTGCTTTCTTGCCTCTTTTGTTGGGTTTTACCTTTTGGAATGTGTGAGATGTTTAAGATCTGACATATGATGTTATACCACAACTGAATCATATAGGAAGGAGGCGGATACGAGAAACCTACGGATAACACGTTCCAAATCAATTTAAGGTTAGTACTCTCTAGTACTTGAGTAGATATATACTTTGTTGTAAGTCGAGTTGTTACTGTTGTAACTTATTGGTGAAGTTAATTGTTATCTATAGATAACAATAGTTAAGTTAAGTATACATATTTTGATTTGTAAAAGTAGAGTAGTTGCTAGTGTGATTGAGTTAAAAAGTCTTTTAGTCGGATTGTTAGAGCCGCGAGGGCTGTTGTAATTGAGTATAGTTGATTGAGGATTGAGTATATGCGAGTGTTTATGATTGAGTTTATGAGCGGTACCGGTCGCGGTACTTACTAATGAGTTGGTGTTCGATAGTGATTAGCTAATGTTTTTGAAGCTAATGAAATTGTAGATTTTAGATAAAAAGAGGATGCATATCTTTGCTGATGTAATTAGCAAGGTTAATGACGAGAATGAGTACCGAAGGAGATACGTAGATTGTGTTGTAAGATTGTGGTTAATACCATGTCTTTATAAATATTAACACATCTTGTGATGATATCTAGCAGGGAGATTTCACTAAGCTTTTATAAGCTTACACGTTGTTTGTGTGTGTGTATGTGTTTTGAAAGTATCTGTAGATGTGATAGGGGAAGGCATGTGATTGAGAGATGGACAACTTAGAGCTTGTCTTTTAGTAAACAACTTGTATATGATGTTTTGTAAGGTCTGGCTTAGTCCGTGAGGACCTTTTATGTAATTAAAATTTGATAACATCTTGTTTTCGTGGTTGGAGTACTAGTATACCCTATTTTGGTGTGATATATGTTTAAATTTTTTTAGGAATGCTTTGTACGGAAAACCGCGAGTTACATACCATTGCAGGGATCGGGTACTGACCTACCCTTGTAGGCACCAGGAAAATACATACCGACCCATCCAGGCATTAGGCAAACACAGTCGGAGAACGAATCATACGAGCACACAAACTACAAGCAATACTAACCAGTCTAAGCACAGAGTCCTATCCTAACGGATCTTAGCCAACTACACATACAACCTCACACATAGTATAGTGAGAGAACTCACTTGAAGCGAAAGTCATAAATGTACACCTGCACGGTCTCTCGACGCTCGACAACCCGAACCACCTAAAATCATCATTAGGTGAAGTTTAGCTACCCAAACCAATGAAAAGTCAACCCCTTAGTATACACCTTAAATTCCTCAAAGTTTGACCAAAATTAAAATGATCAAAAGTCAACGGTCAAAGTCAACGGCCGAGCTTAGCGTTGTGACCATAACCCTTAGTGTCACTATGGGACGCTGTCCAATAAACGGGCTTCGTCAGATATAGTCCCGCTAACCCCGGAGTGTAGAGTCGCTAACTCTAGGCTGACCAACTTTCATATTAAGAAATTAATCAGTTAAGTTAGAGGCTAGGGTCTTCCAGAATCCATCCATTAGGTCTGTAGATTCATAAAAAATGTGAACTTTATGGACATGCATGTCCAACCCAAACCCTAGGTCAAAAGGTGTCCAAAACCTTGCATGGCTTCAAGAGAGCTTGAGCATGCCCTCTTCCAAGGTCCAGAAGTTCCAGAAAACGTCTTAAAGCAAGCTTAGTGACCTGGAGTTCCCCAAAATCCATAAACATAGCAATAATGGAGCATACAAACCATGAACTACCTCTAACTACCAATTATATGGATATAGTTCATCAAGATAGAAACCTTACAACTGAAAGAGGTCCAAACATGTAGAACAAGCTGGATCTAGGCTGTAGACAACTCCTTGGCACCATCACTCTCCTTCTCCAAGAAACCTTCAAAAGCAAGGAAATGAAGCTAGAACAATAATGGAGAGGCAACAACTCGAACTAGGGTTTCTCTAAGCCTAGGAGGCTGATAAGAGAGACAGTCCTAGGGTTTAGTGTCCTTATATAGGGTCCAAGGCCCGAGATTTAGGGTTTTGCACTTGCGTCGCGTCGCGTCACTAAGCATGACTGATAGCGTCGCTATTAGCCATACTCTGCATGCAGACTTAAACCCTCCTTCGCGTCACTACCACCATAACGATAGCGTTGCGAAGTGCCTTTCCTCCAAAATGCTTATGATTTAATTAAAACCATTAAATTAAAACCGGGGACACGAACCTTACAAACTGAAGCAAGATATCATAAACACTTTCAGTTTGGCATTTTTAATGTTATTTGCTTACCCTTGTATGTTTTTGCTTTAAGCTTTATTGTTGGAATTTTCTTTGGACTTGTATATGATTTATTTATGTATATGTTTTACTACTCACATTGAATTACTCTCTCCCTATATGTGACATTTATAAGATTGTGTATACACATGCCAAATGTCATCTATGAGAAGTAGTCGCTTTACATTGATGTATGCATGACTGTCAACATCTCTCACTATCTTATTCAGATTCCAAGGCCCCTTGATGTTGTTGTGTTGATATGATGTCATGTAGTTGCACAAATCAATCACAAAGAACTTTGTGATAGTGTGCAATCGAGCATATTTTTTGGAGAGTTTCAAACATAATTCGTGAAATGATGACAAATAACAAACAAAAATGAAATTAGTTGACTTCCCTTTGCGAATTGTAAATCCCTTTTTTGCGATACACAATAGGGGTGAACAAAAATATTGACGATACCGAACTGTACATTACCTTATATTTTGGTTTGATATTTAGTTTCTCTAATTTGCAGCTTTTAGTTTCGGTACTTACCGGTTCGGTCAGTTTCAATACTAAACTCACATCTACGTTCAAACTATACCCATGTTCTGAACCGAACCGATATCGTATCCTATATTTCAATTCGAAATTTAGTTCATATAATTTACTACTTTCATTTTTGGTACTTTTGGCATGATACCGGTTGGATACGGTTCCGATACCGAGCTCACTCCTAATACACACAATCGAAACCGTAGAAAATTATTATTTTGGAAGTGTGGATTTTTTTAATTTTTGTTTACTTTTATGATTAGCCCTTCATTATATGATTGTTTTTTAATGTTCATGGTTTTTCGATTTTAGCATAAAACTTTCGTGCAATATACGAAAAGAAACATAGTGAAACTGAAAAAGGAGGGGTGAGAGTGAAATAAAGTAAAAGTCAGGGACTTCATACACGTGAACTAATAACTTCTCACATGACGCTCTAGTCAAGTCGGCAAGCACAACGGCGTCGTAGATGGATGATTACAATACAAGCGCACGCTAGACGCCATGGCTTTCTTGGACGTGAGTTTTGAACAATCAATGATCATTAATCGATAAATTCGGTTAAATTTGATTATCTAAATTTTAATCTACTTATTGATAAGTAAACCGATTTATGTTACTTTTATCTGTAATACCCATGTATAAACATTAAAAATATAGTTTCACATGAAATTTAACATAGAATGATTAGATAACACAATTATATAAAAGCAAAATATATAAAATAAAAATATAAAAACATAAATTTTATAAGGTGACGGTCGATTTGAAAAAAGATAGAATGTCTATAATATAGTCACGTTTGTATCATATCAACATACCACATCAATGCATCATGTCAATTTATAACAACCAGATAACTTAAAAGTTCTCGATAAGCTCATACTGGAGAAAAATCGAAATGATGATGCCCGATTTTAGAAAAAATAAATAAAATTTAAAAATTAAAATAAAAAAATATAAGAAGATTAATAGAAATAAAAAATAGAAAAAAAAAAAAATCTCTCAAAAGTATAATACGATAACTTTGGTGTCTATATTGTTAACCTTAAATTGTGCAACCAAAATCAGTTTTATAAATACCATTTGTTATTTGTTAAAGATCTCTTTTCGGATTTCGCGCTTTTTATTTAGAGGTCCAAAACTAACTAAACCCTCACTCTCCCCTCCTTCTCTCTCACATAGTGACACACTTTCTCTGTCACACAAATATCGCTCATAGAATCACCTTTCCAGGTTCAAATTCACGATCCCTTACGTCCTCAATTGGGTCTATCTCCTCTTTCCCTTTCGGTTTTCTCCATCATGGAGACTCTGCTTCAATCATGCCCCATTTTCACAGCGAAGGCGCCGGTGAGATTGGGTGTTGATAGGCAATTGTCCCTTTCTTCTTTTGCTGTTAATAAACAGAGGAGTTGTAATGTGAAGTTGAGGGCGATTAGCAGGAGCTCTCAAGACGGATCTTCTTCTATCGAAGATATAAGGAAAGATGGCGTGTTATTGGGTGCTGATACAGACGAATCTGGTTCAGTCGTTGGATTTCGTTTGATTCCTCAATCTGGTATGGTTTTCCGTTTCTATAATTACCGTTTAATTATGATACGCAGTACAATTTTTGTTTATGTCTACTGTTTTTATTGTGTAATTCAATTCAGTTAGCAATTTATTCGTTTGAAATTTGAGATTTGAGTTTTTGTCATCGATTTTTTTGTTTGGAAGAAAACGTCTTTCACATGCAATGTCGAATGGTAGAGGAAGTACGCGATTCGAGTATATTTTCTAATTGAATATAGGAGCTAATTACCAAAACGTATTTTCAATCCCTCAGGTGACATCGATGTTAGCAACTCTCATGATACCATAACGAATGGTAAAGAGGAACTGATTGTGGATGATGACTCGGTACAAACAACATCTGCAGAAGTGACATACAACATTGTGTTTGTTACATCTGAGGCAGCCCCATACTCTAAAACTGGAGGGTTAGGAGATGTTTGTGGCTCTTTGCCCATTGCACTTGCAGAACGTGGGCATCGTGTAATGGTTGTTTCACCTAGATATTTGAATGGTGGACCTGCAGATAAGAAGTTTGCTGGTGCTGTTGATCTTGATTGTAGAATTAAGGTTTCCTGTTCTGGTGGGGTCCAAGAGGTCGCATTCTTTCATGAGTACAGGGCAGGTGTTGATTGGGTAAGAAGATTCTCTAAATTATGAATCCAACCATTTCTGTGATCATCTTATGGCAACTTATATCAATATTTTCAGGTATTTGTCGACCACCCTTCTTACCATCGTCCAGGAAATCCATATGGTGATGCTTACGGTGCATTTGGTGATAACCAGGTACTAACTCACAATCCTCTAGTTGACTAATTGACCATTTTCACATCATCCATCATCAACAACACTCTTTTCTTTTGGACAGTTTCGGTTCACCTTACTTTGTCATGCAGCATGTGAAGCTCCTTTAGTCCTTCCTTTAGGAGGTTTTACATACGGTCAAAACTGCTTGTTTCTTGCCAATGATTGGCACGCAGGTCTTGTCCCAGTGTATGTCATCAAAATCACTCAACCGTTTCACTTTCTTTTTTCTTTTATGTTTATCGATAACTAAAAAGTTTAAAACGTTATTTGTATTTTTATGTTTTAGGCTATTGGCAGCAAAGTATCGCCCTTATGGAGTTTACAAGGATGCTAGGAGTCTTGTTGTGATACATAATCTTGCACACCAAGTAGGATACTTTTCATAATTTGGTAATGAAAAATGAAGATACAAAAAAATGTTTTTAATTTATATTTTTTGTTATTTCTGTTTATAGGGAGTTGAGCCTGCATCAACTTATAGTAATTTTGGATTGCCACCAGAATGGTATGGAGCTTTGGGGTGGGTATTTCCTACATGGGCAAGAACACATGCTCTTGACACTGGTGAAGCTGTTAATATTTTAAAAGGTGCACTTGTCACTGCTGACCGGATACTTACAGTAAGCGAGGTAATAATGACGAAATTGCCCTCTTTTGTCTGACTTTTTTGTCATGTAAATTGACATTGTTATGTTTGATTGCTTTGATCAGGGGTATTCTTGGGAAATTACAACCCCTGAAGGTGGAAATGGTCTAAACGAGCTTCTTACTAGTAGAAAGATTGTTGTCAATGGTAGGTAATTTGAGTTAGTATCCTCATGTTGCTTTGAATTACTTCTTTCCGATTTTACCCTTTTTTCACTTTTTATGGTTATTATGCAGGAATCACAAATGGAATTGATCTAACGGAATGGAATCCATCTTGTGATGCGCATATCCCTTCTCATTACTCTCTGGAGGATCTTTCAGGAAAGGTAGTAATTAAAAAATTATCTTTTTTCATTTTTACTTTTTTAGATAAATAACACATGGAAATAGCTAAGAACATATATATAGTTTTATTGTCATTTCAAGAATCTTTTTTTGACATGCAGATTGAATGCAAGATTGCTCTACAAAAGGAATTAGGTCTTCCAGTTCGGCCAGATTGTCCATTGGTAAAATTACATAAATACCCTTTTGAATTTTGGTAAAAAAACAGTACAACTCACTGAAATTAAACACTTTTTTTATCAGATTGGATTTATTGGAAGATTGGACTACCAGAAAGGAATTGACATAATTCTCTCAGGAACTCCAGACTTGTTGCAAGATGATGTTCAATTTGTAAGTTAGTTACTTAAAGCCCTAAAAAAAAAACATAAACCCTAAACCCTAATCAGTAAAGATTGAATATTTTTCAGGTAATGCTTGGATCTGGAGAAAAACAATATGAAGATTGGATGAGAGCCACTGAAGCAACATTTAAAGATAAATTTCGTGGATGGGTTGGGTTCAATGTTCCCATATCTCACCGGATAACAGCAGGGTAAATTAGTAATTTCACACTAGTTTCATCTTATACAAGGGAAAAGTTAAGCTCACTTTATTTTTACATATCATACAGATGTGATATTCTATTAATGCCCTCAAGATTCGAGCCATGTGGTCTAAATCAACTTTATGCAATGAGATATGGAACTGTACCTGTAGTCCATGCAACCGGAGGACTTGGAGTGAGTTTAAAAAATCAAGATTCTGTTTCTTGTTTTTTTGGGAAATTACCGAAAAACCCTTCAATTTTGGGCAATTTTGCGGTTTAAACACTTGTACTTTATTCTTTTTTTCAATTAAACCATAAAATTTTCACACATATTCCAGTTTAACTATTTTGACTCGTCATAATGGTTAATTTGGAAAATATCTAAAACTTTTATGGTTAAGGCTATATTTAGCAGACTAGCTGATAGCTGATAAAAAAATGACGTTTGGTAAAAACTAGCTGGGAAATTAAAATGACATAAAAGCATATGTAGAAAAATGAGTTTGTTTTTTGTATAATTAATGAAGGGTATATTAGTGGTTAAATCACAAAGCTCCCTAAATTTAATGTTTTTCTTTAATTTGCCCTTGTTTTTTGGTTTTGTTTTTTTAAAGAGACTATGACTAAGTAAAGACTTTTTGTTATCCAGGACACTGTGAAGACTTTTAACCCATTTGCTGATGAAGGCAGAGGTGAAGGTACCGGGTATGTATTTTGTCAAAATAATGAAAAAATATTAAAGAAACTGAAAAATGCATATTTGTAATACAATTAATTCTACAATGTGTTAACAGGTGGGCGTTTAAACCTTTAACAAGAGAAAGCATGTTGGATGTAAGTTATATTCAACTCAAAGACTATGACACTTCAAAAAAAAATAATAAACTCATTTGAGAATCAGGATTAAAAAGTGGATTAGGTGTAATAAGATTATGAATTGAGTTAATCATAAAAAAAGACAAAAATTGGAAATGCCATATCATAAAATGACCATGTTTTCAACATTTATTACAAATTGGCCACTTTCGTTTGTAAAAAAAGGTTTACTATTTCGCAGATTTGTTTTTTTGACATTATTTTCGCGTTTTTTTTTTTTGGTGAAAAAGTATGCTACTTAATTAAAAAAAATCACAAAATTAGGTAACATTAGCATTTATTTGAAATGTAAACAAATTTTTGTGCAGCAAGTTTGGTTAATGTGTTTGGCTTCTCAGGAGAAATTTCGCAAATTTTATTCATTTCAACAGAAATAACATTTTCCGTGAAAATAAAAATTCGCAAAATATGGCACTGGAAAAGCAATTTTGCGATATTTTAGCGCGAAATAAGTGGTCATTTTTTGATAAATTTCCAAAAAAGGCTGTAAATTTTTTGTTGATTTTCCAAAAGGGGGTCATGTTGTGATGAGTTTCCAGAAGGCGGTGATAAATTTTGGAGATTTTTGAAATTAAATTATGAAGTTTTATGAGGATGAAAAGTGAAAAAACAATAATTTTACGAAGGCTAAAGGTTTAAAAATGGTGTATATGTTGTAGGCATTGAGGGTTGCCATAGAGACATACAGGAAACACAAGAGTTCTTGGAGAGGGTTAATGAAGAGAGGAATGGAAAGGGATTCTTCATGGAATAATGCTGCCGTCCAATACGAGCAAGTTTTCAAATGGGCTTTTATCGATCCACCTTATGTCTCTTGATTAAATTAAAATTGCATGTTTTTAGTGTATTTATTTATATTAAGGAAGTAGATTTTTATTAACAATAATTTTGAGGAATATAACACATCCTTTGTCACAACTTTTCAAGCTAATTTAAAACCTTTTACTTCTCTTTCCCACTCTTTGTCACAACTTTTTAGTACCTAGGAAATTCTCAGTTCAATACTGTTGTCAGATTAGTTTCTGTTTATATTTATTTAATTTTGATATGCCATTTTCACTCACCGTCTATGCAAATTTAAAATTAATTTCATGACTTATAACTATTAATCATGATATGGTATAACCAAAACATCTTACATTTTCCTTTTCATACAACATATGTTGACACAAATTATTTAACAGTTATAGTTATTTTTATTTAAAAAACGTCAAGTCCGAGTACTCGACCAAGATAGCCGAGTTTTACAACTGTGTGTGTGGGTATATATATATATATATATATATATATATATATATATATATATATATATATATATATATATATATATATATATATATATATATATATATATATATATATTCAAGTTCAAATTAGAACTTAATACTCCGGGAACTCGAGAACCTTTTCCTGGTGTTTTTTAAAAAGAACACAAAACAAACACATAGGCTACATTACATCTAACAGATTCGCTTGAAATTTTTGAAAAAAAATGGCTTTTTTGGTGCATATGTGTAGATAATTTACACATATGTATATATATAAATCTTAGAGTCATAACATTACTATACATGATATTGGACTTTATTTAGTAGCTAGACAGCCTTTTAGAAGTAAATTGGAAGTATAAAACACAAATGATCTAAATACGTGTTGATTATAAAACAATGGTAAACCGCATCAACTTAGCGGTCCACATCAACCCGCCTTAAACCTACGTTGGAAGTCAATCACGGAACACTAACAATATTTTGGGCTTGCCAATATTTGAACATTGAAACTCTTATATGAAGTTTCACACCTCAATCAACTAGGCTCTCATTGCAAGAACAATTGTATACAGATATCAATAAAAAGAAAATTGATTATAAATGCATATTTCCTTGTGTTTTCTTACTTTGAGGCACAGCGACTCCAATCAATCCATACATAAATAAATAAGATAAAGTTGCAATTGTTAGATGATTAAATTATAATTTTTTTTAAATGCAAGAAAATACTAGATTATGATAACTTACTGTATTGGTATTAAACTAAACTAAATAAAAATTAAATGATAGAGTTAAAGGGATATTGACTCTAAAATCAATGAAGTGGCCTCCTTCCACATGGTAGGAGCTAATGTCATTCACATTGCATTTAAGAACAAAAGCTTGAATCAAAAGAGCTTGGTCCATGGTTAGGTGTTGACGTAACAATCAAACTAACAGAGTAATTGGAGCACTTGGTTTGCCATGTTACATCCCATGTAATAGAATTAATTAGAGGTGCAAAATATAATGTTATTTGATTAATCAATATTTTATGAAATATAGAGGGAGCATACAAATAGGATATGTAATATCTTAATTTGAATAAAAAGTAAACACCTTCATTTGGAGAGCCGATATGTAATATCGGCGAGACCAAGGTTAGATGGCTAAAAGAAATTCCAATCAAAGTAAACACCTTCATTTGGAGAGCCTTGCAAGGGAGAATCCCGACTTCCCAAGCCCTAAACAGGAGGGGTATAACAGTTGAATCTCCAACTTGTTCGTTCTATAAGTCGGAGCTGGAGTGTGCAGACCATGCCCTGGTTAGATGCCCGTTAGCCACAAAGGTAAGAGAAGACATTATGAAATGGTGCGGAATCGAGATGGGTGTTGTTGCGTCAATCAAAGAGGTAATGGAATTTTCCGCATCTTGGGGACAAAATAAGGCAACAAAGAAGGCGTTGACTGTTATTTGTAGCAGCATGTTGTGGTGTATTTGGAAAGGGAGGAATGATCGGGTTTTCAACAAGCATCTGACTCCATTCTATACGATTGTAGATAATGCAAAGTCTTTGGCTTATTTTTGGTATAGACACCGTGGTGGGAAATCTAGTCTAGATTGGTGGAACTGGTCTTACTCTCCTATCTCCTCTTTGTAATTCCTGATGTCGTTTGTACTTGTGCCCGTCTAGCGACTTGCTAGGCGTGGTTTCATCTTTATTTTTATATATATTTGCTGTTTTCCAAAAAAAAAAAAAAAAAAAAAAAAAAAAAAAAAAAAAAAAAAGGGTAATTACACACAACTATAATGTCTATTAATTATTACAACCATTATTATAACATTATATAATTTATTTTAGAGAAAATTATGAATTTAGTCACTGTGGTTCGCTTATTTTAGTTATAGTATAATTACTTTAGAAATTGTTAATATGATTTTTTGGCATACTTTTATTGTTGGTTCGGTATCTCAAAAACATGAAATCTCTATTTTATATTTTTAATACTATTTTTCTATTTTTACTGTTATACTATTTTTATTAATAAAAAATAAAAATAATCCCCACCCACCCCATCTGTGTGCTGCGTGCACGCGCGCACACACACACACACACACACACACACACACACACTCTCTCTCTCTCTCTCTCTCTCTCTCTCTCTCATTAACTAGAACCATACGAAATTGATGGTGGGCTGTTGGTGTTTATAGATAGATTTGGTGCGATATTTTTAAATTATCAATGATCTACTGATTTTGCCAACAACTCGTAGAAGAATAAAAAAACAATAATTAAGTGGGTACATATTTTCCTATTGTCAAGGATGTCATAAATCTTAAACTAAACACACACACACACACATACACACACATGCGACACCCATGCAACTCACAAGTCCCTTGAAAGGCCTTGGAGCTTTAACGACATATGCAGAATGATTCATATTTTATGGTTAAAACCCATTTCCTCCCAATGAAATGATGTCATCTCTAATGAGTATCGGTCGCGAAGATGATGGTGTTAGGTGAAGAACGACACCCTCGACCCTATCCCCAACATTGCTAATTTGAGTTGGGTGAGGGTGAAAGGATCGGGAAGGATGGGTTCACAACCCAGCTAATTAGGTGGACTATAGCGAGGAAATGCTAGAGAGAAGTTCAATGTTCTTGTTTTCATAAGTCATAACCCATCTTGTTAGCTCAACCTTGCTGCAGCAGGCCACTCATCTTGTCAGGAAGAAAGGGATTCCTTAAAGAAAGGGGAGTATACGAAGCAAAAAGGAAAGGTGGGAGGGGGTAAGGTAAAGTTGAGATAGGATCCTAAACCGCCACCCTTTCGCATCCGGTTAAGATGACTAATCGAATGGCCTCATCAACAATAAGGTGGAGTTAAATTGACGCAATAAGGTGTTAGAAGCACCCTGACGGGCCAGTGTATGTTGATGGTTAGAGGGCTACTTAACATCATTCTCTAATAAATTAGCCCCATAATATCACCCTGTTGCATCCATCACGCAACGTTTGAGGGCTGGGTCCCCTCCCAAGTCAAGTTATCATGTAAGCATTGTGCTAAGTTTATCAGTCTGTCTATGTTGATTCAGTTGTAATTATTCGCCTTTCTTGCGAGCCAGAAGTTTTAGCATTTTTCCTTTCATTCACCCTTTCCAGTTATCATAAGCCTTTCTTTTCGTCCTGCAATTCTTTCTGCTAGCTATCTAGTGGGAGAAAAAAGAGAAGCCCATCATGTTAGCATGCTGATATTGCCTCATTTATACATATATTTCGGGAAATATCGAGTGCCTAAACACGTGTTTATGGTATGATATCAAGATAAAAGGTACTTATACGTTTAAATTACCAAAACACAGGAAAAATGGCTTTGCGGATAAAGAAGGAGCTGAATACGAGCCTAAAATTGAACAAAAGGAGTAAAAGATCCATCGGGAAGGAAAGAGCTAAAGAGAGCATATTCTGGGCGTTAAAACGAAGAAAGAAGTCCAACAGGACCTAGATCGCGACCCTATCTCCATATGGATCGCGACCCGATCTGCTGACAATCGCGTGACAAATTGCTGACAAAAGGATCGCGAAAAAGGCTTAAAATCGCGTCCCTACAGAGATCGCGACCCGATCACCTCTAGGATCGCGACCCGACCCACCAACTACAGCCCACTGAGTCGGGATAGTGGCCAGCGCAAAAGAGCACTACGCAGTAGATCGCGACGCGACCCCCTATAGGATCGCGACGCGACGGTGCCTGGACAGAACTATAAATTGAGGCCTTCTCCTCTTCTTTTAAACATTAACCTTCACACCTACACCTCCAGAAACACGATTCACAACATCAAACTCGGCAGTTTGCCTACTGGTACGGTGCGGATGGAATCGAGAGCTTGAAGAATGTTTGGCCGGGACTTCATTCGGTTTGCTTTATATATGTTTAGCATTCTACTATGATTTCCTAGGCCGTATTCTTCAGATCATGTTATATTTGTTATCTGCATTATTCATTACTTAGATTTGAATACTATCTAGTTATGATTTGATTGTTATTTATCGGATATTGAACGTTTGATATTTTATCTTGCATAATTCATTTGACTATCATATATGTTAAGGAACCTTCCTTTTGGACTTATTGCTGAGTTATTTTAGTCTAGAGGACCAATCTGACTATATGACTTTTATCATAACTGTGCTATGACCATTAGACAGATATGACTAGTGATGGACCAAATCCTAGGGTTAAGTCACGAAGGTAGAAACTTATATGTGTATGGAAAGTTTGTACTAGAGGACCAATCTGTACAAACCATTTTGATTTTTCATGACCATTGAGATCAAAAACTCGAATGAATCTTGTATGATACGAACCAATACATGATTATTTGTAATATGTAATTGCATGACCATTGCCATTAATGACCTTATAATCATAGGATTAGGTAGTTGGACCAAAACATCTAATCACTCTAGAAATCGATATTTAATTTTCAATATCCATTGCACTAATAGCATATCAAACATAACTAGATGGTTGAATCGAATCTAAGTATAAACGTTTACTTTTATGTTTTGTAATTTATATTTATATTTTCCGATTCTAATAAACTTTTGTGTTGTCTCTTGACACGAGTCAATGCATTCTCTCAAACCCCCTCCCCCCTTTTAATTACTGTTTGCTTGAATAATTGTTAATTAATAATTGATTTTCTTAACTTAAAAATTTTCGTTTTCCCTTGGGTTCGACAACCCGGATTTACCATTACTATACTACAACCGATTAGGTACACTTGCCTAATTGTGTTGTTCTATTCATACATGGTATTTCCCTGTTCAGAAATGTAAAACTAATGTGAAAACCAATTGCTAATATCATATATACACTCGTAACACACCAAGTTTTTGGTGCCGTTTCTGGGTATTTTATATGTATGTTTGAAAACACATCAAGTTTTTGGCACCGTTGCCGGGGAATTCGGTTTTATTTTTTTTGTATGGAAAATTAAATTATTAGTTAATATTTGTGTGATTGTAAATTTGTTTTTGTGTGTTATGTATTTTTATTGTTTTGATTGACATATCACTAATCATAAAATGGATATTTGCACACCTTAAGCATATTTTAAGTGTAGGGTGAATATTTCGGGAAAAATAAAGTGACAAAACTTTGAAGTCTTTTATGTTCACGCAACGTGACGTCGACAATCCGTATCACGTTGAGAAAGAGACAACTTCAAATTACGCGACACGTAAACGTGCATAACGCGTAAACAACCGAGGTAGATGCTGGTCGTGCATAATGATACATGGTTTTTCAGGCTAAAAATCAGCCACTACTGAGAAGGAGGACGCTTCTTTACAGTGGAGGCAGCGATACTGACGACGGTCAAAAGTCGCACAGCTAGGACACCACAACCGCAACTCAGTAGTCACGGCTTTGAAACTTCAGGGAGCACAAAATGAGTGATATTTTTCTTTCATTGTTATTACTTTTATTTTTATTTTTTTTATTTAATTTTTGTGTGTTTATTTGTGTGTGAATAATATTTGTCTGAGTGATATGTATGCAGATTTGCTAAGATTCAATGTTGGCAGCATGTTCAACGAATTCTTTTGTGTGGAAAGAGCCTCATATATGACGTCGACCGGTACCCAAGGGGAGTCTGTTCCATTTTGCTCCCTTTACTGTTTTGAATTATATATACAATAAAATTATTGTATAAAATAAGTGTAGGGTAAGAGCGTCATACTGCAATAATTAACTGAGCCAATTTAATTTTTTTTATCTTAAACATCTATTCCAAAATTGAACGCTAAAAAGATAATTGTTAAGAAAAATGTTTTGAAAATAAATTCGTAGGTTACATTTAATCTTATGTATGTATTTTTAGTTTTTCATTGTTTTATATAAAATTTAGTTCTATAGAGGACAAGTTTTCAGCTTGGTAGTTGCAAAATATTTTGCATAAATAATGAAATAGACCCGTTGAAAATTTATCAGTTGTTAAAAATTGAGTTTTTGCCAAAAGAGATTGAGTCAGTTTCCCTACTTGCAAAAATGCATGAATTATATGCTGTTACTAAATTGAGGAAAATAAGCCTCGATAAATGAACTTAAAATGAGAAAAATTCTCAAGAAATTTGATGTGCTAAAAAGCAGAAGTCAAGTAATGTTATACCATAAGATTGAGACTCAGAAAGGAAAATTCAATCAGTGGCCTGTGACATTCGAGCAAGTAGACATAAAATGGGTGGCCTTCGGACATTTATGCACCTTATTACCTAAAACAAACTGGTTTGGGATAATATTGTCGAAAGCTCGCTACATGGGTGTCATCGAAAGTCATGGAATTTCTTTAGTGGCCTTTGGAATTTGAATTAGTAGACTCTGTACAGTCTTGAGTCGAAAATTTGTAATCAAGAGTTCCATCGAAAGTCACGAGTTTCAAATGTGCGGAAAAATGGAAATAATAACTTAACTTGATAAATTTAGTCCAGCATGATTTTTATTTTAAATATGGGAAATTCGACAAAAAGTCTTGAGGTGGAAGAATCTTTAAAGGGTGTATTCGATGTTATGTAAAAATGAGTATTTATCAATCTAAAGACTTGTCGTTTATAGAAAGAGAGTTTATGTAAAGTTTTGAAAAGTTAGAAATATGTACATAGGGGTAGGTATAATCTACTATGTTTATTCTTAATTCATTATTCTTAACATCGGTAATAAACGCTAGATCTTTGATAGCGTATGGAAAATTGTTTGGACATAAAGTTTCTCGGCTTGGTTTTAAATTGTAGTTTGCTTGAGGACAAGCAAAGTCCAAGTGTAGGGTATTTTGATATTGCCTCATTTATACATATATTTCGGGCAATATCGAGTGCCTAAACACGTGTTTATGGTATGATATCAAGATAAAAGGTACTTATACGTTTAAATTACCAAAACACATGAAAAATGGCTTTGCGGATAAAGAAGGAGCTGAATACGAGCCTAAAATTGAACAAAAGGAGTAAAAGATCCATCGGGAAGGAAAGAGCTAAAGAGAGCATATTCTGGGCGTTAAAACGAAGAAAGAAGTCCAACAGGACCTAGATCGCGACCCTATCTCCATATAGATCGCGACCCGATCTGCTGACAATCGCGTGACAAATTGCTGACAAAAGGATCGCGAAAAAGGCTTAAAATCGCGTCCCTACAGAGATCGCGACCCGATCACCTCTAGGATCGCGACCCGACCCACCAACTACAGTCCACTGAGTCGGGATAGTGGCCAGCGCAAAAGAGCACTACGCAGTAGATCGCGACGCGACCCCCTATAGGATCGCGACGCGACGGTGCCTGGACAGAACTATAAATTGAGGCCTTCTCCTCTTCTTTTAAACATTAACCTTCACACCTACACCTCCAGAAACACGATTCACAACATCAAACTCGGTAGTTTGCCTACTGGTACGGTGCGGATGGAATCGAGAGCTTGAAGAATGTTCGGCCGGGACTTCATTCGGTTTGCTTTATATATGTTTAGCATTCTACTATGATTTCCTAGGCCGTATTCTTCAGATCATGTTATATTTGTTATCTGCATTATTCATTACTTAGATTTGAATACTATCTAGTTATGATTTGATTGTTATTTATCGGATATTGAACGTTTTATATTTTATCTTGCATAATTCATTTGACTATCATATATGTTAAGGAACCTTCCTTTTGGACTTATTGCTGAGTTATTTTAGTCTAGAGGACCAATCTGATTATATGACTTTTATCATAACTGTGCTATGACCATTAGACAGATATGACTAGTGATGGACCAAATCCTAGGGTTAAGTCACGAAGGTAGAAACTTATATGTGTATGGAAAGTTTGTACTAGAGGACCAATCTGTACAAACCATTTTGATTTTTCATGACCATTGAGATCAAAAACTCGAATGAATCTTGTATGATACGAACCAATACATGATTATTTGTAATATGTAATTGCATGACCATTGCCATTAATGACCTTATAATCATAGGATTAGGTAGTTGGACCAAAACATCTAATCACTCTAGAAATCGATATTTAATTTTCAATATCCATTGCACTAATAGCATATCAAACATAACTAGATGGTTGAATCGAATCTAAGTATAAACGTTTACTTTTATGTTTTGTAATTTATATTTATATTTTCCGATTCTAATAAACTTTTGTGTTGTCTCTTGACACGAGTCAATGCATTCTCTCAAACCCCCCCCCCCCCCCCTCCATTTTTAATTACTGTTTGCTTGAATAATTGTTAATTAATAATTGATTTTCTTAACTTAAAAATTTTCGTTTTCCCTTGGGTTCGACAACCCGGATTTACCATTACTATACTACAACCGATTAGGTACACTTGCCTAATTGTGTTGTTCTATTCATACATGGTATTTCCCTGTTAAGAAATGTAAAACTAATGTGAAAACCAATTGCTAATATCATATATACACTCGTAACACACCAAGTTTTTGGTGCCGTTTCAGGGTATTTTATATGTATGTTTGAAAACACATCACATGCTATAAAATATAATTTGAGTTATAGGTCAATGCTAAGTGCTCCATATCGTTGGATAGTCGGTTCGAGGGCAAGGAAGGAAGTTATCATTTTAAGCCTATGAGTTAGTAATTCCCCTCCTTGATAAAACCTTTAAATTTCATTCGCTTCTTAAAGTAAGTATGCATGTCTGTATGTCTATATATATATATATATATATATATATATATATATATATATATATATATATATATATATATATATATATATATATATATATATATATATATATATATATATATATATATATATATATATATATATATATATATATATATATACACGCGCGCGCGCACACACACACAATCCTAATAGGTGGATTAGTTGTTATGTATCAAGTCTTAATTATAGAACCTTTCAAAATAGGTGGTTTTGATTCAAATATATCCAAACTAATATGATTTTTCAATAACTAGTCTTCCTAAACTCACATACATTCCTAAACTTATCAAATATGTGTTTTTTCTCCATTGTGTCTATGTACAATATTGAAAGCCATGATCCAGCAAAACCCATTACTAAAACCCATTACTGGTGCCAACCCATTTTTTAAAATAAAAACTATATAGAAGTAAAATAAGCATGTACAATTCACTCAGGTTTTCACAAAATTCATTGGATATATAGTTTTTTCATCGAATGATTATATATATATATATATATATATATATATATATATATATATATATATATATATATATATATATATATATATATATATATATATATATATATATATATATATATATATATTAAAAAACATATGTATATCTTTAAAACTATATTTATTTATTTTAATACATATTTATATATTTTAAAACGTAGTTATACACGATCAACGGAATTTAGGTGAATTTTTACAACATTCCACGCATCGAGGTGCATGAAATCAGTGTCGTATGTCACCCGATACTTTTGCAACGCTTGCTCAACGATCACAGCGTCGGCGGTGCCCGGTTGTCGGTTCGCCGATAGTGGTGCGTAAATTTGATTAAATGATGTATTTTAACAAACATATTCCTCCATTTGAAACAAAGTTGATCTGTATTCTGATATTGTATTACGTCCAAATTTCTATGAAACGATTCCTGCATACGTTCCCAGAAAGCACGGTGGTTTCTCACAGTCTCGTCTTCAGATACGTTGATGAAAGCGGTTGCTAAAGTCGTTTCTTATTGTTGAGTCCATCAACGAGGATTGTTTCCATTTTCCACCCCAGCCATTTTTTTTAAAATGAATATAGAAAAGATGTATGTTTTGTAGAAGATGTATATTTTGTAGAAGATGTAGTTTAAAATGTGGAGATGTGTGTATATATATAGTGATTTGAAAAGAATTTTTTTTATTAAATCCCAACGGTCAAAAAAGGATTTAAACGTTCAAATGTATCGTTGCCCCGCGTTGCCCACACCACGCTCACCCACATCCACGCCACCCACGCCAAGGGGGCGGTGTGCCACGCCGTGGCTTGATGCCACGTGGTCCCCACGCCTTGTGCGTTGTACGTACTCCGCACAACCTAAGGACATATGGACTCCATTAATTCTCTCTCTTAATCTAATCTATTGTTTTTGAAACTTGTAATGATCTGATGATTAGAAAGAAAGTTAGAAAGATTTATTAGGAGGATATAGAACCTCTCATAATCATAATAACGTATTTATATAATAATAATAACAATAACAGTAAAACTACAATAATACTATTTAATGGCTTCTAACAATTTACACACGTGAAAGTTAGCATTGTATGTTTTTGCCTTCTATATCATAGATGGATAGTTCGAATCATAGCCACACCCCTTTGTCCCCTTTGCTTTGCTTTTTTAATCGAAGCAAACACTCTAATGTAGCATTCCACGTTAGTTCGATATCAGCCAAAAATTCTAACTTAATGACACATAAGCATATAGTAAAACTCTAAGGCTAAGCGGTGTGGAGCCGGACGCACCCACCTCCACGTCAACAATAACCCCTCCAAAACCAAACTCATCGCCGGAAAAGAGAGACATCGGAGTGGTGTCGGATCGGTTGTTGGCGGCAAGGGAGAAGAGAAAGAGAGAGAGCTGAAAGACAGGGAGAAGAGAGAAAGAGAAGAGAGAGACAGCGGCAAGGTACTGCCGCTCAAAGTTGCCGCTCACCTGATGCCGCACCCACGGCATGGTGTTTGCCGCCGGCAAAGGATGGCACGTCTGATGCCGTCAGTAATTTACCCCTCCACTCGGTGCAGCCTACAGCTTTTATACGAAAAATCGATATCGAGATAAAACAAAAAGAAAGAAAAAAACTAGCTAATTTAATGACTTTTGTGTGTCATTTTCAATTTTCCTTTTATACAAAAGAGTATACAACTATGAATTGTGCTTTTGTTTTCTCGTGAAGTTTTAAGGCGAAGGAGCGTTTACCATTGAATATATATGACCCCCACCCCCTCACAACGCATATATACCCCTACCATATCAATGCCTCAATCTATAGATACACACATGGCGTTTCCGGCGCCGGAGTTTAGAGAACCCATTTCTACACCGCCTAAACTCTCTCTCTTTTCACTACCTACCAAGCCAACTACGCTGCCGGATGGCCCAACGCCGCCACCCAACACGGTGGCCACCATCCCATTCTTGTGGGAGGAAGCACCCGGAAAACCAAGACCCACCTCCACCGATGATCCACCAAAGTCTAAAACAGTCCGCTCTTTAGACCTGCCTCCAAGACTCACCACCACTGTGGGCGGTGCTACTAGTAATGGAACCAACAGTGCTGGAATGGAGATTATACCGTCACCGACCACCGTGTTGGGTGGACCTTATGAAGGCGTGTACAATTCTAAATCGATTTTGGGTTCGCCGGAGAAGGTGGTGGTCCGTAGTAGCAGCGGTAAGAGTAGAGGGAATATCAGGATGCCTTTGAGAAATTTAATGAGGAAGGAGAGGTCGCCGGTTAAGGTCAATTCATGGAGGTGGGATAGTTTCAGTGATATTCGCGATGACAGAGGGGACAGTTCACCGTCGGTGAAGTTCTGTTCATGGAGGTGGGATAGTTTCAGGGATATGGGTGGCGGCAAGAGCGGCAGCGGCGGTGGAGGTGGAGGTGGTGGTGGTTCCATATCTTCTTCATTTGATGAGCTTCAAAAGTCTCTTGATTCCGATACTAAGATCGCAAAAGTTACAAGGAAGAACAGCTTCAGTTTCGTCAATGGTACTGCTTCTGGCTTCTTGGTGAGTTTTAAATCTTCCTTCAAAATATTATGAATGCATACGGTTTTATTTCACCGGTTCTTGCCGTAAAAGGCGGTTCAGTTAAACCGGAAGGCTTTATTCCACAATTTTATAAGTAAAACAAACCGCCGAAAATGTTGAACTTGGCTGATTCACTTAACTGTCTACAATGGTCTTAAGGCCGCAAAGTCGCACATTAATGTCTCCCTTTTAGTTAGTAACTTTATTATATTATTTAGTATATTTTTGTGTAATTCACACGTTTAAAAAGTTGCATCTACATTTAACGAACATATAGAAAGTACAATTTTCAGGTTCAAGTATGAACTACTACGTATTAGCTTTCAGCTATAAACTAATTTTGTCTATCACACAATTTTTGCAAATTCATATCAGATGAGCTAAATTCAAATTAACATAATAAAAAATCTATACAATCAATTGAAAAAAAATCCGTATTAAAGGAACATACTCAAAATGATCCGTATCCAATTAACATTCTTTTGTGGAAAAAAAAATCATAACAATCACATTTTACGTCAAGTGAATATATAGAAAAGTTCCTAACTGTCACAGTAACTAAAGATCAAGTTAATGTTCAAATGAACATATCCAAAATCCATAACAAACAATGTGATATGAACATTATTCCCGTGGAAAAAACCCATATCAATTCACGTAACAAATATTTCGAAGGAAGCAGCAGTGCAAAAGATCAAACAAACGAACCTATCATAAAATCCATAAAAAATCACCGAAGATGAAATCAATGTTGAAACTTCAAACCCAATCGGAAACAGCAGTGCAAACATGTGATGAGAACAAAGTTGAAACCCAAATTAGCTTTCGAATTAGGGCTCGCCTTTTCCGTACAGGAGAAGGGCGAAGGGGAGAAAGAGAGGGAGTGCGAGGTAGATCAACAATGGCGGAGCAGAAGGGTGGAACGAGGGCGGCGACCTGGAGGGGAGGAGCACTGAAGAAGGAGTGGAGCGGCAGAGAAGATATCGTCGGAGGATGAGGAATGGTCTCCGATGAGGGAAGGGTCACCGATGATGAAGAGTTGTAAAAAAGCAAAGCTACGACAAGGAGGGTAAAATCTAAAATGTGAAGTTATAACAGGGTTAAATTTCATAAACCCTATCGTATTTTGATTATATTTTTTGAAAATATTTTTTTATAATAATAATTAAAAGTTCAAAAAAGTCATTCTGAAAATAATATAGAAGAGTTTGTTATCTTCTTGATTAAGAATCTCTGAATCATTCAGAACATTTATTTTGTAATAAAAAAAAACTTATTAATTATTCATAGCCTATTAATGAACCTTTGAACCATTAAACAGAAATATATATATATCTGAACCATAAACTTCTATATACGTCATTTAACCTAAAAAGGAATTGGGATCCTCTTAATAATTCAAACCTCTAAATGATTAAGAGGGACTAATGACTCTAAACTATTTTTCTTGTTAAAGTCGACCTTTTAAAAAATTATAGTATTGATGTTTAAATAATAAAAAGTTCCTTCAAATATATAGACTAAATAAAATTTAAATTATAATAGTTTTTGTAGAAATTAAAGTTTTATATATTAGCTTTATTAAATACAGTATTAACTTTCGATGATTGAATAAAAAACAATATACCTATGGTTTTTATGGATACTTACAATCTTAACTCATAAAATCATGTATAACCAACCTTATATATCTAAATACTTGATGTATATATTAACCTCATCAAGTAAAAAAGCCACTTGGTTTTTATCAGTGTTTTAAAGACGCGTCATGGCATGAGGCGCAACTCCGCAATCCCGAAGACCCTCGTGGCGGCGCTGCTAGCCGTGGCATGTGTCAAGGCGAGCCATGACGTGCCATGGCACGTTATGACACGAGTTTTTTTTCTTCTTTGTATTGCATTTCTTGATTGGACATAAAACATTTGAGTTTTCGTTAACTTTTTGTTATTAGTTATTGACAAAACAGTTCTAAAAACCTAATATGTTTGATATAAATCTATACTTATGTATAACATAATTATGCATTCATATAAAATTGTTGTCTTATATCACGACTTGAAAAACGTCATGACTCGCCAAGGCTCGTAAAACTTAAGACTTGACATTGTCGTCACACCACGTCTCACGCCATTTAGAACCTTGGTTTTTTTCATCATGCCGCATGCGGAGACGCCTAAAGAAAAATCAATAGTTAATGAAATCGGGCTTTTGGCCCAGGGATATAATGGAACCTTTGTAACATTTGGGTTGTGAGTTTTTACGAATTTGTGAGACAAGAAGACTCGAGGTGCAAAATTTCTATTACCTGCAGAAACTATGTTGCAATCTAAAATGTCTGTAAGGCCTTCCGGTGTGCCCACCCACAACCTCTCACTTTTTCTCTTCCACATCAGCACCACTCACTCCTCCCCTCACCATTGGAAATGGTTACCTCTCACTTCCCCTTGGTTTTGGTACAATGATTAAAGCTGAATGTACAAGCCACACTTCCCTCTATCATTTTGCTCGCACGACGCCACAGCCTTGCACGGGGAGGAAAGTGCAAGGAGCTCTCACTAGGGAGCGGTGTTCCCCTTGAGCTCGCACACCATCGCACACACCTCGCACATGCACTCCGTAAGGCCTAAAACATCCTACTTAGTGAAGCAAGAGATTAAAGCAAATTATTACTTAACTTTTTAGAAAAAAGTTACTAATTTGCAGCAATTTCAGTTATAATATTCTTGTTTTTTTATTGAAAAAAGTTTGTAATCTTTTACCACGTTTGTTGGCAAACAGACGTTAAAGCAAAATATTACTTATTTTTTAGAAAACTAGTGACATAAAAATATTTTTGTGACCTTTTTATCCAAAAGAAAAAATATATATAACTTCTAAACTTGAAAACAGTCTTCTAGCCCCTGTTTTTTTACTTTCACATCTACATTATTTAGAAAACTATCATCGCCGCCACCAACACCACCATTATCGCTGCCGCGGGCACCACCTTCATCGTCGCTACCACACCACCACCACACTTGGCGACATCGCCACCCCTGTCGCCAACATCTTTTACTATCATCTATAAATCAATGTGGTTTATGGTGCGCATACATTTGGTTTCTTTAATTAGTATCATCTATGATCAAGGCCATTTAATATCACCACAGACTTTAAAAAAAGTCTTGTTTGTCCACATCTTTTTTTGTAGATGCGGGAAAATGTTATATATATTTTACCTCTTAAAACAAACAACACCCTAGCATCACAAAGGACAAAGAAAAAATGTGGAAGTCGGACATAAACTTATAACTAAAGATAAACCAGTTTTATCATGAAATGTTGTCGAAATAGTTTAATGCATAAAAAGGGTTTTTCTAGCATTTTCCGTAGACTTGCGTGTATGCTTCTTCTATTTTATAGTTATCATTTATCAATCTTTCTATGAAAATCTATTGAAATATATCAATTTTGGAAAGATTTTTCGTAGACTTGTGTGTATGCTTCTTCTATTTTATAGTTATCATTTATCAATCTTTCTATGAGAATTTATTGAAATCTATCAATTTTGGAAAGATTTTACTACTCAATAACATAAATGATTGTGTAAATTGACAGGCGGACATGTATATGACCTTTAAACAAGCAATGCGGAGGAGATCACGAAGATAAGCCTTTATAACTTGCATATGGTGATCGATAACATGATATAATTATAAAGAATGAGTTATTAGTTGATGCATACATACATCTAAGTGTGTACAAGTTTAGGTGCGAGGTTCAGTTACAGTGGCGGACCTAGACTTTTTACTCATTGGGGGCATTATTGTATTTTGAAATTGTGGTTGAGGGCACCATATATATTTATAAGAGGATAAATCAAAATTAATAGCTTATAAATATTTAAAAAAAAATTCATTGGGGGCACCTCCCCCCATAAGGTTCTACTTGGGTCCGCCCCTGTTCAGTTATATATTGAAATGCTTGTTATTTCTTCACGTGATTCATGATAACCATAAACACTATAAATCAATACTATAAAATTTTACATTTTATTGTTACCTGCTTGTAAAAGTCTCCTTGTTTCGGTGGAGTTTATGAAATTGTATTTAAAAAACATAACGTTTCTTGCATATACATATGTATGAGGACTAAAAAACGTAAATTGCGTCATGTTTATTGCATATACAATTACTATTACTAAAGCCAGGCGGTGTGGGTGCAACAAAATCATGCAATGAGCGATGTGGTACTACGGCCTCCCCGAGGAACACCATCCCTCCCGACACCCGCCCTATTTCCCTTTCCTTCAGTGAGTTGCCATTGCATCTCTTCCCCTCACTTTTTCCTTTTCACTTGTATTGTACAACAACCTAAAACCTATTTAATGTTGGGATTCAACAAAACAAGTTAAGCACTTCTAGGCAAATCGGTAAATGCGACTTCTATAAAACGTCAAAACAAAAGGAGAATTCTACAAACAAAAAAACTGTAAAATCGGAACACGTTATTTAACCTAGTTCACATGATATGTTTGATCAGTTAATCCATAGGAGAATGATAAAGAGATTATTTTATTATCACTAAGAAAATTACAATCATACAATGCTAAACTACATTTGTAGTTTAATTACTCATAAGAAAATCTCACTTGTATTTTTGGCTGCCAAACAAGGACTCTGCACCAAAAGCTGCCTCGCAAGTGTGTCGCTCTCTTCTGTGATATATATATATATATATATATATATATATATATATATATATATATATATATATGTGTGTGTGTGTGTGTGTGTGTGTGTGTGTGTTTTATTGTGTGTTGTTCACTCTATTGATGCATTTAAACTTTCTGCACACCATACGTATTTATATGGAGCCTTCTCATGAGTTAAGGAGATAAGAAAATCTCATATGATTTTCTAGCATTATTCGAAGTCTCTACTAATCCCACTAGAGAGTATCCAGCACAAAAGAGCACCAACCTTGCTTTTACTTTCTAGCTCACAAGACTAGCCTTCACATGCTTTTGCACCTATCGGTCTCCCACTCGGAAACTTAGTTTTTCTCTGCCATCCAAACTCCTGCAACATTCTTTAAACTCTCCATCACACATACACACACACTTTCTCTCCCTCTGCATATTTCTCTTTCATGCCTCTTTCCTCAAACTTCTGAAAGACTATTTGAAGTCATACAAAACTTCAACTTATTTGTGGTAGTCACCTTGGTCAACATATCTATTGGATTCTTCGTTCCAAAGATTTTCTTCAGATTCAGAGTTCCATAATTAATTAACTTTCGAATGAAATGGTACCTTATCTGAACGTGTTTCGTTCTACTATTAAGCATTGGATTCTTTTACAAGTGAACTACATTCTGGTTGTCACAATGTAGTACACAATCCTCTTGTTGCATTCCAAGTTCTGAAAGAAAGTTCGTTAACCATATAAGCTCTTTGACTGCTTCTGCTATAGCCATATATTCTGCTTCTGTGGTTGAAAGAGTGACACTCTTTTGTAACCTGGACATCCAACTAATTGTAGTTCCTCCAATCGTGAACACATAACTTGTTGTGCTCTTACCTGAATTTGCACGTCCACCCAAATCTTCATCTGCGAACCCTTATAAGACTACCCCCTTTCGTCTAAAACATAAGGCAACCTCAAATGTTGCATTCTAGTAGCATAACAACCACATTACTCCCTCTTAATGCTCTCTTCATGGATTTGACATGAACCTGCTTACAACTCCCACAGCATGAGCAATACATGGTCAGGTGCATACCATTGCATACATCAAAGCTACCGACTATAGATACATAAGGAACTTTAGCCATATATTCTGTCTTCTTCCATCTTTAGTGATTGTTTCTTTAAGAGTCTCAACTGACTCTCCAAAGGAGTACTTTTGGCCTTGGCATGTGCCATGTTAAACTTTTCTAAAATTTTCTTGATGTACTTAGTTTGCGAAAGTTTTGATGTACCGATAACTATGTTCCTGGCTATGTATATACCTAATATCTGCTTAACAGTCCCTAAGTCCTTCATCTCGAACTCTCTAGACAACTGATTCTTAATCTTGTTGATCTCTTGCATGTTAGAATTAACAATCAACATGTCATCAACATATAATAGCAGGATGATGTATAAGGAGTTGAATTTCTTCAAGTACAAAAGTGATCCATCTCACATCTATGATACTCAATCATTTGCTTCAAGTACCACTGTCTTGGAGCACACTTTAATCCATACAAACTTTTCTTTAGCTTGCCCACCATATTTTCCTTACCAACTGTGGGAAAACCTTTTAGTTGTACAATGTAGATGTCTTCTTCCAAGTTTCTATGGAGAAAAGATTTTTTCACATCTAGCTTCTCTATATGGGGATCTTCAAAGGCTACGATATCCAAGACCATTCTGATTGTAGTCATCTTCACAATTTTTAGGAGAGTATCTCAGTGTAATCAACCCCTCTTTTCTATTGGAACCCATTGACTACCAATTGTGCCTTGTATCTCTTACAGCTATCAATCTCATCCTTAACCTAAAACGCCCACTTGTTCTGTAATTCTTTCTTCCCTATTGGGAGCTTGACCAAGGACCAAGTAGGGTTCTTGTCAAGTGAGCTTAACTCGTCTTCCATAGTCTTCTTCCGCTATATTGAATCTTTGATCCTTAAGGCCTCTAGATAAGACTCAAGCTTACCATTCTCAGTCAACAAAAAATAATTTGTTGAAGGAGAATACCTGACTGGAGGTCTTCATACTATAGTGGATCTGTGAACAATAGGAGTTGCGGTCTCTGCATCATCTACAACCTCATCCTCAGAACTACTGTCATTTGTGCTCCTACTATCTCCATATGAATCCTTTTACTACTAATTGAACTTTTACCTATCTCTGGAGTACTAACATGTTTCACAACATGATCTTCAAATATCTATTCAAATTCGACTTGAATTTCTACTTTCATAGGTTGCTTCTTTCTACCTAAGCTCTCTGCTAATTAATCCTTATATAGGACATTCTCGTTAAACACCACATCCCAGCTTCTCATAACCCTTTTATTTTTGTTATCCTAGAATTGGTACCCCATGTCGTTCAACCCATAGCCTATAAAGGTGTACTTTCTTGCCTTAGCTTCTAGCTTGTTTCTTTCAATGTCTTTAACTTTAACATACGAGACACAACCCAAAACCTTCAATTGTTTGAGTGCAATCTCACAACCTTGGCATTCCTCTTCTAGAATTTTGAACCCTATGGGGACTGAGGGTCATCTGCTAATTAAATACTCATGTTGATCGAATCTGCCCAGAACATCTTAGGTAAACATACATGTAGTCTCATGCTTTTAGCCCTCTTGTTCAATGTATGGTTCATCCTCTCAGCTACTTCATTCTGCTGAGGTGTCTTTGGAACCGTCTTATGCTTTCTGATTCCTGATCAGCACATTAATCAACAAATTCTTTGCTAGTGTATTCGCCATCATTATCCGATTTGAAACACTTGATCTTCAAGTTGGTTTCCTTATCCACAATAGCTTTCCATTTATTGAATGTGCTAAAAACTTTAGACTTATGCTTCAATAAATATACCCAAACCTTTCGTGTGCAATCGTCGACGAACATGACATAGTATCGTGATCCTCCTACTGAAGAAACTAAAGTGGGAGCATAGACATCTGAGTGAACTAGCTCCAAGTTACCGGACTTGGGTAGATGACCAATCTTCATGAAAGTAACTTTCTTCTATTTACCAAGAACACATGGCTCCTAGAAATCAACTTTTACAGTCTTCAGATCTGGTATTCTTCCTTTGGAGACTAACATCTTCATTCCATTCTCACTCATATGCCCAAGTCTTTGATGTCATAGAGTGGATGCCCCAACTTCTTCAACAGTATGTGCTTTCAGCATCAGAAACTTCCACCATGTAAAGTGTAACCCACTTTTGTCCTCTAGAAGCAACTAATTTCCTCTTTGTCGCCTTCCACTGATGATCACCAATGGTGTCCTTCATCATCAAGCTTCCCTACGGATATTAACATCCTCCTCAAGCCTAGAATGAACTTGACATTCTTCAAAGTCCAATTCATACCTAAAGTTGTCTTGAGGACCACATCCCTAATACCTAATCAAGGCTCTTGTTACTTCTAATCTGACATTCCCTATGTACTGCCAGAAATTCTGCATTACATCTCTGGAACGACTAACATGAAACGACGCACCAGAATCCATGATCCAAGATTCTGTTAAGTTTTCGATAAATCAAATGAGTGCATCATCTTCAGAATTTGCTACCATATTGACTTTCTTCTTGCCTTTATCTGGTTAAGGCTTACGACACTGAATTATGAAATGACATTTCTCTTTGTAGTTCCAACAAGTAACATCCTTCATGTTATTTTTGTCCACCTCTCTTTCTCGACTTTAATATTTCTCTAACGTCGCCTCCTTTGTTGGACCTTATTCATATGTCTTCGGTACTTAAATGCATTTTTTGGTGTTGCTAGTTCCAATAATAGTATTAATGTTTTGACCAGTACCCATTATTCACTGACATACTATATGCAATATCAATCGAGTGTCCATCTCTAGTTGATAGAGTACAATACAAACTAGAGTATTATCTTATTGATGAGATATATCCTAAATATTATACATTTGTCAAATCATTCACATTTCCAAACTATGCAAAACAAAAAAAGATCAAGGGAATGCAAGAATCAGCAATAAAGGTTGTTGTATGAGCGATTGGTGTCCTTAATAAAAGTTAGCACATAGTGAGCCACCTGTTACGAGCATGATCTCTCAAAAAATTCAGAAAAGTAATTTATGCATGCATCATACTATATAATAAGATTTAGAAGACAAAGGTAAAACATGTTGTACCTTTGATAAAGCCGATATTCAACCCGAACTTGCAGACCTAGAAACTGGTCCACAACAATACCAAGCTAAAAGTCAAGGGATACATAATAAAAACACATAACAACATTTGCTTAGATTTGGTTGAACATATTTACAGAACACAACTACCCAACGTTGACAGGAGCGAGTTAGCGAAGACGCTTAGGCTAATAGAAAAGAGTACGTCATATTTGTGTTTTTTTTTTAATTTTAGATTCATGTTTTTCAATTAGAGTAATCTATTTTTATTATAATATTTTCAACTTTTTATTTTAAGTTAACAAAATTTTTTAATTATGTTATGTTATATTATTTGTTGTAAATTATAAAGTATTATTTGTATTAAAAATTAAAAAACGAGTGAAAGAAAAATGGAAAGTATAACATAGGTTGAAAGATTTAGGGTAACAGATGAGGGAATGACATGACAATCTGGTTTAGAATAAAACAATGGAGAATAGGAGGTATAACACATAGCCTTATTACGTTGGTATGTATCTATGTTTCTCCATAACAAATTGTCACGTACTAAATGGCTCTCAAGATCAAGGAACTGAATGATGTAGTAATGAGCTTTCCTTAAGCTATTGGTTATGGTCACACCCTATCATCTTCACTCTCTATTACTTCTTAAGGGTGTGGTCTTCACTCTTCATCACTTAATATTTATTAATTATTTAAGACAAACAATATTATTAAATATATGCAAATTTAAATAAGTAAAACTAAAACCATTACACTAGTTCATTTAAATTAAATTTACATAACAAAAATGTAAACACGTATCTCTAATTACTTTTTTTTATAGCGAGTATCGTTTGGAGGTCCTCGCCCTCCAAATCAGCCATCTTCATTTAACGACTTCTAAATCCACTTTTTATTTTTGGATTGCAACATTTTGTTTTTGTATAGCTAATGTTTGTCCATTTTCTCAACTAATTGCTGCAAGTTATTATTGCCAAAGTTATTCTAAGAAGACAATATAGCTCCTTTCACTTTATCCCTTCCAATCAAGCATTGCATCGAGTAGGTTCTACTTGTCGTCTTCGTCGTTAAGGTCGATAGGACGACGCATGTCTGAAGTTTTTGTGTAATCGTTGGACGATTATGTCTTTGACCTTTTAGACACACATGTTTCATTTCCCATCTCTTGAACTCGAGCCCATTTTTTGTATGTTCGTAGAGTTTACCAAGCTTTGAGGTGGGCAAATTGTAACATCCATGTTTGGGGCCTAGGCGTTTTTGGTTTTAACCGATAAAAATAAAATGCTATTTTGTGACGTAATTAAATTAAAATAAATAAGTAAATAAAAAAATTTCAAAGCTTGAATTAAACATTGATAAATAGAATTTTCTTTTCAGAAGTAACTCATATTCAAAAGTGGTTGTCAAATACATACACACATTTATTTATAAGAATGTAACCTTTATCTAACATAATGATATTTTATTTATCAATTTTAATCTAGAGGGGTAAAGTGGTAATTTTGCCAATAAAAATTAAACTTACAAGTAATAATAATAATAATAATAATAATAATAATAATAATAATAATAATAATTATTATTATTATTATTAGTCGATCTATTACTTAGCTTAAAACCCATTATCATAACAAATTAGACGTTTTATTTAGTATTGGTCGTAGAAGGGTAATTTAGTAATTTCTCTTATAAGATCAATGGCAATCAACGAGAGGGGTATTATGGTAAATTTAGCATAATGTGACAGCTTGCTCTTAGAGAAAGGTGCATTTTTGTAATTTCAAGTTGTAAGTTGGGGACTTAGGCTTGGGGGAGTGGCCTCGCCATCCTCCTCGCCATCTCTCGCTAAGCCACACCGCCGGTCCTCGCCATCCTCCTCGCTGAAGACACCTCGCCAAACCATCGACGAGCTCGCTAACGGCTAGTTTCCATTTTCCATTTTCCATTTTCCAAACCAAAATCTTTTAAAACCTTTACAAAAACCTTTATAAAATTCAAAAAAATTTATAAAAAAAACTAGCCGTTTTTTTTTTAAAAAAACTAGCCGTGCCGAAGTTGAGAGACAAAGGCAAAGTGGAGCCAATGGTGACGATGGTATGGCTCAAGCGAGGCTCTTGTACCATGCCCAATATGGTACTCACTTTAACCAAGAGGTCTTTTGGCGTGCGGTCAAAGACTACGAGAAGTGGAGAGAGCTAGAGTCCTTTGACCAATTTGTTGTCCACTTATCAAAGAGGCACAAAGCCTCCGAATCCACACAATCCCCTTCCTCCGAATTCAACCTCAATAACGATCCGCCACGTCCCATGGGACGTGATGAAGCAAAGAGAAAGACAAGAGGCAAAAGTCAAGCCACTAGCACTAGCACAAATAGTAGTGTGCATGAAGATATAGTGGCTTTGACCGGCAATGTTGACACGTTCAAGGAAGCTCAATTGATCAAGCAAGCTAACTTGAAGCTCAAACAGAGTATGCAGCTACGGAAAATCCTACAAGAACACATATCGGGGAAGACGGGGTTCGAGTACCAAATCGCGATGGAAATGAAGAAGGATGCAGCGAGGCAATTGAGATATCATTTCGATGAGTAGTTTGTAGTTTAATTTATGTTTTTAATTTTAATGTAATGCATTTTAATTTTAATGAGATGATACTTTTTTATTTTATATTTGGTTTTAATAATATATAAATAATTAAAAAAAAGATTTAATAAAATAGTTTAGCATGAAGTTCAGCATATGCTGACCACTACCACCATTTTTTGTCAGCATGTACTAAACTTGCTGAATGCTGACGTGGCATAGTTTAGCACATGCTGAACATGCTAACCACTCACTCCAGCATTATTGGTAATTTCACAAGAAGAGGACAAGAGATCTCAATTAGCTCATGGTGATGGTGGTGCATTCAGCTGGAACGTCTCCAATATTTCAGGAGAGATAGAGAGAGAGAGAGACTGTTAGAGAGAGATGGAGAGAGAGAGAGTGTGTGTGTATGTGTGTGTGAGAGAAAGAGAGAGGGTTGATGGGGGAATGCACGAATCACCATTTCCGGTGACCGATATTGCAGAAGGGAGCTTGAGAAAGAGGAGTGAGATCGATGGTGAGGATTGCGGGAATGGCGGGGAAGAACCCACCCTCTCCCCTTTGCTTGGTTGCTGAGAAGCAGAATAATGGAGCATCACCTTGCGATGGAACCGATGAACAACCCAGTAAATGACTGAGTAGAAGGAACAAACTCGGGGAGGGAAAACAGAGGATCGATGGTGATGTGAGCGGTGAGCATTGTTGAGGAAAACGGCGAGGGATGGGTACGGCGGTGGTTTTTCCCGATACTTAGTAGGCCAGCGGATGTGAGTGGGAGGTGGTCGGTGGGGCAATCCCCGATAAACACCACCAGATCGGAGATGCACGGCGGAGGGATGCGGCTGCACGACTGGAGAGCGAGGTGGTGTTCCCGCCTGTTGACAACTCCGATGAGAGGCTTGGTGGCTTGGTGCTCGATGGTTTCACTATAGAAAGATTGAAGGAAGGGTTGTAGTGGGTGGATTTCTATTCGCCAGGTACGGTGGAGCGACCGTTGGCGATTAGCGGCGGCAATGGCATCGGAGGAGGGTTGACGGCACCAGGATCTCGAATAGCCGGCTGATCGCTTGGAAGGGATGAAAGCGTTAGGGTACGTTGACTTTCTTTGACTGCACACGTTTCTTTCTTTCTGGTTTGAGACTCAACTGTTAAGCTACCTTAGTTGGGCCTCTCAAATGCTAACAAGATTTCTTTATAATTGGATCAGATCTAAGATTTTGGTGGGCTGAGTTATATAACCTTAGTAGACCCATTCATGTTATAACACCTATGTTGGGCCTTTTTGCTAACGAGCTCAATATGCTAGATTTTATAATTTAGAACTAAACCTTTGGCGTCATCAATTGACTAAGTGGATTTCAGGATTTTGTTCCATCAAATAGTTATCTAAGATGTAAATTTTTAATTAAATGCGATTTAAATCAGTTATTGAAAATAACATGGGTTTTAAGTCACAAAAATGTTTTTTAAGATATGAGGCCTTTTGGGTAAAACCTTATTGAACAAAAGAAGTGACTTATAAAATATTATGATTCAAGTAATGAGCCGCTTAAGATGATCTTGAGATTGAATGATCTAACTTAGTCCTCGTATATACATAAGTTCGAGTATGAGATGAGACTGTAGTCAAGTTGAAATAAAGGTGATATATTTAGATCGAGTATTTATATTATTACGTTGGATCATAGGGAAATGGATGAAAGAAAAAAATGAAGTCTAGTACTTGATAATTCCAGACACGACGAGATGATGTGGATTTGTGTTGACTTTTCAGTCAACCTTCAGGCAAGTTTACCGGGAGTACACATCCTTCCCACTACCTTTTGTGTGTGTTATCAATTACTTTTCATGCATGTTATAATGTGCAATGTGTTATATGATTACTACTTGTGCATTGCATGAAAATGAGTTTCTAAAGATGTTTTCAAATAAAGATTATGATGATGTTTTGAAAGATGTTTTGAGCATCCTATTTGTACATTGCATTGCATATAGGATGAGATTGACTGAGTGAACCCCTATGACGAAGATGAGATGATTGTCCCAGATTTAGGGAAATCATGGGCCAAATGCCCAAAAATGAGATGTTTGTCCCGGATTTAGGGAAAATCGTTCCCGACAATAGGGAACTGCATGAGGGACTTGCTAACCCTCATGGGGCTAGTGTGATGGCCACTAGTCCTAGTTTTGCCTATACGGGATCAAGTGACATGCTTTGTGCGTGTCATTTTTGAACTTAGGTAGGTGCCATTGTGGTGAGCAGGACTTTTATGAGATGGACGTGGGTTGGTATAGTTGCATCATGCATTGCATTGCGTTTCATAGTTATCCATTTTTTAGTAAACATTTATGACGTACAAATGCTTTATACCACTTTCGTGTGTGTGTCTTCAACTATATTTTTGGGGGTTTGTCCCGAGTGTGGTAGTTCACTGTCCATTCTAAATGGGTCAACCACGGGTAAGCTCATTGGGCATTCCATTGTTTAACTTGTTTTGATATGTACTCAGGTTGAGGAGTTAAGGGAACTGTAGAGGATCTGTATTTTTTAGAAGGCCACAGATTGTGTGGTTTCATTTGAGCTGTGTAATGATATTCGGATTGTAACAACCTCGCTCCTTTACAAACCAATATATTTTAATTAAAGTGGGACCAAATGATTTTTCCACAATTTAAATTCTGAATGATTTCTTAACCAACCCAAAGTGTTTTAAAACGGTTTAGAACGAAATTTGAATATTTTGAAAGTGTTGAAATCAAAGTTTTCAATGAATGATGATTTTTAAACAATGATGATAAACTACGGGTTTAAAAATGCATTTTATGAAAATCCTTAAGCGATGATGTTTCACAAATGTCTTCCCATTGGTTTGCATTTGATATTGCTCGAGCGTCATGTCCAAAATGTTGATCTCGTTCATACCACTTTTTTGCGACACTAAGTTGTAAATTACATTGAACTTGGCAATCTTTTGTTTTATGTCTTATGGTATTTCTGGCCAATTGAATTGTGGTATTGTGCCAAAATGCTATCCCAAAAAGCATCATTACACTCTGAGTTCCTATATTTTAATATATCCTCATAAATATTGATCCACGCAAGATGCAATGCAGCTTCCTCATTTGATAATGTGGAGACTTTTAGAGATCTTACCCGTTCGTGATAGTTTGGGTTGTGTTTTGGACACCGATTTGAGTTGTGTTTCGAACACTGATTCGGTCTGTGTTTATGGCATCGATTTGGGTTGAGAATATTGCATATGGGGTGGGTTTTGGGAAGGGTGCATTTGGGGATGAATACTTTGAAATTGGAAGTGTGAATTGAGTAAGTTGGTAAAGCTAAGTTGCGGTGAAGGAAAGAGATTCGGATCGTAGTAAAAAGGTGGTGATGAGTTGTTTATCGTGAAAGGGTTATTGGATATTAGGCGGTTGAAGTTGTGAAGCAATTTTTGTTTGACGTTGAGGTCCTGAAGTTTGGATCCAGAAAGGGTAATGTCTCAAGAGAAAATGTAGAAGTTGGATGAGGTGTGAATAAAATTGGTTAGTTGTTTGGTATTTATAGGATTGAATTTAGGTCAAAGAAAAACACATTTTTCTCGTGGTCGAACATGAGAAGGTCAGAAGACACCATGCCACCACAACATCATGGGTGAGGGGGAAGGTCATGATATACTACAAACTCATCAAGCGTATGGTTTGAGATGCATATGGCATAAAAGTCGAGAAACCATAATCAATGAGTATTTGCTTACTTCTAATATAATAAGAAATATATATATTTTTTTAGTTTTTAGTTGTTTAAAATATGTTACAATTCATCCAAAAAAAATAGAATATATATAGTACATTTTTTATTTTGGTCATTGTGGTTTTAGGGTTTAGTCCAAGGATTAAATGATTGTATTAAAAATTTTAAGGGGAAATTACGAATAAAAAGAACACCTGATAGCATCACTTTTTCAATTATTTAACCAACAAGTTTTCATTTGTTTAATAAAACCATCAATTTTTGAAAAATAATAATAATAATCCGACCAGTATGACCTGAAAAAACCGATCAAACAAATTAAAGCCATAAGCGGCATAAGATGTCACGTAAGCTAAATATTCACCATGTTAGCACCAAAACCGATATCAACATGTAACAATGGCTTCGATGAAAATTTTTTTACTAAAAATTTGTGGTTTTTTTCCGAATCTTCTAAAAATTTGTGGTTGAACCAAATTTTTGACGAAATACAATGTTTTTATTCGTAATTAGCTCAAAAATTAACTGCTTCGTAGTTAGGTTTATGAACTAGGGACCAAAACTGCAATTTGTAAACAAAGCGAAACTTTGCCAAAATATTTCTACAAAGGAAGCAAATTTACAATTAACCCCGATGTAATAGTTCATTGAAGGTGAATTTTGTAGAAGAAAATTAGTAAAAAGAGTATAATAAACAAACACATACAATGAAGATTAAAATTCACTAATTGACCACATTTGATTAGTTAGTTGATCAATACATCATAACAAAATGGCTAAAGTACCATTGCAATACATACAAAAATAGTTGAAGGAAACTGAAAGCAGAAAGGGTAAGGACTAAGGAGGGGAGTTGAGTCTTCTCTTCTTGTAGGTAGCTTTGAAGCAAGCTTGCCTTAACTTCTTTAAGCTTTCTGTGAATTGCATATCTGGCAATTTCTCCATCATCCTCTTATGTTCTTCTAACATCTCTATCTCGTCCTCCAATCCCAACTCCTAGTTTTTTAAAGGTAAATTTAGTATATAATTTCATGTAAGTTCACAAAATTGTACAATTAAGTATACGAATATAGATCAAGAAATCATATTAAATCAATTGATTTGTTGCGGCAACAAAACGCGAATTGAATCTTAATTTAAATGGGACCACAATTTTCATCAATTTGCTTATAAAAAGCTATACATAATTTTACGACGTCCATCATAAACATAGCAATTAATTTGAAATCTAAGACCTAATTACATTACTCCATACTCTTGTAAAGCATAATTATAGTTTTTTCAATGAAATCTTCTAGCTTCACCAATGATAATCGAAACTAGATGCCTAGATCACGCATACCTATGTGTAAGCTATGTAAAGAACGTAAAAATTAACGAGAGCTTTTTAAAATATACCAAAACTGCCCTTTCCTTACCAAGTTCATGCATGCATGAAAAATGTTGCCTTGTGCATACATGCAATGCAATTAGGGCGTGAAGAAATACCGTAATTTACCTTGACGTTTTGTATGAGGGATTGAAGGCTCTTGAGTTTTCTATGAGGCCATCTCTTTATGTCTAGGTCTCTGCATCTTTTCTTTAATACGGTTAACCCTATCCTTAGTTCCTTCGCTGCCATCACTATCGGCATCTCAAAGTACTTCTCTATGTCTTCCAACTCCAGTGGTCTTGACCTCTTTACCGCCTTCCGGCCAAGGTGATCGGCGGTGTCAGCACCAGAAGTGCATATAGCTCCACCACGGCATTGACTACTGTCAACATGATTGCAACTAAGCAATGGCAAACCATCATCCCAACTATCCCATAAGGTTAAATCTTCAATGGGATCAATATCTTGAAACCCTAAATGATCGGCAGTGGCAGCACCAAATGTACTACAGTGCGTACCTTCACTGTGACATGCACTACTATCATCATTGTCACTTATAAGCAATGGTAAACCATCGCCCCAACAATCCCATGAGCTTAAATCCTCGAGGGGGTCAAATTCTTGAAGTCCATATTCAGGAATTATGCTTTGATCTTGTTGAAGTGGCAAAACATTCTGATCGTCCACTTTTTCCGACAAGTCACATGGATCAAGCATGTCATCTCTGTAATATCAAAAACCTCAAGACAATCAAATCCAACAAGAAGAAAGAGGATTTTTTTTCAACAATCATTATTCAAAGGATGTTCTTTTGGTCACAAGTTCGTGATAGATTCACATTTTCCCGGTGGAAAAATAGAGTAATTAATGGGTGAAGTTTATACCTGAAATGAGGTTGGTCATCTTGATCAATGTCATCGAAGTAGTTAAACCAATCGAGGTCACTGTGGCTTTGATGATTTGCAGGCAGGTCCATTTGTGTACGATAGGTGAAAAGATGGTATGAGATATCTGATTTATGTAAGTGGAGGGGAAGAAGGGGATTAATGGGAAATGTGCCTACGGTTATGGAGTTACGTGCATTATCATCATTAAATATTGAAATAAATAGGAACGGGGCATATTAACATTTTCCCAGTTAACCCATTATTACACATCATGATTATCTTAATTAAACAATAAATTTTTATACAAAACGAAATAAAACTGATAATAAACGTAATGAGAATTAGACCCGACTGGAATATGGTATATTATAGACTTTGCGTTGGATAGGTTAAAATTATATATTTAGAATTCTAATAACTGTATATTGTTTTAAATATTTATTAATGATATTAACTATAGAAATATAAGTAATGTTAACCCAAATGATCAAAAAAGTATATGTATTAGAAACAATGATCATATTTTTCAACTTTACGCAATGATCTTCAAAATTTTGGATTTTCGATATATTTTTGTATTTTTGAAATATTTATTATTTTTCTCTTTCTTTCTCATCTTCTTGTGTGTCGTTCTCTTTTCAAATTGTTATATTTTAATGAAGAAGGTTGTTTTTTCCTCTTCTCCCATAAATATTATATCATTCAATATACATTTACTAGGAAACACTATGTTAAAGCTTAGGAACAAGTTCAAAAATCATAAAAAGTCGGATTTCAAACAAATAATACGAAGAACAAGTTCGAAAATCATTCAACGAATTTACGTAGTCGTATGGATTTAGGATGCAACGACAAATCCTAGGATTTCATGTAGATTATCGACCAAACAGCTGTAGAAGAAATAATAAACGCAAAGTGAATACTCGAAATCTGGAAAAATGTTGCATTGCAGAAGGAGAGAGGAGAGCAGATAGAATTCTCAGACTTTGGTGTGTACTATGGCTCTAGGAGGGATGTATTTATAGTAGCAAAAATACCTGAGAGACTCCAAAAAATATGGATATGTGACGGCAGCTGCCATATCACGGGCTTGCTATGTGTCACGCATGTTGACTTGGTCAAAATCTATCTGTGATATCTTGCTCTCTAAGCAACGTGTTTCTAGAAGCTTTTAGTATCTTCCACGAGTTTATCCATGAAGTCAACATGTGGTCGACTATGATCGGGTCGGTCTAACCCGACCTGACCCGACTCCTACTAAAAATAAAAACTCATCAACTCATAGCGTTAATACATTGTGCCGATTCATGAACAACGTATCTTGCATTCGCGACCTGGCCCGGTTCGTGTATGGGCTTGGCACATCCCTTAATATTCACTAAAGCCTTTGAAGGCTAAAGGCAAGAAAAGCCTTAAAAATCCTTTAAATATTCTTCAACTCACTTATGGGTGGACAAGGATAAATTACCAACTTATATATAACCGTCTAAATTTCCAACAATCCCCCACCATGTTAGCATGTCTCATTTTCACTTAGACAGATGATGTCACATGAGTGTCATAAATATTAAACCCAATTTAATTGAATAAAAATAAAGAAACTTATTCAATGGTATCTAGTGGATTTATACCAAAAACCTTATGTCTCTTTGGTTACCCCCATACCTTACCTACCGTTTTTGTATTCTCACTGAGTATGAATATAGCAATGCACTATAGATCCTTTTCATGACCCTTTTGAAGGTAAACCACTAATTTTCATTCGAGGCGGTACCTCTAGATCATATAGGAAAAGTTTTAGAGCATCTTTGTTGCTTAGATGTCTCCAAAACTTTGTTAAGAGTCTTAATTCATCCCCGTACTTGGCAACAATGTACTATCTTGCCACGTGTGGATCTATCATTATTGATAGTACCTTATAATCTTCTATCATTATTGACTTTGTTATTACCATTAAACCTGAGAATTAGGAGCACTAATTTCAAGTTAGATGCATGTAACTAAACGATTCAATTGTGGCTTTAGACCCATGTCTCTTGTGATAGTTCCGACCAAATCTCTTGTTAGAGCTTTTCTAAGTAGATCTGTCAAGTTCTTTCTTGTCTTGACATAGAAAACTTTGATGATACCATTTTCAATTAATTGTCTCACATAATATGTCGAAGAGCAAATTGTCTTGACTCATTATACACAACATTGTATACTTTAGATAGTTTAACCTCACCGTCACATTACATGATAATAGATTGCATTGGAATATCCCACTGACGGCTATTTAAAAATTAGATATCTGATACACCATGCCTCTTTGCATGTTTCTGATAAGGCAATTGGCATATATCGTCGAGTGACCATACATGTATGTTTCTTGCTCACCCAATATATAGCTCCTCTAGATAAAGCATAAATCCAAGCACTTGTATATTTATAATGACTAGTATGATACAACTCCTCTAGATAGAGTATAAATACAAGCACTTGTATATTTAGAATGACTAGTATGATCAATCCAGTTGGCATCGAAATACCCTTTTAGTATATCGGAAGATAAAAGTATATATCAACTCAAGAGTAATTGTTCTTTTTAGGTACCCTGGTACTCTTCTCACGTCCTTCCAGTGCACCATCTCTGTGTTGAAAGTATACTGACTCGATTTACATATAGCAAATGAGATGTTAGGCCGAGTACAATGCATGTCATACATCATGCTACCAATTACACTCGCATACTCTAGCTGAGTCTCTAATCCACCAAAGTTCACATTGACTTTCATGCTTGTATCAAAAGAAGCATGGAATTCTTTAATGTTAAAATGTCGAAACTTTGGAAAAAAATTCTCTATGTAATTTGATTAACTCAAAGAAATCTGACTACCTCTTCTGTTCACCTTATTACCAAAAATGATATTCACTTCTCCTAGATATGTCAACTTAAAGTTTGAGGATAGGTATTTCTTTGTCTCAAAAGTACCTTATAGGTGATTGACAATGATCAACATATCATTGACATAAAGACATATAACAAATGTGGATTTAGTTGTGTATTTGGAATAAATAAACCTGTCAACATTATTGTGTTGAAATCCAAAAGCAATCATAATGGTATCAAACATCTCATGCCACTGTTTGGGTATTTGTTTCAAACTATAAAAGTATTTAATAAGTCTACACACTTTGTTTTCCTATCCGGTTAACACATACACTTCTGGTTGCTCCATAAATATCCTTATTTGTATAGTCGTTTAGAAAGGTTGTCTTCACATCTATTTGATGAATTTACAACCCTTTCAAGGTTGAGATTGCTATAAGATTTTTTAAAAAACTAATCATAGAGCACAGGTTTTGAAGTAGTCGATCCATCTATATGTATTTATCCTTTAACAACCAATCTTTCTTTATATACATATATTGATCCATTTTGATGATAATTTCTTTTGAAAATCCATTTGGATCCTATGAGTTTCTTTCCTATAGGTAGATAAGCTAACCCCAAGTTTCATTGCTCAAGATTGAATCCATTACATAATTGATAGCTTCTTTCCATAGAGGGGCATCCCTAGATGTCATGGCTTCATTTATGTCTTATGATCATTATCCAAGTTAATGGAGAAAAGAACTCTATCATCACTTTCTTTTGTGTCCCTTCAACCAAGCAAGATAAAAAAAATTCCCAGATTCTTTTATTTCTAGACCTCGTACTTCTCCTTGATTCTTCTACAAATTATGAAGGTTGATTATTATCTCGATAAGTACTTGGAACTGTTATGGGGATTGAAATTTGATCTATCTTTTGAAGACTTGTCTTCAAAGGGGTCTATATCTCTGGATTCTACGAAGACACTTGACTTATTTCCAACAATTGGTAGGCTTTTTTGTTTTGAGCATGTCCAATGAATATAATCTTTATAGCTCGGGCTTCCAATTTGGAACTCATAGGAATTAATGTATAATAGTAGGCAACACATCACATACTCTTTATTAGATTATATTTAGTTTTCTTCCTCTCCACAACTCTTAAGTACTTGTAGGAATCACATGACTAGTGATCATATTGTGCACATAACAAGCGGTCAATAGTGACTCCCCTATAGATTATGTGGTAAACCATACCGGTTCAACATGCAGTTGACCATCTTTACTAGGGTTCAGTTCTTTCTTTCAACCGAACTATTTTTTTGATGAGTAAAATGTGAATTTTTTTCATGTTTGATTCTATTCTCCTTAAAGAACGTATCAAACTCTCGATTTAAGTATTCTTTACCTCTACCTGAGTGAAGAATACATGTGCTTCTCATGTTGATATTCTACCTCAGCCTTAGACATTTTAAACACACTAAAAACTTCATCTTTCGGTCACAACAAGTAAACATGTAAGTAACAACTTGAGTCTTTGAAAAACATAATGAAATATCTCTTACATCCTTATGTGAGTATTCCATTTAGTTCACAAATATCTAAATGGATTAACTCTATTAATGATGTAACATATTCAACACTTGGAAAAAGTTTCTATGTAAACTTTGATTTACACAGGTTTCACATTTATAAAATTATTTATCGTTCAGTCTCAACAATCTTTTAGTTTGAATCTTTCTCAATGTTTTGACATTTGTTTGTGCTAATTATTTGTGCCATAAATAAATTAAACAAGCGATATCATCAAAAAGGTAATTTTATTCATGTTAAAACTTGATTACATCATTACTACCAGTACTATCATTGTCACTGACAATACCTTCGTTATCACTATCACTAAAATCGACATCTAACAAAGAAGCAACACAGCCAGATCCTCGATGATCTGCATTTCCTTCATGTATGTCAAGCTGATACAATGCATGCGTATTGATTTATTAAACAACAAAAAGGTTTTTTTTGGTAAACTCCACATGAGCATTCTCTATTACCAGCATGTACTTATTCTTGTCAAACTTGTTTGCTGACACAAGTCCTTTGAGATCCCAGGAATATGCAACACATCTCGAAGGGTGACTATGAGACCATTCCAAAATTTTAACACCATCATACCAATATGTAGACCCATATTTTATGACCATCAAGACACACTATCACTGTCCCTTCTCGTACGAGACCATAAGTATAAAATATTGACTCGCTTCCACATACATGCACAGTACCTCTAGAATCCATAAACCAACTCGGTTCGTTACTTTCTGTATAATAGAGGAAATCACTTAACTCTTCCATGTGAGACCCATTTCCTAACCGAGATGCTTATGCAAGTAAGTTGTTGTGTTTATTTGCTAAGCATGTCTAGTGAGTTGCTAATCTAGAGTTATAGCAAATCTTTTGAGCATAGATATTTAGTTTGATTTGTTGGTCATGTGAGGAGTGGCGAGAATTAGTATGAGTCCTTTTGAGTTGTATGATAAATAAGAAGAGGTGTGAGTCTTTTCTTATGTATTATTTGAAATTTGGATCATGTTGGGTATGAGTTTCAGTTATGGAGGGTGTTCTATTAAAAATTTGAGTTATAGCAGAAAGCAAACTTAGCGACGCTAACCCTTAAGGTTAGTGATGCTAATGTAGTGATATCAGACTTCTTATTTAGTCTGCAAATAGTTCATTTGAGCATATTCGAGTCAGCTACAATTGAACTCCAATTTCTCAATCTTTGGTCGAGGATAAGCATCTAGGAGCTAAAGGAGATGGATCCTAACATCATCAAAGCATTCTTGATCCATAAATCAAAGAAGTAAGTTGATTTATTTGACTTTTGGGGTTTTTGAAACCCTAGATGTTCATATGTGTGAAATTGAGTGATTTCCGTTGTATATGATGTTAGTAGGTTGTTTGTACAAGTTTTCCTTAGTTATTGATGTGGAAATTTTTGAGTTTTCATGGCTGAAACCAAAAAGTCGCGAAGAAGGGCTGTGTAGTACAAATAGCGACTCTATCTATACAATTTAGCGACTCTAATGGTTACCAACGCTAACCTTAGATATTAGCGCCGCTAACTGCTATTTTCATACTTTTCACCTTTTTCAAAAGGTTGAGCTTGAGTTATGATAGTTGGGATGTTTGAGGGCGATTGAGACCGGATGTGTGATGTTTTACCCCAGCTAAATCATATAGCAAGGAGGCAGATACGAGAAGCTTGAGGTTAACATGTACCAAACCAATCTAAGGTGAGTACTCTCTAGTACTTGAGTAGAGATAATATTTGTAGTACGTTGAGTATATATATATATATATATATATATATATATATATATATATATATATATATATAATTATATATGTATATATATAATGTTGTTACTATTGTAACCTGTTGATAGATTGATTTGTTATCTATGGATAACAATATCTGAGTTGAGTATATATATGATTTGTAAGAGTAAAGTAATTGTTAGTGTGATTGAGTTAAAAAGTCTCTTAGTCGAGTTGTTACAACCATGAGGGCTGTTGTAATTGAGTTTAGATGATTGAGAAATGAGTATATGAAGGTGTTATAATTGAGTTTATGAGCAATATCGGTTGTGGTATCTACTATTGAGTTGGTTATTGATAGTGATTAGCTGATGTTTGTGAATCTAATGAAATTGCAGATTTTAGATGAAAGAGGAGGCATATCTTGGCTAATGTAATTAACAAGATGGATGATGAGAGTGTATACTAAGATAGACATGTGGATTGTGTTGTAAAATTATGGTTGATACCATATCTTTATAATTATTGACACATCTTGTGATGATGTCGAGCAGGGAGATTAATCACTAAGCTTTTATAATCTTACATGTTGTTTGTGTGTGTATGTTTTGCATGTATATGTAGCAGTGATATGGGAAGGCATGTGATTGAGAGATGGACAACTTAGAGTCTGTCCTTTAGTAGATAACCTTGTGGTTGATATTTGTAATGGCTGGTATGGTTTGTGAGGACCTTTTTATGTAATTAAATTCTGATAACATCTTGTTTTCGCTGTTTGAGTACTAGTATACCCATTTTTGTTGTGTTTTATGTTTGAAAATTTTGGGTATACTTTGTATAAGAAATCAGGCGTTACATTCCAAGACCTATAGTTTCTACAAAGTGGGTAAGGTCCTCATTTGTGATACCATGTGTGGGACCAGATTTTCACAAGCGACACGTATAGTGATCAATCTCTCCATAAACATGGCACTTTCTAGTTCTTGGTTGTTGGTTTGTTGTTGCTAACGGTTGAGGTTCTTAAGCTAATTTTTCTTTGGTATAGAGCTTTTTTATTCTTGGACCCATTACTCCCCTTTTGGCTAGAACCCCTGGTTGATTAATAGTACACACTTGACCTGACATTACCTCGTTTATCCTCGTTGCGTGTTTCCTCCTTAATTCGGAATAGGCCATCCAAGGAGTAGTCCTCAAAATTATGCATCATTTTCTTGTAGAAGTCTTTTGTGATAATTGCAACCATGTGGAAGAGCTCCAGTCTAGAGATAGAAAATGTGATCAACTTATTGACTAAGACCTGGAGCTCATGCACCTGTTCTAAGATTGGTCTTTCATTGACCATTTGGTAATCCAAGTATTTGGACACAATGTACTTGTTAGTACATTTCTCCTGTGCCTTATACTTAAGCTCCAACGCTTTCCAAAGTTCTCTCCAGGATCTGTGACTGGCACATACATATCAAAGAGGCAATTAAATAGGGAATTATTGATGTGACCAATGCATAGGTTCTCATACTCTCTGCCTACAGCCCTTAGTTTTCCTAGATCATAAATTACCTTGTGGTCTAGTTCCTTTCTTGTTTCAGGGACATGATCAGTTGGAATAAGGAGCAACTCAGGTGCAGAATATAACCAAGTTTGAGCATAGCAAGTAGAAGGTTGACCTTGTTGGACCAGCGAGTGTATTTTGATTGTCAAAGCGGTTCAGTTTGACAAACTCGTCATTCATTAGTCAAAAATCGGCCGAAGAGATTTTAGTGCCCATTTGTTTGAAATTTAATCACAAATAAATCCCTTTAAGATTGTTGTATACCGGACTTGACAAACAAACAATTTGATGATTAGTATTATGAACTAATGTCAAACTGTTAGTAATGTCAAAAGCAATCAAGTTGATAAATAATATTAAAAACTAAATGTCGGTTGTGGTAAATGATAAAGCATATTATTATTGTGATTACGAAGTTTCGTTCACAAAGTATATTGATCTTCACAGGCATATTTAATTACAAGAAAGGTATAATGAGATTATACCAACCTAACGAATTTAAAACACAAAACAAAAAATTAATATCGATGGATTCTTGACTGTTGAAAGCTGCATAGAATGACTACTAACCTTAAAGGGAATTTACACGCTTGCATGGGCGCAAGTTGTGACGTAAAACCTCATAATTTAATACAAACTATCTTTCGTTCGAATATATCTTGTCAGTAAAGTCAATTAGATTGATTAGATTGGTAGTTTTAATAAAATTCAGGTGTTCAAAAAATTCAAACAAATATAGGAGCATAGAATATAATTTCATTAGTTGCATTGGTTCTATTGCTAGTCAAGGGCTGTGGTGGTGTGACGGACAGGAGGTGGTGCATGTTATGACAAAAGTTATCAATCACGAAAGTAATTTAATAAAACTACATAAAACGTAATTTACTAACAGAAATTACAACAATAAAACGTAATCAAATTGTAGAATTACAACAGAAAACGTACTTGAATTTGATTACAGAAATTGAAACACTAAATTGTAGATTGAGGCCTGTGTTGCAGTGTCCTAAGACAGAAATTTTCAGGGCATGTGTCTGTCTTGAGGATTCAACAATCTATTCAAGATTGTATCTTGAATCTGACAAATTGATCTAAGTCCCCATCTTGAACGTTTTTGAAGAACGATTTTGAGAGAAAGTTTTCTGCCTGTGTTTCTCGAATTAGCGCCAAAAATGGGTATATATGACAGTTTATAACTGCCAAAAACTGTCATTGGAAACTGTCACGAAAAATAATTAATTAAAAATTAAATTAATTTTCATAAATGGATTTCTAGGAAACCCGAATTCAATAGTAGATATATCCAAGCCAATTCTGTGTAGTTCATAACAATAATCCAAGCCCACAACCAAGTCCAACTCATAGTATCATATTTGATCCATAGATTAATTTGGAGGGAATTGTCTTGTAAGATCAAATAACTTTCCTTCCACTTCCTATGTGGGACAAACCCATACAAGGGAATATTCTTATCAAAATTCCAATAATACCCTATATTTTCTATTCAAACTCTAATAGTGCAACATCCATATAACTTCATGTTACACTAATGTGTTGAATTTAATGTTGTGTTGCATCTCCATGGCTGATTGTTGTCGACTAAAACTTATAAATTGTGTTATGGTTATATACCTTCTAAGCCGACCCATATTTAATTGGACGTGTCACATACAAATTGCAAACAAATTTACACTACGGCCTATATCTTATACTTATAATCGACCCCTACATTAAAGGAATAAACTCTGTTTCACTCTAGCGACAAACCTAACTTGAATTAAGTGAGAATTTCGACTAGCTACAAACTGAAGTTGATTAATTAACAATATTGTACTTCTCTTTAAGTTTAAATAATGAATAATAGTTTCAACTCATTTGATATAATATCAATTTAAATATATCTTTCTTATATTAAACATAATAAACAATTCATATAAATAAACCTTAAAAGGTTAACTAAAAACAAAAAGATTCAAATAGATAAAACCCTAGAATATATCAAAATGCTTGCATCCTCAAAAAGAAAGTTATGAAAAGGCTATACTTTTATGGTTGGATTATACTTTTTATAATTATACTAATAAATTAATAATCCATAAAAAGTAAAAATAAAAAATGCTAATGGCCAATTCAATACAACATTACAACCAAACTCGATTCGATTTATAACACTATTCTTTCTGGTCCATTATCGTAGCGTCTTACTCCCCTACTTTCGCATAAATACTCCCAATTTTAAAAGGGTTGCCCCATGTAAAATGTAATTTAGATGAAGTAATTGTAGATACGTGTATCACAATTAGACCATTGGGAGTACCCATCACTTTGCACAAAAGTGATGGGTGACACCTCAGCGCCACGTCAGATTTTCATCACACCATATTCTATCACTCTCCATCACATTCCCCCTTTATACCCATCACATTTTTATCACACCACATCATCTTTTTAATTAAAAAAAATTCAAAAATAAATTAGAACATAATTTTAAAATTAAAACCCATTTCATTAAAAATAAAAATTACAAAAAATAAAAACAAACTTAGAAAATAAAAATTACACTAAAAATAAAAATAAAAGTAAACTAGTTGTCGTCATCGGAGTCGGTGTCGTTGTCGTTGTTGTTCCCGGGGCGATATTTAGCGCGGACACTTTCCCGCATCGCCAAGAAAATTTCCAAATCCTCGCCCTCGAAGTCGGATGGTTTTGTTTTCAAGAAGTCGATATCGGCGTTTCGTTGTAACTCCCGTTGTGTTTGGATAATTTGCCGTTGAGTTTTGACAATTTCTTTTTCGACCCGACCCATAATCCCGACCTTTTCGCTTTGTAATTGGACGTATCGGTCGAATTTGTCGCCAAACAATTCCATAACGCTCGACTCCGATCCGGAACCCGAAGCCGCATTCTTGCCGGCTTTTTTTGCCCGGTCTCGCCCCATCGGTCGACGGATCGGTTGGGGCTCGTCCTCATCGAGATCGACGGGCTCGTCGTTCACGTCGATATACGTACGCCCGTCCGATTGTTGAGACGTTTCTTGGTGGACCGACCTCGAGCGTTTCGTTCCCGAAGATTGTGAATCGTCGACAAGAAGCCACTTCGGTTGTTTTTTCAACTCGTTCCAAGCTTGTATATACGGGAACGCTTTTTTCGTTGGCGTTGTTGTTTCGTATTGTTTTAACGCCACGTTGAAAACGTCGAAGTCGTTGGACCCGCTTTTCCGCATATTCGAGAGATTGTTGAAGATGCCGTTAAAAGCGTTGAGCTTTAGTCGCATCTCTCGAAATTTCCCCGAAATTTTATCCATGTTCCGTTTTTTTTCGCCCATAAGCTCGTAAAAATTCGCTTGAACTTTGTTCCAAAAAGTAGCAAGCGTTTGCGAGTCCCCGACGATCGGGTCAACGGAAGCGGAAATGTACGCCTTCACCAAGTTTAACTCCTCCTCTTTCGTCCAATTCGTTCTTTTTTAGCCCCCTGTTTGTTTTGCCTTCTTCCTTGCGGCTCGGCGGGTTTGGTTGTCCCCTTCCTCTTGTGTCTCTTGAACCATTTCGGGAGACACCTGTTGCGGTTGCGGTGGTGGTTGTGACATCGGAGGTTGTGACATCGATGGTTGCGACGATTGGGCTTGGAAACCTTGCGGTTGAAACGGAAAGGGGGGTTGAAATTGTTGATATGGGTTGAATGACGGATATGGTTGTTGAAAAAGTGGTGGTTGTGCGATCGGAGACCCGCCTTGGAGTAAATTCATAAAACCACCGCGGGGCGATTCAAGATTCGGGTATTGACGCGGGGTCGAGTTTAATCCGAACGGATCGTACTCGCGGTTTTGGTTTGAAGGTGGGGTGTTTGGGTTTTGTTCCATTGCAAAAGATTTTTAAAAATTGTATGTTTGAGAGGTTAAAAGATGAAGAGTGTGTGTGTTAAAATGTTAAAAAGATGATATATATATATATATATATATATATATATATATATATATATATATATATATATATATATATATATATATATATATATATATATATATATATATATATATATGTATATGTATATGGTAATTTTAAAAAAAGTAATTTTTTTTTTTTAAAATTGTAACCGTTGCAACGGCTATTTCCTTCTCTTTCTCTTCGTGATCAACCGTGATATGGAACACGGCCCTTCACGACCACGCCCCATCACGGTAGCACGGGGCGGTGTGCACGCCGTGATGGGTGCAAACGTGGCCATCACGGTCCTGGAACACGGAGTACTCCCGATGGTCTTAAAGGTTGTAATCAGTGTTTAAAGCCGTCACACGGCATGCCATGCACGTGCTTCTCACGCCAATGATGACAAGTCATCGTTTTCAGGGTAATTGGTGGCTTGTTGCGAGGATCTCCTCCGCCCCACCACCAATCATCTCCGCCTCCACCGCCCTATCTTCTTATCTGATTGCCGCTTCAGCCACGTCATCACGTTTTGCTTTTAAACTCGTTGCATTACACCCTTTAGTTTTAGCCTTTTAGGCATCATCATATTATATTATGCACGATTACAAGCCAAAAAGAAATTAGTAAAATCATTATTATTGAACAGATGTTACCTTATTTAATATATGGTATCTTTCATTCTTTCTAGCGAAAGTCTATAAACATATCAATGAAAAAGAATTCGTTAGCCATACAACAATCTTTTAACATCGTCTACAAATCTTTATAAATTATTAGAATATATAAATACTTTGTCTAGATTTTCATTTTCTTATAATTGATCTCAGTTTTATTTATTTGCAAAATCTTCTTTGTCATCACCAGCCACATAAATTAAATAGTTTTCATTTAAACAAAATAAACCGTAATTAATCTCTAAATCCGTTCCTCTTCAGAGATTTCTTATGTCTATCACAGTATCACCAGTGATCAAAGATATATGTTGGTTATGTTTGGTTGGTTGATTTTTTCGTTTCGGGAGATTAATCATGCTTTTTCTATATGTAGTAGGCATAGGTTTGAGTTGATGATTTTCGAGTCTTGCTCCAACAACAAAAAATGTTGATTATAAAATATGCAAATTTTTTATTTTTCTGGTTAATTTAAACTTAACAAAAACTTTTCGTGAAGACCCTCGAGAAAGGATAACCTTTTCGGTTTGACAAATTTGGCCAATTTTCACCTTTTTTAGGCTGCAGGGAGTAAGAGTGGCCAAGCCACTCGCCAAACCCCTTGGCCAACCAAACACACACGCCAACACTACTCCGCCCTCGTCGCCATGGTGCTCGCCAAAACACAAACGCCAAGCCGTTGGCGAGATGCCAACGGCATTTTCCTTTATTATTATTTTTTTTAATTCAAAAATAATTAATTTCTTACCTATATAAACCAACATATTTTACAGAAAAAATCTCGTTGGCCATTCGTTGGCCATTGGCCACCACTGCCTACAAAATGGCCAACGCCTGCCAATCATAGGCTGACCCACAAAAACCTCTTGGCCATCTCTTGGCCATTGGCCACCACTCCCTGCAGCCTTATTCACAAAAGAACAAAACATTTTTTCACAAAAGATTCCATATCTTTTTTTTAAACCTAATTATTATTTTATGATGCTTTAATGATGAGTTTATGGTCATTATAATGATTGTGATGCTTTGTATACTTATATGGGGTCCATGAGTGAGATGGCTTTGTGTGATTCGGGCACTTTATGAGGAATCTGAGTCATGCATTTTGAATGTTTCCAGGTCTCTTTCATCCCTAATATCCCTTGCATATAAAAAAAATGGCGAATTGTATAATCTAAGCAGCCCAGAGAACCTGTCTTAGGGCCCACAGAACCTGTCTTAGGGCCTAAGAGGTCAATCCTGGAGGACTAGCAATATTTTGGGTGTCAATGTTTGAATCATGTTCTTCCTGTGTAGAATTTCACACATCAACCACGTGACTCCCATTGCATGTAATTGGCCAGTTTATATGAACCGGACAACTTACACAATTTTTAAGGTTTATCATAATGTTGACGATCCTAGATATGTTTTCGTTGGTGATGTATACATGAGGCGTGAAATAGGCCCTGGACATGCAAACATACTACCCTTTGGACCATTTTCAGCTTGCCAAAGCTCTCTCTCTCTCTCTCTCTCTCTCTCTCTCTCTTAGCCTATTCGGATGTCGATTGGATCTCCGAAAAAGATGATAGTCGCTCTCAATATGGATTTTGCGGTGTTCCATGGCAACAATTTGATTAGTTGGACGTCCCGAAAACAGCGAGTGGTTGCACGGTCCAGAAGCCGAATAACGGCCTCTTATACTTTCGCTGAATTACTATGGATCAAACAGATGTTGCACGATCTCAGAGTCCGTCTTCCACAACCTCCTATGCTTCTCTGTGACAACGTTGGTGCAACTTTCATATGCAAAAATCCAATCATCAGTTCTAAATCAAAACACATCAACCTGGATTTTCACTTTGTCCTGGAGCAAGTTGAAACAGGTGCTCTAAAAGTTGGTCACGCCTCATCTTTCGATCAGCTAGCTGATATATTCACCAAGCCTTTACGTAAAGACCGAATTGCATCTTTACATACCAAGCTTCAAGTCAGGCCGGCCCTTCAGCTTACATGCGCACCAAGCTTCAAGTCAGGCATGTCATTCAACTTGCAGGGGGTGATAAGTATATGTATTTTATATTTTCAATTATTTTTTACTTAGTCCATATCTTAGTCCATAAGGTTAGCTGATTAGTTGCTGGATGGGTCTGTTCTTTAGCCTTAAAGTATGGAATTTACTTGTATACATACATACATACATACATACATACATACATACATACATACATACATACATACATACATACATACATACATACATACATACATACATACATATATATATATATATATATATATATATATATATATATATTCACCTAGAAAATACAATGAGAAACATAGTCTCCTAGTTTATATTATGCCACAAACAATCTCTAGTTCAAACAGATTATATTCGTCTTCATTGTCGTCTTCAACGTTAACCATACAGTTTTATAATGGTTCGCTTAGATGTTCTCTACGAATTACTGTATCTTATACTTCTGTAATGACATTATGTTTGGTCAAGTTCATGGATGGAAATCCGATTGAGAATCACAATGTCCTTTTCAAGATAGAAATAAACTTACATTTTTATGTCGTTATTATGTTGCCTCTTGCTTATACAAGACTTCAAAAATGGTGAGCATGTAGTTGTATCAGGTTTAATTGAAGGTGATTTCTTATAGGATCTAAAATTCTACATTGCCTCTTCGATTTTGGCTTTCTTTTATTAAGGAGATATGAATCGCGAGTAAAAGAATGTTGAAATCACGCTACCTAGCGAAATTGGGCAGTTTATCTTTTCCAAATTACCATAGATCTCCATTGTTATTAGCATTGTTAACTCATAAGCTTTCCCTCACACTTTGTGGAAGTAGGTTTATCATCGATGAAAACCACTTCCACTCTTTTGTAATAAAATCTTGGTTTTTTAACGTATCGATGTCTTCTATGTTGTTGGTCTTTAAATTTAATAAACGTCAATTCCCTTCTAATACAATGTTAGAAGTTGAATTCAATGTGGAAAGCTCACACTTGTAGGTTGGAACACATAATTAATCATCCCAGTTATGTGTTCGGCACTGCAGTACTAGGTAAGGCTGAAGTTTAACTTCTTAATAATTCATTTGAAAAGGTGTATTGCAGGTACATGATATAAAGGTATTATCTATGTGATTGTGAAGTGTAGTCGCCCTTCAAAAGGTTGTAGACTTGACCTTTATACAATCATGAGAGGATTAGGACAGCCGGCTTAATAATAGTGTCAGGTTACTTAGACTAGTTGGGAATTGTAAACTTGTATGTATTTTATCTTCAGGTTTTCAAATAGGTTGACGAGTTCAATCCTTAGGACATCAGATTATCGAATATTTGAAATGTGTAAAATACTAATATGAAAATTCAATCGATTCGACATTTTCATTTGTGTGCAAGTTTTGGCGTATTTAAATTGCTTTTGTGTAAGTCCATGGTTACACTAAAATGGGGGAGGATTATTGGTGATTTTGGTGTCAACGGTTCACTTTATGTAATGAGATTTATACATGTTTCAAAAGGGATTATATTTTAGTTTTAATACAAGGTCGGTGGTGTAGAATGCACACCTGTATTAATCTAGATGGATCTTGGTGCGACCAAAAGAAAGGGGGTCAAGGGGCCCCGCGCCCTTTGTGGGGTTCCAAGGGGCAAAGCCCCTTGAGGGATCATAATAGATCTTATTGAATTTTCAGTGGTTCCAATGTAATTATGTATCTTTATCTGTTTCATAACCGACTCTTTCAAATTAGGAATTATCAGAAGGAACAACTCGTTTTTTGAGACATACGAAATTTATACACACCAATTCTCTATCGTTTTGATCAATTTTCTGTGCCTAGAATCTTGATTGTTCCTTTAAGGATTATCCAATATCGGATTTTCGTAACCCAGACATATGGGAAAAATATTGCTTCGGAAAATGAACCTACACAATCCTTAAAGAATCCAATGATCACGTATTCTGTTTCTATCCTAATCTTTAACACTTTATACGTTAAATAAGCGAAAATGACACAAAAGCCCTTAAGTTTGCATAAAATATACGGTTTTACCCTTTTGGACTTTTTGTGTTCATCAAAGCCGGAACTTTGTAAAAAAAAAGTTCCTTTTTACCCTTGAAACCTGCTATAGCAGGTTTCCAGGTTACCATCAATTGAATTTTGTATAAAAGCCTTTAAATTTTCAATATTTTTTACTTTTGAATCTCTCATCGCCCCCGATGTATAAAAGCCCTTAAATTTTCAATATTTTTTACGGATGGAACCTGGAAACTGCTATAGTAGGTTTCAAGGTAAAAACGAATTTTTTTTTATAAAGTTCCGGCTTTAATGAACACAAAAAGTCCAAAAAGATAAAACCATACATTTTATGCAAATTTAAAGGCTTTTGTATCATTTTTCGTTAAATAGTGTCCGATTTTGAAAATAATGATACCGTTATAATCTTTCATTGGTTACGCTCTGCGCTTGGAATGCAGCCCATAGTTTCTATACCATTTGATTTTTCAACATATGTGAATTATATTAAACTAGTATTCAGACAGTCCGCGCGATGCTGCGGAAGCCCCGTATATTGAAAAAACGCAGCTCGACAAAGACAAATTACGTAAAGGGCGAAAAATGTAACTTTAAAATATAATAAGGGACTGGAATCGTAACTTACGAAATACCAATAATATAACTTTATAATAAATAAGGTGAAAACAATTAATTCAAAATTAGTTGAGGGGAAAAAACGTAAATATAAAAGTTTACTATAAAAAGAATCAAAATTGCTATTTCCAAATCAAAACTTATTTACAATTTGTATCATATATTTTACCTATAATACTATGATCTGAATTTAATAATAATGGTTCTGGAGATAGCAAAACCAATTGAATAGTAAATTCTCCTCACAAACCAAATTTGCTAATTAATATATATATAATTGCTGAGAATATCTATATTCACAACTGGTTAAAGATAATGTATAAATAAGTCTATTTAAATAAAATTAAAATTACACCAGGAAACTTTATTTTAATATTCCCTCAAACTATAATTCCTATCCAAACACCTTCCGATTGGGCTCCACGAACACACCCACGAAGGTCGCCTGATTGACTCCCACCATCAATTATCCATATATAAACCCCTTCACTCTTTCTTCCACTCTCATCTCTCTATTCACTCTTCCTCTTCTGAATCTAACTTAATCCCATCAACAATGGCAACTCTGGATGTAGTTTCGGCTCTTGACTTCATCAGGCAACACCTCCTCCAGGAATTTGAAACCCCTGATTGTCCCGTCTTCAGCCCCGAGCCATCGATTTCTGGATCCGATCTATCGGTTGTTGATTATCTCGACTCTCAGGAAGAACCCACATCTCAATTTGCAATTCATTTCACGAAGCCGGAATCGATTGATAGTAGATCCTCCAAATCTTATTTGAAGAAAACAGAGTGTGTGGAGGAAGCGAAGGTACACTACAGAGGAGTACGACGGAGGCCGTGGGGAAAGTACGCGGCAGAGATCCGAGACCCAAAGCGTAATGGTAGTCGAGTATGGCTGGGGACGTTCGATACTGCTATTGAAGCTGCAAAGGCTTATGATAGAGCGGCGTTTGAAATGCGTGGAAGGAAAGCGATTCTCAATTTCCCTCTGGAGATTGAGAATTCAAAGGAGGCATCAAGCGCAGCAACCAGTAGTGAAACCGTAGACATTGTAGATGGCTGCCGGAAAAGAAGGAGAGACGTGGATGAGATGGTGGTGACAGTGAAGAAGGAGAGGATATCGGAGATGGATGATGTGCCGTTAACGCCGTCAAGTTGGAAGGTGATTTGGGATGAGGATTGGTGTGGTTTGTTGAATAATGCACATCCGTTGTCGCCCATATCCCGGTTAATGGTCATTTAGGATCAATTTTGGTCATGGCTCTCAACTGGATATTGATTGTTTGAGTTGAACGATAGAATACTTCCCATCTTAACAATTTCTTCAACTTAATATTGAACGGGACATGATTTTTTTATAAAATTTTTAATCTAAACAAAAGGATTCAAATAAAACAAACAATATACATTAAATTATTATATCATATTATCTTTATTAAATTCAAACTGAGAATTTTTAATATAACCTACCGGAATACATGGAGTCATAGTATGATTTGGGTAACTTGTCATTTCGAATAATGGGTGAAAATTTACGAAATAGTAATTTTTTTCGTAAATTGTCATTTAAATATCATTGACATCATATGAAATGTACATTGATATACAAGGTTCCATGTTCTGTATATCATTACTAGGTTATAAGCCCGTGTTAAACACAGGTTGAAAACTAAAATTATTTTGCGTGATTTATGGAGAGATTCAAATCAAAATTGTGATTTAGGGAGAAAACCATCGAAGATGCCGATTTCTTAGGATAACTTGCAACCGATGAATTCGTAATTGAAGCAAACTTGTCAGTTACATTGGCCAACATTAATTATCAACATTTATTAGTATAAAAACAGAAGAGAATGAGCGGGAAAATTAGAAGTAGATGTGCTAAGAGAATGACATGTGGCATTCTCATTAGTGTTTTATTAGTATAGAAAGATTATTGAACAGATGTTACCTTATTTAATATATGGTATCTTTCATTCTTTCTAGCGAAAGTCTATAAACATATCAATGAAAAAGAATTCGTTAGCCATACAACAATCTTTTAACATCGTCTACAAATCTTTATAAATTATTAGAATATATAAATACTTTGTCTAGATTTTAATTTTCTTATAATTGATCTCAGTTTTATTTACTTTCAAAATCTTCTTTGTCATCATCAGCCACATAAATTAAATAGTTTTCATTTAAACAAAATAAACCGTAATTAATCTCTAAATCCGTTCCTCTTCAGAGATTTCTTATGTCTATCACAGTGATACTGGTGATCAATGATATATGTTGATTATGTTTGGTTGGTTGATTTTTTCGTTTCAGGAGATTAATCATGCTTTTTCTATGGGAAGTAATATTTCCACTTAAAATTTTGATTCATCCACATGATGTACAATATACTTACAGCTATCATACAAGTCAATAAAGCATATATTTCATGTGGATGAATAAATTTCGTAAGTGGAAATATCAATTCCCTTTTTCTATATGTAGCAGGCATAGGTTTGAGTTGATGATTTTCGAGTCTTGCTCCAACAACAAAAAATGTTTATTATAAAATATACAAATTATTTATTTTTCTGGTTAATTTAAAATTAACAAACACTTTTCGTGAAGACCCTCGAGAAAGGATAACCTTTTCGGTTTGACAAATTTGGCCAATTTTCACCTTTTTTTCACAAAAGACCAAATCAATCTTTCACAAAAAGATCCCATATCTTTTTTAAACCTAATTATTATTTTATGATGCTTTAATGATGAGTTTATGGTGATTATGATGATTGTGTACTTATATGGGTCCATGAGTGAGATGGCTTTGTGATTCGGGCACTTTATGAGGATTTTGATACATGCATTTGTATGTTTCCAGGTGTATTTCATCTCTAATATCTCTTGCATATCAAAAACTGGTGAATTGCATAGTCTAAGCAGCCCATAAAACCTGTCCTAGGACCCATCACATGATAGTTCAATCACAGAGGACTAGCAATATTTTGGGTGTGTTAATGTTTGAATCATGTTCTTCCTGTGTAAAATTCCGCACAATAACCGCTTGACTCCCATCGCGGATAGCAATCCCTTGCATGTAATTAGCCAGTTTATATGAACTGGACAACTTACACAATTTTTAAGGTTTATCATAATGTTGACGATCCTAGATATGTTTTCATTGGTGATGTATATATGAGGCGTGAAATAGCCCTGGACATGCAAACATATGACCCTTTGGATCATTTTCAGCTTGCCAAAGCGCGCTCTCTCTCTCTCTCTCTCACAGCCTATGCGGATGTCGATTATATCTCCGACAAAGATGATAGTCGCTTTCAATATGGATTTTGCGGTGTTATATGGCAAAAAATTGATTAGTTGGACATCCCGAAAACAGCAAGTGGTTGTGCGGTCCAGCACAGAAGCCAAATACCAGCCTCTTATACTTTCGCTGAATTATTATGGATCAAACAGATGTTGCGCGATCTCAAAGTCCCTCTTCCACAGCCTCCTATGCTTCTCTGTGACAACGTTGGTGCAACTTTCATGTGCAAAAATCCAATCATCAGTTCTAAATCAAAACACATCAACCTGGATTTTCATTTTGTCCTGGAGCAAGCTGAACCAGGTGCTCTAAAAGTTTGTCATGCCTCATATTTCAATCAGCTAGCTGATATATTCACCAAGCCTTTACGTAAAGACCGAATTGCATCTTTGCACACCAAGCTTCAAGTCAGGCCTACCCTTCAGTTTGCATGCGTACCAAGCTTTAAGTCAGGCATGTCATTCAACTTGCACGGGGTGATAAGCATATGTATTATATATTTTCAATTATTTTTTACTTAGAGCATATCTTAGTCCATAAGGTTAGCTGATTAGTTGCTGGATGGGTCCTGTTCTTTAGTCTTAAAGTATGGAATTTACTTGTGTATATATCTATGTATATTCACGTAGAAAATACAATGAGAAACATAGTCTCCTCGTTTATATTATGCCACAAACAATCTCTAGTTCAAACAGATTATATTTGTCTTCATTGTCGTCTTCAACGCTAACCATACAGTTTTATAATTGTTCACTTAGATGTTCTATATGAATTACTGTATCTTATACTTTTGTAATGATATTATGTTTGGTCAAGTTCATGGATGGAAATCCGATTGAGAATCACAATGTCCTTTTCAAGATAGAATTAATCTTACATTTTTATGTCGTTATTATGTTGCCTATTACTTATACAAGACTTCAAAAATGGTGAGCATGTAGTTGTATCATGTTTAGTTGAAGGTGATTTCTTATAGGATCTAAAATTCTGCATTGTTTTTGGCTTTCTTTTATTAAGGAGATATGAATAGCGAGTAAAAGAATGTTGAAATCACACTACCTAGTGAAATTGGGCTTTTATCTTTTCCAAATTGTCATAGATCTCCATTGCTATTAGCTTTGCTAACACAGAATTTTTCCCTCACACTTTGTGGAAGTAGGTTTACCATCGAGGAAAATCGCTTCCACTCTTTTGTAATAAAATCTTGGTCTTTTAATGTATTGATGTCTTCTATGTTGTTGGTCTTTAAATTTAATAAATGTGAGTTCCCTTCTAATACAATGTTAGAAGCTGAATTCAATGTGGAAAGCTCACACTTGTAGATTAAAACACATAATTAATCATCTCCGGTATGTGTTCGGTACTGCAGTAGGTAAGGCTGAAGTTTAACTTTTTAATAATTCATTTGAAAAAGTGTATTGCAGGTACATGATATAAAGGAATTATCTATGTGATTGTGAAGTGTAGTCGCGCTTCAAAAGGTTGTGGACTTGACCTTTATACAATCATGAGAGGATTAGGACACACAACTTAATAATAGTGTCAGGTTACTTAGACTAGTTGGGAATTGTAAACTTGTATGTATTTTATCTTCAGGTTTTCAAATGGGTTGACGGGTTCAATCCTAAGGACATCAGATTCTGGAATATTTGAAATGTGTACAATACTAATATGAAAATTCAATCGATTTGACATTTTCATTTGTATGCAAGTTTTGGCATATTTAAATTGCTTTTTGTGTAAGTCCATGGTTACACTAAAATGGGGGAGGATTGTTGGTGATTTTAGTGTCACCGGTTCATTTTATGTAATGAACTTTATACATGTTTCAAATGGGATTATATTTTAGTTTTAATACAAGGTCGGTGATACGGAATTTACACTTGTATTAATCTAGATTGATCTTGGTGCGACCAAAAGAACAAGGGTCAAGGGGGCCACGCCCCCCTTGCGGGTTTCTTGAGAGATCATAATAGAAATTATTAAATTTTCAGGGGTTCCAATGTAATTATGTATTTTTATCTGTTTCATAACTGACTTACTCAAATTAGGCATTATCACAAGGAACGATCTGTTTTTTGAGACATACGAAATTTACACACACCAATTCTCTCTCGTTTTGATCACTTTTCTGTGCCTAGAATCTTGATTGCTCCTTTAAGGATTATCCAATATCATATTTCTCGTAACCCAGACATATTGGAGAAATATTGATTCGGAACTTGAACCTACACGATCTTTGAAAATTCAGTGATCACATATTCTGTTTCTATACTAATCTTTAACACTTTATACGTTAAATAATGTCCGATTTTGAAAATTATGATACCGTTATAATCTTTCATTGGTTACGCTCTGTCGCTTGGAATGCAGCCCATAGTTTATATACCATTTGATTTTTCAACATGTGTGAATTATATTAAATTGCTGAGAATATCTATATTCACAACTGGTTAAAGATAATGTATAAATACGTCTATTTAAATAAAATTAAAATTACACCAGGAAACTTTATTTTAATATTCCCTCAAACTATAATTCCTATCCAAACACCTTCCGATTGGGCTCCACGAACACACCCACGAAGGTCGCCTGATTGACTCCCACCATCAATTATCCATATATAAACCCCTTCACTCTTTCTTCCACTCTCATCTCTCTATTCACTCTTCCTCTTCTGAATCTAACTTAATCCCATCAACAATGGCAACTCTGGATGTAGTTTCGGCTCTTGACTTCATCAGGAAACACCTCCTCCAGGAATTTGAAACCCCTGATTGTCCCGTCTTCAGCCCCGAGCCATCGATTTCTGGATCCGATCTATCGGTTGTTGATTATCTCGACTCTCAGGAAGAACCCACATCTCAATTTGCAATTCATTTCACGAAGCCGGAATCGATTGATAGTAGATCCTCCAAATCTTATTTGAAGAAAACAGAGTGTGTGGAGGAAGCGAAGGTACACTACAGAGGTGTACGACGGAGGCCGTGGGGAAAGTACGCGGCAGAGATCCGAGACCCAAAGCGTAATGGTAGTCGAGTATGGCTGGGGACGTTCGATACTGCTATTGAAGCTGCAAAGGCTTATGATAGAGCGGCGTTTGAAATGCGTGGAAGGAAAGCGATTCTCAATTTCCCTCTGGAGATTGAGAATTCAAAGGAGGCATCAAGCGCAGCAACCAGTAGTGAAACCGTAGACATTGTAGATGGCTGCCGGAAAAGAAGGAGAGACGTGGATGAGATGGTGGTGACAGTGAAGAAGGAGAGGATATCGGAGATGGATGATGTGCCGTTAACGCCGTCAAGTTGGAAGGTGATTTGGGATGAGGATTGGTGTGGTTTGTTGAATAATGCACATCCGTTGTCGCCCATATCCCGGTTAATGGTAATTTAGGATCAATTTTGGTCATGTCTCTCAACTGGATATTGATTGTTTGAGTTGAACGATAGAATACTTCCCATCTTAACAATTTCTTCAACTTAATATTGAACGGGACATGATTTTTTTATAAAATTTTTAATCTAAACAAAAGGATTCAAATAAAACAAACAATATACATTAAATTATTATATCATATTATCTTTATTAAATTCAAACTGAGAATTTTTAATATAACCTACCGGAATACATGGAGTCATAGTATGATTTGGGTAACTTGTCATTTCAAATAATGGGTGAAAATTTACGAAATAGTAATTTTTTTCGTAAATTGTCATTTAAATATCATTGACATCATATGAAAGGTACATTGATATACAAGGTTTCATGTTCTGTATATCATTTGCCATGAAGTGTTGGAACCACAAAAAGTTATCTTCAATGACCGTTTTATAGTCCGAGCCGGGTGTCACGTCATTCTAAACTTGCAACACATCACAACAAACTCATGGTAAGTTATAATACTTAGTGAGTAACTTAAACATAATACGATAGAGTTACACTAATTGCATCATAACAATAAAAATTATAAACAACCACAACATTATATCACTGGTTCACTTGAGCACCAGGTTAGAGGTTTTTCACCAATCTCAGATATTTCACCATTTTATGCACGAGCTTTTCACAAATCTTGCCCACTCTTGGCGTTGATGGATGAGACTAGTGAAAAGTTATAAGGCTGGTGAAAAACATGATTTCCTGGCGGTGCATTATTAAAGGATTGGTGAAAAATCTCAAACCTGGTGTTCAAATGAACCAGTTATGTAATGTTGTGGTTGTTTATAATTTTTATTGTTATGATGCAATTGGTGTGAACTCTGTTGTATTCTGTTTAAGTTACTCACTAAGCTTTATAGCTTACATGTGTTTGTTATGAACTCGACCCAAGTCCTGAATCATTTCCCTTAGATCATCCTTCCTTATTCAGAAATCCAACAAGAATGAGCTGCACACTCGCCTAACACATCGCCTACACAATTCCCTCGTCTACGAAAAGATTCCGAGGACGGAATCCGCTTAAGGAGGGGTGACTGTAAGAACCCGCGAAAAAGTCAAAAAGGGTAAAACCGTCTTTTATCGTATTGTACGACTATTATATGTAATAATATATATTTGTAAAATAATATAATGAGAAATAATAGTTTATGTGAAATTTGGAATTTTTACCGTGTGAATAGTGAAATTTGGCCAAAAAGGGCAAAATGGTCATTTAACATGAAAATGACCAAAAATGTTAAGAAAATGTCAAGTTGGAAGTTAATGGGACATTGTTGCAAGAATTTGGGTCTTAGGACCATTTATGTAACGAAAGTGAAAGTTTAGGACTAAAATGTAAAGTTTTTATAAAAAATTTAATTATAAAATGAGAATTAAACTCTCATTCTCCTAGAAATCAGTAGACACTTCCAGAGAGAGCTAGAGAGAGCGTGAGTGAGCAGGAAGAACACGGGGAGAAGAAAATTCAAGGATCGTTGCCAAGAATCAAGAACAAAAGCTTAGGAATTAGTAATTCCAAGCTCCAAGAGGTATTATCCTAACCCTAGAACTCAAATTTCTTGAACGGGAAACCAACCTCAACTTCTGATTTTCCAAAGATCATGGTTCTAGTGATCTTATCTTGCTCAAAATCATCCATTTAGCATATCCGAACACTTGAATGTGTTAAAAGCTAAGAAATGGTAATTTTGGCCAAGAACCCTAAAAACGGGTTTTGTAAGATTAAAGTTGAATTTTATGGTTTTGTTGGGTCCAAATGATCACTTAGGATGTATTAAGACACTCCTAAGTGGTTAATTTCAAAAAGATGGATTTTTGGGGCAAAATAATAAAAACGGGTTTTTGTAGAAATGGAATTGGAATCAATGATTCCATGGCTTAAAACTTGATGTAAAGCAAGGGTTTTAGTCATGGAATGATAGTAAAACGATTAAGATATGTATTAAGCACTTAATAAGGCGAAATAAAGGTCTACAGCTCGAAAAATCGGACCCGAAAACCACCCAGAACATTACACGGCCGTGTAACTTATAGGGTATAAATTACACGACCGTGTAACTAGTATAGGCCTGCAAAAGTTACACGGCCGTGTAACTTATAGGGCCAAAGTTACACGACCGTGTAACTCACTGAGAAGGGTTTTCCGTTTTGATTTTTGGAAATTGGGGTTAGACTTGTCCGTTTGACCTCAAATTTGAAACACAAGTCTAATATGGCCTAAGATTTCATACAAAAATGTCGGAACTGAAATACGACCCCTCGGGGGTACTGTAGCAAAATACGCGTATTTCGGAGAAAGTTATAAAACGAGTTTATTAATGGCTATACATTGATTATAACCTAGAGTTGAGACGTATGAGACCTTAGAACTGTAGAGTCAGTTATAGTATGTATTTATTGAGTATTTATATATAATACTTGTATAGGTGGTGCTTCAAACGTGGTTGAGCACGGAAAAGGGAAAGGAATACGAGAAGCCTAGAGACTTGTAGCAACGTCTCGGTGAGTTTTATGAGGATTTTCTAGTACATAGCAAAATGTTATTTTAAAAAAAATAAGATTTCCAAATGTTTATAAATACTAAAATTTGGAAAATAATTTTGAAAGAAGCTCTATACAAGGGCTTAGCATTTTAAGCAGATTTTTAAAGTATGGTTTGCAAAGTATTTTGAAAGAGGTTCCTTATGGGAACTAAGATGTCAAGAGTAGTTTTGATAATATTTTTGATAAAAAGTTACAAAGTTTATGAGTTTTAGTTTATTACAAATTGTGTCCCATTTGACCAATTTGAGATGAAATGAAGTAAGAATTAAAGAAAGAAAGAAGTATGAGCCAGTTGTCCGGACTAGGATCACCCACATAATCGGGGGATCAGAAGACACTACTGGGATGGTACCTCCCGTCGCGAAGTAGTTGTCTAGCTTAGCATATCTTTGTGCTTGAATTTGTTCCAAGTCACAAAGGGGAGACAGAATGAGCAAACCGAGTGGGCAGATCTGTTCTGTCCCGCGAGGGGAGCTAGTTGAATGAATTAATTAACTTAATTCATAAGTTTCAGTTGGTCACGAGAAAATGAGAAAGAAAGCAATTTATGAAAGAAAGTCTTTTTAATGTTTGAAAGTAAAGAAGAAAAGAGATTTTGAGATTTATGAAATAAATCAGTTTTTAGCAATATACTTTTGATATTTCAAGTTTTGAATAGAAAAGTTTTGGGTCTAAACCCATATTACTCACGAGACTTTATGTCTCACGTATACTATGTTTTTGAAATGCTATGTACTTAGGTGAAGGAGCGAGAGTTGCAGTTGGGACCGTTATTGTACACTGTAAGTTTAAATTATGGTTATCTGTATTGAGTCTGTAATACCCCTCGAGTTTAAGTTTGTAAAATAAATAAAAAAATTTAAGTGACTATTTTATAGTTACGAGTTGTAAAATTTGTTTGAAAACTGTATTTGTATTTTAAATATGGTTTGAGAAAAGGGGTGTTACAGTTTTGGTATCAGAGCCATAGTTTAAGCGAATTAGGTTGGAATACCATCCTAGGCTTAAACTAGCAAGAGTAGTAGTAGGTTGCCTTAGTTATATAGAAGGCATAGATTGAGTATGACTGTTATAAAGTGCAGTCAACATAAGGAGATAACATGCTACCGCTTATGAAATACTATATAGAATTGCGTATTAAACCGATAATTTGTTCATCTATATAGTAATGGGAGACAGAAGACAAGCTGACAGAGGTGAGGGCAGTCACACTTCTTCAAGAGGAAGTGAACCACATGTTCTGCGAAACGATGAGGCTGAGCCAAACCCACCACCACCACAACCTGTCACTATGGAGGCAATTCAGTCCCTAATTAATAATCTACGAATTGAACTGAGGCAAGATGTGCATAACATAATAGACAGCCGAATGGGTGAACCTAGTGCCCAATCATCACAAGAAGTCTCCAAAAAGACAACTGAGGAAGAGGCTACTGGAGGGAACAAGAAGGAAGAAAAGGGCTGCTCTTTTAAGTCCTTTATGGCTTGCAAACCGCCCGAATACCATGGCAGTTTTGAGCCCAAAGTGACAATGCGATGGGTCCGAGAGATTGAACAAGTGATGCAAGCAAGCAAATGTGGAGAAAACGACCGAGTTAACTATGCCTCTCGGCAGTTGAAGGACGATGCTTTGGTGTGGTGGAACACCAAATACGAAAGCTTGGGAAAGGATGTTGTATATGGTTGGTCGTGGGCAGAGTTTGTTTCATGTCTTAAAGATAAATTCTGTCCCACGCGAGATTTGGAGAAAATGAACGAAGACTTCTTAACAATTAAGAAAGGAGACTTGACGGTGGACGAGTATACAAAGAAGTTTTGCGACATGCTACCATTTGTGGGGGAATCCTACCCCAGTGAGCGGTCCCGAATAAACCGCTATGTCCGGGGTTTGCCATGGAACTACGAGTTAGAAGTAAAGAAAGCCGAAACACTAGATGGGGCGATCAATGCTGCCCGAACTGTGGAAGATGTTGGAAAAAGAAGGAAGGAAGAAGGACCTGGTTTTGGTGACAAAAGGAAGACAGTTAGTAGTATCAGTGGGAACATAAAGAAGAAAGGAAAAATGAGTACAAGTCAGAGCCGACAGGGAAGTGTGAAAAAGTGCGAGAAATGTGGGAAAGAACACGGTGGCGAATGCCGAGCGGGATCAAATGCCTGCTTTAATTGTGGCGGATTCGGTCACAAAGCGAAAGATTGTAAAGCCAAGAAAGCCAGCGAAGTGGAGTGCTTCTCATGCCATCAGATGGGACACTACAGTTTCAACTGCCCAAACAAGGGAGGAGAAACTATGGTGTCAACAGCCCAGAAGAAGACCGAACCCTAGAAGGCGAAGACTCGAGCTTTTCAGATTACCAGGGAGGAAGCGAAGGAGACTCACGATGTGGTCTCAGGTATACTACTAATCAACTCGACACCTGCATATGTCTTGTTTGATTCCGGGTCTACATATTCATTTGTGTCCCATGGGTTTGGAGCTAGATTAAAAGTGCCATTACAATTGTTAGATCTAGTTTTTGAGGTAGAAGTGGCGGACGGGAAATTTGTTGAAGTTCAGCATATGTATCGAGACTGTGAGCTTGACATCAACGGCAAGAAGTTTCGACTTAATCTCCTTCCTATTGGAATTAAGTCCTTTGATGTAAAAATTGGAATGGATTGGCTCGGTGCCAATGATGCAAAGATAGCTTGTGGACAGAAGAGGGTGTCTGTTAAAACCCTTGGAGCAAAGGTGTACGTATATGGAGAAAGAAGAACGCACGTGCCAAGTATCATCAGTGTAGCTAAAGCTCGAAGATGTATCAGGAAAGGGTGTGTATCTTTCCTGGCCTATGTGATGACTGAAGATAAAGTGAAACAGACGTACAAAGACATAGAAGTGGTAAAAGAGTTTCCAGAAGTTTTTCCAGATGAATTGCCAGGCTTGCCACCAGAAAGGCAAGTTGAGTTTCGGATAGACCTTGTCCCAGGAGCTTCCCCAATAGCACGAGCACCATACCGGTTAGCACCAACAGAGATGAGGGAATTAATGTCCCAGTTGCAGGAATTACTAGATAAAGGCTTCATTAGGCCTAGCTCTTCTCCGTGGGGTGCTCCAGTTTTATTTGTAAAGAAGAAAGATGGGTCAATGCGAATGTGCATTGATTACAGAGAATTGAACAAAATTACCATCAAGAACCGTTACCCGTTGCCCAGAATAGACGATTTGTTTGACCAGTTGCAAGGAGCAAATTATTTCTCAAAAATTGATTTGAGATCTGGGTATCATCAAGTCAGGGTAAAAGAAAGTGATGTAGAGAAGACGGCGTTTTGTACACGATACGGGCATTACGAGTTCCTAGTAATGCCATTTGGTCTTACGAATGCACCAGCAATCTTTATGGACTTAATGAATCGGGTCTGTAAACCATTCTTAGACCGGTTTGTTATAGTGTTCATAGATGACATTTTGATCTATTCAAAGAATAAAGAAGAGCATGCGAGCCATTTGCGGTTGGTACTTGAGACTTTGAAGCGAGAACAGCTATATGCAAAGTTCTCCAAGTGCGAGTTTTGGATGAGAGAAGTGCAGTTCCTTGGACATGTTATTTCTATCCAAGGTATAAAAGTTGATCCAGCAAAAGTTGAAGCAGTAATGAAATGGGAGCCTCCCAAAACACCAACAGAAGTTAGAAGTTTTCTCGGTCTTGCCGGATATTACCGGAGATTTATCCAAGATTTCTCCCGTATAGCAGTGCCACTTACACGACTAACCCGGAAAGAAGAGAAATTCAGATGGCAAGAGGAACAAGAAAGAGCTTTTGCTACCTTAAAAGAGAAGTTGTGTAATGCGCCTGTCCTAAAGGAACAGCCAGTAAGGCCGGTTCAAGAATTCTAAGGCTACCTGATCCTATTACATACAATCCTAAAACATTCCCTTAACTTCCTAACAGTACACACAAGCAGCACATAGCAAGTAACACACAGTAAGCAGCAAACTAGGCAAAAAGCATCCCTATGATCCAGGCCAATTCTATCATGCAATTTCCTGAATAGATCATTAGCATATTTTTATCATATATGATCACATCAACACATAACATCATGGGTATGTTGGGAATTAAACCACTTACTTCATCCACGGCCGACTGTACGCATGCGCATCTCATTCTTTTCAAACCCATTTATCCGTTAAAAATTATAAGTCAGGTGTGCATAACATGTTTCAAACTCCCAAGCAACAATCAAACAATAACATGCAAGGGAATCTTTCACATGTTACTCTATCCAACTACTTAGAAATTTTATTTAAAAACAGTTTTTCCTTTGAAAATCGTTTTAGAAAACCCTCAAATCCCCAATTTGAGTTTGAAATCCCAGTCATGTTCATCCAAATCTTTGGATTCACATTCTTGTTCCTCCAAATCCCTCAAACCAAGGATCTGATACCAACTTGTAACATCCCAAATCCAGTAATAAATTTTTCGTTTTAAAAACAACTTAAATACAATAATAGAGTTGCCACATAAAATCCTTCAAATAAAAACTCAGTATTTAAACATATAAAACGTATTAACAAAACATTATTCAGCGGAAGACTTAGATACCAAAACTCCATATGCGGTACAGTCGTACCATGCTCCAAGCTTAAGCCAGCAGATACCTGAAAAATAGTTAGGGTGAAAGAGTAAGCACAAAGCTTAGGGATTCCCTAAATTACCACATGATTCATCACATAAAATCATCGTTGGCTCTCAGGCTTGCCCCGATCTGCCAGAAATCATCGGTTGACTCTCGAGCTTGCCCCGATCCGTCAGTAATCATCGTCATCGACTTTCGTCGGCAATCCCATCAACTTTCGTCGGAAATCATCATCATCAACTTTCGTCGGAAATCATCGACATCAACTTTCGTCGGATATCATCGTCATCAACTCTCGTCAGAAATCATCGTCATCGGTTTGCGTCGGCAAACACGTAAAGCATAAACAACACATTATTACACAAAGTAATAAGGCTACATATGCATGCAACATCACACATAATATAGTGAGAAGACTCACCTGATCCGCAAAGCCAAACAACACTCCTCACGCGCATCCACGAATCCGACAACACGAACGTCCTAACAAGATAAAATCCACTCAGAACTTCCTAAATCCCAAACAGGATAATCCTATAAGCCCGACACCTCGAACCCTCAAGTTTGACCAAAAGTCAAATTGGTCAGAAAGTCAACGGTCAAATGTCAAAGTAAACAAAAGTCAACAGCATAGTTAGCGCCGCTAACTTCCCAAGTTAGCGTCGCTAACTATGAACAGATCCAAAAGTACATTAAGTTCTTAATACATTCAGCCAATGTCTTAATTCATCCAGGGACCTTCCAAATAGTCCTAAATCCATAAAGATCCTAATTTTATCCTCCCAAACATCACCATACAAGATCATGAACAAAATCCAAGTCAAAGATGTCCAAAACTAACCAAAATCACCAAAGAGAGTTTGCCTTACTCTCTAAACCATTCCAAAGGTTCTAAATCAGAGATTTAAGGCATAAAGTTTCGAACTTTATCCTTCCAAACCATGGACAATCATAAAAAAGGCTCATTACATCATTTCAATCCACAAGATCTCACTAGAAACATCATAAGAACCTTAACAAAACATAAAAGTAGAAACTTTACTCACAATGGTTTAAAAAAATGTAGATATTTGAAGCTTCACTCAAGAGGAACAGCTTGTAGCATCACCACCTTCCTTCTAGCATCATCAAGGCTTCAAAAATCCATCCAAACACACCAAAATCCTCAAAAACCCATTCCAGAAGTCTAGAGAGAGAGAACGTTTTGGAGGCTGAAAAGTGGTATTTGGCGGCTGCCCTAGGGTTCCCAACCCTTAAATATGGTCCAAGCATCGAAATTTAAGGTTTTGACCCATTTTCATCAGTTACCGATGCTAACTCTTCAGTTAGCGTCACTAACGAAGATCGTGTCAAACCAACAACTCTGCCAGGCATTAGTGTTGCTAACATAAGGCATTAGCACCACTAACGGGCCTTTTCCACAAATGTTATATTTTTAATGCCAAACTTGATTTTCTAGTCTGGGATTTAGACTTCAAGGTTTAGGGTCTTACAAACTCTTTATATAGAGTAAAAGTTGTTTTGAAAAGTAATGTATGTTTTTATAGAGTAATGTATGAGTTGAAAGTAGTGAATCTTTTTATAGAGTAAGCATGCTTTGAAAGCAATAATATATTCTATAGAGTAAGTGTCTTTTGAAAGAAATGATCTCTTTATATGAGTAAACTATGTTTTGAAAATAAATAACTATTTTATAGAGTATTGAATGTTACGAAAGTACAAATGATGTATTTGACAAAATTATGAATGAAATTGTTTAAAAAAATATGAAATGTCTATGTTATAGAAAGTTGTATCTTCTTAAAGAATTATACATTGTATTTCATGATGTGTGATTTAAATGATAAAAAGAAACAAAGGTGAGCTCATGCATACATTGAACTTGAAATGCATTTAGTTATGATAAAGAAAGTGTAGACATATGATGTACCAAATATTAGGATCTAAAAGATTATATTGGGGTGGTACTTTGTGAGGTAAATGTCTTATGATTATGATGTCATGATAGGTTGATATGTTCTTACCATATCTTCCTATATTGCTACAAACTAATAATAATAAAGAAAAAGGTGAAACAAAAGAGTCGGTATAGCCCGATGTAGGGATATAAACTCACAAAGCTTGAATTGATGTGTGTTCATGTATTGCACACATTGTAATTAGACATGTCATGTGATTTTAAAATGAAGGTTTGTGAATGGTTTGAAAAGTAACATGCTGCAAATTAAAGGTTATCAAAATGTGTTTTCAAGTAACGATTTACAGAATGTGTTAGAAAAGTAAAGGTTATTGAAATATGTTTTCAAGTAAAGATTTACAAAATGTGCTATAAAGTAAAGGTTCATGGAATGTGTTTCGAAGTGAAGGTTTATGGATCATGATATAAAGTAAAGTTTCTTTAACGATTTTCAAATGTTATTTTTGTGTCCAAACCTATGTATCTCATGAGACAACTTGTTTCTTACGTATTATTGTGATTATTGCAATGTATTCTAGATTAAATATAAGAGGTATAATAAGGTCTTAAGTTAATATGTATGGACTTTATGATGATTAGAAGATTTAATATTGGGGATTAGTATGAAGGGAGTACTTAGACATTACATTTGGTTTATGTGTTGTATTTTTATATGGCTTTTTGATGTTTTTTGTAACCCTCAATTTGGACTGGTTTCCATTATGTATGTTTCATGGACCACACTTATGTATTAGACATTAACATTATAACAAACAATGCCTTTTACTTATGTCAATCTATATGGTAAGAACTCAGGGTGTTACATTTCATTCCTCATATATGTGCGTCCATAGGCCTGTTTAATCCCTTATGCACCATATAGCTAACGAAAACTTATACAAAATCATCAACACCCTTGATAAACCTCATAAAGTGTTTGGACCACACAAACAAGCCAAGGACATGTCAGGAACATCAGTGGTAGATTAGGCCTAAAAACATGTAAAGTGCATTAATGATGAACCTTAAAAACCTCATAAATTGTCTGTATGAAAAAAGTCATCTCACCCAAGAACCCCATGCATACGATACAAGATTTACATGATTAACTTTGACATCATTTAGTATGTAATTTCATCAAATAGAAATTACATATAAGCATGTTAAACATCATAGTCCCCATAAACTCATCATCAAAGCATCACAATTATAATAATCACCGCAAACTCATCATCAAATCATCATAGAATAACATAGACCGACAACTAGGTTCAAATTGAAATAATTCCAAAATGTTAGGTCTTTTGTGAAAATTGCTTCTCTGCTTCCCTCTCTCGTCAGAGCACCATTGGTAGCCATCGGCTTGTTGTTGCATTCTGTCTCTATCTCCCGTCGGAGGGTCGTCAGTAGGTAGTTAGCAAGTCGCATCTCTACATATGTGTGTGTGTGTGTCTTTCTGTCCCTTTCTATTCTTCTGGTAGAGACTGGCGGTAAGTTTCCTACGCCTCTTTGCCTCTCTCTCTCTCTCTCTCTCTCTCTCTCTCTCTCTCTCTCTCTCTCTCTCTCCTTCCGGTGGTAGCCGGCGGTAGGTTTCTGGCGCTTCCAATGGTTGCTGACGTAGGTTTCTGGTGATAGTGATGGCAATGGGTATTTCCGACAACTAATAGTAGGGGATAGAGGATAATTTAGTCTAAACTATATTAATTAACAATTTTCAATATAAAAAATTCCAACGTTAATACACAGTTTTTAAAGGCCGGCTTTTGAATGCGATTTTTTTTAGTAAAAAAATATAAAGATTGTTTATAGGGTGTTTACTAACAGCACCCATTGAATATGATATTTTACGAACATTAAAATCTACGGAAATTTAATAAAATGTCATTTTCAATTTAACTTTATATATTAAATAATTTCCGATTTGGAAATAACGATACCGTTATAATCTTACATTGGTTTACGCTCTGTCGCTTGGAATGCAAGCCATGGTTTATATACCATTTGATTTTTCAACATGTGTGACTTATATTAAATTGTTGAGAATATAAATATTCACAATTGGTTAAGATAATGTATAAATAAGGGTATTAAAATAACACCACGAATCTTTATTTTAATATTCCCTCAAATTATTATTCCTATCCAAGCACTTTCCGTTTGGGCTCCACGAACACACCATGAAGGTCGCCCTGTTTGACTCCCACCATTAATTATCGATATATAAACCCCTTCACTCTTTCTTCCACTCTCACCTCTCTATTCAGTCTTCCTCTTCTGAATTCAACTTAATCCCATCAACAATGGCGACTCTGGATGTAGTTTCAGCTCTTAATTTCATCAGGCTCCACCTCCTCCAAGAATTTGAAACCCCTGATTGTCCTGTCTTCAGCTCCGAGCCATCGATTTCTGGATCCGATCTATCGGTTGTTGATTATCTCGACTCTCAGGAAGAACCCACATCTCAATTTGCAAACCATTTCACGAAGCCGGAGTCGATTGATAATAGAACTTCCAAATCTTACTTGAAGAGCACCGAGTGTGTGGAGGAAGCGAAGGTACACTACAGAGGAGTACGACGGAGGCCGTGGGGAAAGTACGCGGCAGAGATCCGAGACCCAAAGCGTAATGGTAGTCGAGTATGGCTGGGGACGTTCGATACTGCTATTGAAGCTGCAAAGGCTTATGATAGAGCGGCGTTTGAAATGCGTGGAAGGAAAGCGATTCTCAGTTTCCCTCTGGAGATTGAGAATTCAAAGGAGGAATCAAGCGCAGCAACCACTAGTGAAACCGTAGACATTGCAGATGGCTGCCGGAAAAGAAGGAGAGACGTGGAAGAGATGGTGGTGACAGTGAAGAAGGAGAGGATATCGGAGATGGATGATGTGCCGTTAACGCCGTCAAGTTGGAAGGTGTTTTGGGATGAGGATTGGTGTGGTTTGTTGAATAATGCCCATCCCTTGTCGCCCATATCCGGGTTAATGGTAATTTAGGATGTATTTTGGACATGACTCTTGACTAGATATAAATTGTTTGAGTTGAACGATATAATATTACTATTTCAACAATTTCTATAATAACTTAATATTGAACGGACATGATAATTTGATAAATTCTTTTTTCCTAAACAAAAAGATTCAAATAAAACAGAATATACATTAAATTATTATATCATAATATCATAATATAGTCATAAGGCAGAACCAGCCCTCAACAAGATCGATCACCATCCTCAAGCTTTTTGAACAAAGAACTCATAACTTTCATCCTACTCTCATTTGAGTGAATTTCGATGAAAAGAATTTGAAAACCTCTTTTTTAAGCGATTCGGGCCATCTTCATAATTCTCGTTATTGTTTAATCCATTGATAGACGTACGTATAATTATTAGAGATTACAATTACTAGATTTGAGCTAGTTATTATAGAAATACATACAAATAAAACTTTTATTTGAAGTATATTTAGTTGAGTGTTACCGACCGTCTCATGTGGATATCACTCAAAAACCAGATTTTAAACTTTAAATATCTAATATTTCGGTTTGTGATCAAATCCCAAATTCATATATTTTTAGTAGTCTCAAAATTTATTAGATCAACCATCTTTTACCATCCGTTCTTTGAAACAATAAGCTACAAATAGATATACTCTTTAACAATATAAATGATTCCTTAATTAAATTACCTAAGTAAATAAATTAAAATATGCAAGTACGTAAAAAAAAAGTTAAATACGATATGGAGTAATTAAATTAAACCTATTTATCAATGCATATTTGAAAACGAATTATCTTTCTTTTTCCTTCTTTTGATTTATAGGAACACAAAAATTATAAAGTATAACATATCTGGTTAATAAACGGCGAATAATATGGAAAAGGACATTTCGATTAGTTTGTGTATTTTAAATCATAGTTTTAAAAATCATATTATCTACCATTTGCAACGCCCCATCTAATCATATGCTGCCTTCTTATTCATTTGTTTTCGAATTACAGTTTAGTAACATAAAATTAAGATTAATACCTTGTTTTATGTACGTACTAGGTTATAACCCGTGTACTACACGGTTAACTTAAAAATAAAATGAAGATAAAACAATTGATTGACTTACTAAAATAAAATCTCAAAAAAATATAATAAAACATAATGACTTAATTAAAGAAAAATTGCTATACACTTGGTGGATTTTGATATTACAAACTGGCAATGCCTTTGGTGGATTTTGATATTACAAACATTTTGACCAAACCAAATGGCATTCATATCTAAATATAAAAATAATACCGAGGCAAAACAAAAAAAAGTTGCTACGTCAAGATTCAGATAAAAGAACCATCCAATGGTCTAATCTAATTATACTCGAGGAGTAAGAGATAGAAAGAACAATGCTATTATTGTGTATAAGTTATAATAATTCCTCACAGTTCGTGTGAATGTGAGGTTACTCTGTTTATCTAAAACCAATGACTTAAAGATGTTGTTCCATTAGCATTTCTAAAAGCCCTGTAACCAACAATGTTATTTTCCATGCGAATGCGTTTGTTATGTCCAGATCCATCAGCAACAAATGCATCTTCTTCAACAAAGGTCTTTGGATCAAATGGTGTAGGATCAATGCCTAAAATATTAGACACTTTAATGATGTTCATCTGCATCTTCTTCAACAAAGCTTTAAAAATTAGGGCAAAATGCAATATATAGCAAAGTACTTTTGAAGATTATTCAATATGTATGCATATATAGAAGTTGTAGTAGAGTCAAGATCTTGACCACGAAATCCTTATAAAGCCTTACCAATTACAATAAATGAATACCCATTAGCTAACAGTTTATTATTTTCATGTTTCCGCCATTAGCCAATGCTTGTGCATGTAGAGGATTAAAACCTATACAATTATTCCTTTTTTCTTTCCTAATTCATTGACATTACATTGACTCACTACTGAAACTGAAAGCGTAGTAGTGGATGTGTCAGCTTGTTGGTTAGAAATTTCTTTGCAACTTGGCAGACTATTTGAAGCACGTATTCCACTGTACCACATCAAAGTCAGTAGGGTATTTCATAGTAAGGGCATTTACCTCTTTTTCATAGAGGAGAGATTGAAAGGATGCTACAGTAAGAGCTATTGATTTCCTATTACTACTATTTGGCAGGGGAATTTTAATACAATTTGTTGGATTCTATTAGTCAATTGAAAATACCTTGTATATGCTGATATTATTTCATCTTTAATAAAGCAATCTTCTTGCGGTCCAAATTTCTGCAAGTACAGACAAATACATAAACTCACAGATACACACATATAGAAATATACTCTTTTATCAAGTTAAAATAAAATGAACCACACTTACACAAATCTTAGAACCACACTTTAGCATTGTTATAGCTGGTTATAATTCCCTAGTAAGAAATATTCATTGAAGAATCAGTTACAAAATTATCAACAAACATAGCCTCATCATATCCTGTAAACATAAAGAGATAAACACAGAGCAACACCGTTAAATGAAAAAACAAATCCATAACACAAACATCAAAATCCATTAGAGCACAAATCAGTCATATCTATTGATAAAACCTCGTAGATTTGATTTATAGATGAATGCCTTAAAAGTGCAAACAAAAAACCAATCAAAATATAACACCTATTTGGCAAATCAAAAAAAGAAAGGTAAAATAGTTACCTTTAGATAATGGCGTACTAAAACAAACATAAATAAAGAATCCGCTCATAGCTCCAATTATACTGATTAAACATCTTGTCTGCATTTTAAAAAAATCAATATTAGAAAAACGCAAATGAACTGATCCTAGAACGTCTATTTGCATATGCAATATTCTGAATGATATAAACTCTCATATTAACACACACGATATGTGATCCTTAGTTTATCTGTTGGCAAACTTCTAGCTGGTTCATTGAAAGAAGATATCAAGATTTCAAGAGACGGAAAGAGAATAAAATAACAATATTAACGATTGGAATGATGAATTTTACTTGCCTGGTGATATATTGATATATTTGAGCCCAAAATAAGTCAAGAAGAGTATAAGTTGAAAATAAAATTAGTCACATTAGTACCTAATGAAGAAGAATTCGTAAGAATCACGTTGTTAATAAGAATAAGAGATAATATGTAACAACAAGTTTAACTTGGGTTGTAAAGTGAACACTTGCATATGAAATCCAAAAACAGCTACGCATACCGGAAGAAGAATGGCAATGTATACATTAAAGACCGGTAAACCTTCTAGAAAGTGGTTTAATGGATCCTTTGAATTCTATTTCTACCTCCATTGACGATGAAATTCATGAGATGGAAAACCTTCTGTGTTGTCCAACCATACTCGAGCACTCTGATTTCATTCCTAATTAATTGAATCTGTAATTACAATAACAAAATCAAAACAAACGTCTATGATACTAATTTGCTAACTCAATAAACGTAACCTGCAAATCTTTCTATTAGTATGCACTTTCGAATGGTTTAATATTAGGGTTTAGTAATTTGTTAGTTCGAGAATCGGGAGTACTCATATTTTCTCATAAATTATTAAAGCACGAAACACAATAAATCTACAAAAGAGACAAAACTACTCACCATATGATCAACAATCACAAATTCAAAGTACCAAAGTGATGACGACGATATATGGAGGAGAATTAGAAAATGAGGGGCAATATAAGGAACGTGAAATTGGAGCCTATGGAAAAGCGAAAGGAGATTATTTAGGGAAAAAACCCTACGCAAAATAGGTGAAGGAAAGCAGGGATTTTAAAAGAATTATAAACGTACGAAGAAGGTGGACATTGACGGTTGTTGCAGATTGCGAGACGGTGAATGCAGATTGGGAGACAGTTGTTGCCTAGCATTTAGGAGAATTGGGTATTTAAAAGTTTGAACATAATCATCGGTAATTTTGTTTCCAAAACTTACAAGCCGAAATTTAAGGAGATGCGTGATTTGAGGATGAATAGATAACCGATGAAGCAGTTTTAGGTTATAGATACCAACAGGGTTTAGGCGGGAAATAAAAAGTAAAGAGTTTAAGGAGATGACACGTGGCAATCTTAGCTTCTATAAAGAGGACATATGGCACTAAATGGGTTCTTTTATTAGAGAGTATAGATATATTGGTTTCGTAGACTTGATTAATAAAACTTTATTAGAATAATTAAATTAAAAAACAATCTGTAATCATCTGAATTGATAAGATTTCAACTTACATTATCCACGGACCCTGATTCAGGGTATCTGTACTGTATACACAATATTATCAACCCTACGTGTACTTCAACTCTACACATAATATCCGTTAACCCTAAATGTAATTCTTCTTTGGTTGTGGTGGGTGCTATTTCCTATAACTGACCATCGAAATCATGAATAATCCACCATTTTTACATCACCGGTTCGTGTCTGGATTCTTGATCTTTCCTTATACATATGTTGCTTGTTCATTAACCAATTAATCAAAATCGGTAATGTTTCTTCATGATTTGTTTTTGTTCTCGCCATAATGATTAATCAAATTGATGAATCATTGTCTCCGCAGCCGTCTATAATTGCCGACAATCTACCAACAATTCCAGTAAATCAGATTCTATTATTGCTCATTGGAGGAGAACGAAACTCCAGCGATTGAAGGTTTTGTCTAATGCCGGTGATTGTTTATCTAGAAGGAGACGGTTTGAGAACACCGGGAAAGAAGGAGATGACGATTTCCCCCGCCATTCGTCAGTGATTGGTCGGTGGAGGGAGATGGAGAATGTTGTGAGGGTCGAGCCTCGTTTCTTCGATGAGACTAAAAAAAGTTCGTTTTTACGGCGTTTATGACGGTCACGGTGGTTCACATGTTGCATACGCTTGTTATGTTGCAAATTATATATTTCACTATTTCCGCCCTCATTTGAGAAAATTATTACATATTATGTCTAAAACTAATTTCACGAAATTGTACTTTTGCTCCTATATGCTAATATATTTATATTGGAAATGTCCGGCAAATAAAAAAGTAGCCAATTTAATAGTTTGAATGTTCCAAAATCCATATGAAAAAATTTGATAGTTTCTATACATTTATATCACAAAACTAGGTTAAAAGCCCGTATAATACACAGGTGACAACGTAGAATAGAAAAACTAATATATAGAAAGTGTCTTGGCATAAAAGTAAAATGATATAACCAACATCCGTTTTTCATGGCAATCCAACTACTTTTGCAGCCACATTCATAACTCGCACCTCCCATTTTGCCCTTGAATTTCGGAACTCATCATTCGATCACTCTTGGCTGCATGAAAACCCCTAAATTTTGTTCTCTCGCATTCTTCAAACTTTTGTTAGTCAAACCTAAAACAGCAAACAATTAGTAAATTAAATAATGCTCCCAAATATAATCTGCACCAAATTATGAATGATTTAGCAAAAGCTGAATTTATATTGTTTCATTAAATGCATTTAATAAGAGACGATGAGGCACTTCAAATATTTATATCTAACTTTCTTCTTCACCAATAAAAACAAAAGATCTTTTAGACACGATTTTACAATATTTCATGTATTATCATATTAAGAGATGTTTTAGAATTGATTAGTAAATTAAAATGTCATGCTTAACTAAATATAAATTTTAATTATACACGTATTTAATCATAAAATAACCAAAAAATGAGAACGAATTCAGTGAGAACATTTGAGCAGGCATAACCGCATAAGTGAAAGCATTGTCTCTAATCGCTTGAAATGTTCTCCATGTCCTATTATACATGCATTTGTTTACCTACACTATGCTTATAGAAGATGTGATTGTATATCCAAGGGTAACCCACACAAGATTCACATATTGAGTTATCTCGTATAATTATTCCTTCTTTCGTTTGCCAAAATGACAATTTTACCCTTCTCCATAAATATAAGATTTTTACATATACTTGATGTTAGAAATTTATAAAAGACAATTGGTACCTAGACTTAAACCAAATCTATGTAGGTGTAGTTACGCTTCATGAAAACTGGGTCTGGGTCGTCTCGTGCACAGTAAGCATTGGTTAGGAGGGCGGAGTTGCAATATGTGATGCACAAGAAGTCATGAGAATTTTGGGTTTCTTTTCATCCAACCCAATTGAGCAATGAGATATGCAACAGACAACATATTGGACCCTATCACCATCAATTGATATGTACACTTACAGTCACTCTAGTCCCCGCAATAGAGTAAAACACAGTAATCATTTTTAGCAAACACAAACATGCACTATTGGAAAAAAAATTACCAGCAACAGAAATGCTGAAAGATAAACCATCAACAATGAAATATACAAAAAATATTTAGTCATTGAGTCATTTTGTCGAACACTTGGTGTTCAAGGAAACTAAAAACCCAAAATTTATGTTGAATAACCTATTCCACACAACTCGGATGGAGAAATAAGCTTTCATAACATGTAAGGCCAATTAAATTAATACCTCCTATTTTCCTTTTGTTGTTGTTATTGACAATAACAATGCTATTTTCCTTTTGTTGTTGTTATTGACAAGAACAAATGTTTTCTGCTAAAGGTATTGAATGAACTCTTGGTAGAAAAAGTTAAGAAATAGGATAAAGTTTGAATTAAGCTCTGTTATTCTTCAGATTATCTTGATCCATAAGATTTTCCTTATTAGTTGAATTACCTTTTTTATCGCCATAAATTTGGACCCAATTGGAAGGAGGTGGGTTTTCTGGAAACCTCAATTTTGTTTCATGAAATGCCTATTTGCAGAGCATTTGGGTCCACTATTGATGCTATTTTGAAGTAGTATTTTGAGGGCGGAAACAAAAGACAAAAAGAACACCATCGGTAGCGAGTGTGGTGTCGATAAAATTGATCACCTGGAAAATTTCCAACATAAAAAGGTGAGCATACCTCTGGCAGAAATCCCACCAAGAACCTGAATCGCCTTATAAAAAGCACGATCATTAAAAATTGACCATATTAGGACTCTGATAAATAGAATAAAAAATAAAAGGATGTCGGTTACAATACATGATAAAGATACCGATGAGGCTTGGATTATCAAGAAGCCAATATAACGAAGAAGACGAATATGTCCGGTAATTATATCCATTTTTCAGATAACAGCACCTGCAAGACTCAGAGCGGCTAAGCGAAAATATGATTAGGGTTAGGTTTCTATTAGAGAGACAAAGAGGTATGAGCAGATTTCGAGATAGAGGGAGAGAAAATATAGGAACGCATTGAGCGTAAATATCCATTGTTGATTATACTGAAGATGTTTAAATACTAAAAGAAAAATCCTAGAATCATCGATATCTAATTGCATTAAAGATAATAAATAGACTTCACTCACCATCGATTGCTTACCTTTCCATCGCAATTACCTCTTTAAGAACCTTTTTAAACACGAACACTGAGATCGAATTAGGGTTGGTTGATATTGAAATCGAAGCTTGGTGATATATTAATCGATTTGAAAGACATTGCTTGATTACTTTTCTCGCATAGTTCCTGATTTATACCTTGATCGTTGGAAAATTCATATCACTAAATTTGGAATGCGATTGACAAAATTTCGAACACATGTGGCGAGTTTTCTCTAATAAAATGGCAAATCATGTTAGCAAAGTTATAAGTTGGAGTATTATTTTAGATTACTTACCTGCAAATCGAAGATGTGCTTAAGGAGAAAAAGTAGTAATTAGGCAATCCTGACCATTGGAGCTTTAAGTTTATAGAGACAGAATACAGGTTGAAGTTACTGAATGGGTTGGTTGATCGATTCAAAATTTATTAACTAATATGAGGAAGCATCCGGTATATGGGTAAGTTGAGAATGGGGAAGATAAGGGCAGACATATAACATAGCATCCGATATATGACGGTATTCAAAGGCCTATTAGATGAGGGAGACGATGATTTTCATCATTTGAATCGCGAATAAGTAGGAAAAAAAAGCTAACTGACAGTAATCATGGCGTAATGGAAGGAAATTAATGATTTAATTTATAACTGTGAATGTAACCGATTCTAAATAGCTTAGGTGGGAAAGTGAACTGAGTGGTTCTTAGAACATGACATGTGGCATTAGAAGGTTTTAGAAAAATGTCATGTGGCATGTATATGATTCCTTTATTATAAGAGATAGATGTATCACAGCCTATGCAGAGGTATTCCCACAAACAATAATTCATATCCAAACACCTTTCGATTGGGCTCCACGAACACACCCACGAAGGTCGCCTGCTTCACTCCCACCATCAATTATCCATATATAAACCCCTTCACTCTTTCTTCCACTCTCATCTCTCTACTCACTCTTCCTCTTCTAAATTTAACTTAATCCCATCAGCAATGGCGACTCTGGATGTAGTTTCGGCTCTTGACTTCATCAGGCATCACCTCCTCCAAGAATTTGAAACCCCTGATTGTGCCGTCTTCAGCCCCGAGCCATCGATTTCTGGATCCGATCTATCGGTTGTTGATTATCTCGACTCTCAGGAAGAACCCACATCTCAATTTGCAATTCATTTCACGAAACCGGAATCGATTGATAGTAGATCTTCCAAATCTTATTTGAAGAAAACAGAGTGTGTGGAGGAAGCGAAGGTACACTACAGAGGAGTACAACGGAGGCCGTGGTAGTATAATTTCGTTAACTTGTCATTTCAAATATTGGTAGAAAAATTACAAAATGATGGTCATTTTTTGGTAAAATGTTATTTAAAATACCATTGACACCATTTGAAAGTCTAAGTTGGGGTGCATTGATATGCAAGGTTAATGTCATGTATATTATCATTTGGTAATATAAAGCATTTGTGAACAATTGTAATAAATTTGGGGGTTGTTTGGGATTGCTTATTTAACTCGATAAGCATTTTTTGATATAAGTGTTTATTTGCTTATTTAGTGACATAACGAAACTCTATAAAAAGTGTTTGGATTAGCTTATCCGGTTGTGCATTGTGAAATGACTCGTCAAAACTACCGTTATTATTATTAAGCTAATATTACGTAGTTAAATTCCAACAGTGTTGATGAAGTAACACTGAGGGAGGGAGGGAGGGAGGGAGAGAGGGGTATCATTTTTTTATAAATAAGCAATAGCTTTTGTTTAATCACAGAGATGAAAAAAAAACACACAACGATCATGTTTATTTATGAAATTTGAAATTGAAAGATCAAAAAGGAATCTTAGATCCTAAATTTCTCAAATATGTTGTTTCAAACACCGGAAGGTCCTGCCCTAAGCAGAAGTTCCTATGCCACAAACAATCTCTAGTTCAAACAGATTATATTCGTCTTCATTGTCGTCTTCAAAGTTAACCATACCGTTTTATACTTGTTCACGTAGATGTTCCTATGAATTACTGTATCTTATACTTCTGTAATGGCATTATGTTTGGTCAAGTTCATAGATGGAATACTGATTGAAAATCACAATGCCCTTTTCAAGATAGAATTAAAGCTAACTTTTTTACGTTGTTATTATCTTGCCTCTTGCTTATACAAGACTTAAAAAATGACGATCATGTAGTTGTGTCATGTTTAATTGAAGGTGATTTCTTCAAGGATTTAAAACTCTGCATTGTTTCTTCGATTTTGTCTTTCTTTTATTAAGGAGATGCGAATAGTGAGTAAAAGAATGTTGAAATCATGCTACCTCATGAAATCGTGCGGTTTATCTTTTTCATATTGTCATAATTGCTCTTAGCTTCGTTAACTTCAAAGCTTTCCTTCATACTTTGTGGAATTAGGTTTTTGAGTAAATCATCGAGGAAAACCGTTTCCACTATTTTGTAATGAAATCTTCGTTTTTTAACGTATCGATGTCTTTTGTGTTGTCACTTTTAAAATATTTCTGTATATTAAACAACTGAAATATGATATTTTACGAACATTTAAATCTACTAGAATTTAATAAACGTTAATTTCAATTTACTTTATACGTTAAATAATGTCCGGTTGGAAATAGTGATACCGTTATAATCTTTCATTGGTTTAATGGTTTACGCTTTGTCGCTTGGAATGCAAACCCATAGATTATATACCATTTGATTTTTCAACATGTGTGAATGCTGATAATATATATGCAATTGGTTAAGATAATTATTAAAAATAACACCACGAACCTTTATTTTAATATTTTCTCAAATAGTAATTCCTATCCAACCACCTTCCGTTTGGGCTCCACGAACACACCCCCGAAGGTCGCCTGCTTGACTCCCACCATCAATTATCCATATATAAACCCCTTCACTCTTTCTTCCACTCTCATCTCTCTATTCACTCTTCCTCTTCTGAATTTAAATTAATCCCATCAACAATGGCGACTCTGAATGTAGTTTCAGCTCTTGATTTCATCAGGCACCACCTCCTCCAGGAATTTGAAACCCCTGATTGTCCCGTCTTCAGCCCCGAGCCATCGATTTCTGGATCTGATCTATCGGTTGTTGATTATCTCGACTCTCAGGAAGAAACCACATCTCAATTTGCATTTCATTTCACGGTGCCGGAGTCGATTGACAGTAGATCTTCCAAATCTTACTTGAAGAACACAGAGTGTGAGGAGGAAGCGAAGGTACATTACCGAGGAGTACGACGGAGGCCGTGGGGAAAGTACGCGGCAGAGATCCGAGACCCAAAGCGCAATGGTGGTCGAATATGGCTGGGGACGTTCGATACTGCCATTGAAGCTGCAAAGGCTTATGATAGAGCGGCGTTTGAAATGCGTGGAAGGAAAGCGATTCTCAATTTCCCTCTGGAGATTGTGAATTCAAAGGAGGAATCAAGCGCAACAACCAATAGTGAAACCGTAGCCATTGCAGATGGCTGCCGGAAAAGAAGGAGAGACGTGGAGGAGATGGTGGTGGCAGTGAAGAAGGAGAGGATATCGGAGACGGATGATGTGCCGTTAACGCCGTCAAGTTGGAAGGTGATTTGGGATGAGGATTGGTGTGGTTTGTTTAATAACGAGAACGAATGGAAGACCGGTAATCAGTGAATCCATACAGAGAGCTCGATTCAGAGTTTTTATGCGACTTTACACTGAATTTTCTAACAGAAAGAAGACGAAGTTCTTCCTTCCATAATTACTTAAATGCCCAAACTTGAGAGCGATGGTCCTCTCTTTAAACTATAGGAAACGTTTCTTTATAGCAAAAATTTTCTTGACCAACGAATCATTGGTTGATCTTGGAAAAATTGGTACACAATTGGCTGCTTGGTATTAAGTAAGTAAGCTCATCCATTTGCTTCAGCTTTGTTTGAAGCAGACATCAACTCATGTAATTTACCACATTTTTTTGTAAAGTACATTACCACGAACAGATACTGTAGACAATCTACCATTGCTGACATCATCTTGAGAGGATTTAGCTTGATCTTATATCCAAAATGCAAGAGGAATCCTTTTGTTCTAAAGCATACTCAGGTTGGGTGCGTAGAATATAACTGGTAAAATGCAACATTTGCACGGCTTGGATCTAGTATGCAAGAAACATTGAGTTTACTGGACCGTTAGTTATGTGCAATTATATGCAAACATACGGGGTCACACACAACAAACATTAAAATGTATAAAATAAATAATATATTTACAGAAGATAAATTAATTATTTATAATCTAATTATTAAATAAGTAAAAGCTGGTTATCTTATTATTTATTGATCAAAAGAAATATAAATAGTTAAAAAGTTTAGCTAAGTTAAATAAAATAGTTTATTTAATAATCCATTTAATTAATTAAAATGTAATTCATTAATGGGTTGAGTTGTTAAACAAATTGGATTAAAAAGGTTGAAAATTTTCACCCAAAAGTTGAAGTACAAAAGGAAGATGATTTGTCATCAAAGAGAATAAGCAAATACATCAAAGAGAATAATCACTAAGAAAAGAACAAGGAGATCAACTTTCGATTGTTGATTGTCTAGCAGCATTCATTATATGGATATCGATATAGGTAATTATTCTCTGGTATCAAATGATCTCTACACTTAAGGTAATCAATTTTATTACACTCTATGGTTATGATTTTTAGGATCATGTTAAGTTCTAATTGCATCAAACTTGGGGATTGAACTTTTAGAACTATTATTTCTTCTGATGTGTTGATTCATAAAATTGTCTTCGAATCAACGAATCCCCATCAATAGTGGTATTAGAACAAGTTTTAGACATTACAATCATATTTTTTATATTATTTGATTGTCCATGATCATGTTCTAAGTGTTCTTGGTAATAATCAAAATAATTTAAATTGAAATTGCATTGGTCAGCAGCGAGCCAGAAAGCATATGCAGGGTTAGGAGAAGAGACGTTAGTAACAATGGTGGAGCAGGGATAGACCCATCAATGTAATTGGTAAGTTTCTAATAGCCAATAAGGGACAGCATTTGACGTCGCCATAATAGATTGTCGGAGGAGGAAAGCTTAATGATAAGCATATGGAGAATTACAGCAAGAGGAAGAGGAGAGTTGGAAGACCCAGTTCCGACGGCCATTGAGAGCAGCGAAGATGAAGAAGAAGAGGGATGCCAGGAAGAATTTAGGCTGATACCATATTAGGGTTTAACAAAAGTCACCGTATGTAGTGATGTGTATATTGATGTTAAGCTATGCGGTATACACAAGTGGCGTGGGACTGACATGGCTAGTTGTCACGGCGTGGAACACCGCCCCTGCTGGCGTGGGTGGCGTGGAGAGAGGAACGGCAAGCCACGACACTTTCTCTCTCTTTCCTTCTTTGTCTCTCTCATTCTCTCTCTTGCTTTCTCTCTCTATTAAATAATTAATTACATTAAAAAAATTAAAAAATCAAAAGAAAAATGTGATGTGGATTGGTGGGTATTTCCTTGGTGGTGTGGTAGGGAAGTGGAGATGATGTGGCGGTGATGTGACATCACTTTTCATGTGGAAACCTATAAAATATACCCATAGCCTTAATTTATAATACAATAATACAATAAAATAATGAAATACAAAACTACTTTCCTAAGTTATAGGATCTTGAGAGCCGGCTCTATCAAATGCCAAAATCATTAACATCATTATATAGGATGTAATTTTAGTTCATGTATTGTTCTAGTCCATATTGGACTTGTTTTGGTTGTTTGAGTTGTATGTATTGTTTTTGGTTCAATTATGTGTGATTTGGTTGGCTGATTTCATGTCGTATTCTTTTTTGATGTAATTGTAAAATACAAAGAAACAAGAAAATCACAAAGACGGTGTGGTGATGATGTCATTATGTTATGGTTATACAGATACATTAACATATTTATCTCGACTTGTTCGACTTGTTTATTGTTACGTGTTTGTCTTATTTTTCAATATTTCCCTTAAAGATGTTTTGAAGAAGAAAATGGCTTAATTTCTAATATATAAATTCTGTGCGTTTATATATTATTTTTGAAACTCGCTAATATTTCTAACGTAAAATATTATTTAGACATTTGCTCATGTGAGAACAAGTATCACAATGCGGATTGAAGGGAGGCATAGTCACACAAAACATAATAGTGATGATTTTGAGCATGATAAGCTTAGGGGTTGTTTGACAATATCTAAATAGACAGAGGCCTGAGTGGGACAGAGGCTTTGAAAAATTTGTGTCCGATCGAAAAATATTGTTTGGTTATAACCCATTTGAGTAAACCATACAAATTGATAAAAATGACCGATATACCCTTGTGAACATTTTTATACAATAAAAAGAAAGAAGCAAAATATAGCTATAATTCATATATCTCAATGTCCCCTTCTATTGTTCTTTACAGCTTTCGATCCATAACTGTAGAACGTGCACCATCATCACACCAAATTGATATCCATAAAAGCTATGAACCAAATGAATTTGAAAGAACCATCATATTTCTAGTTCGATAAAACAAAATGTCAAGGCATTCGAGAGAAGAGAGGAGGGCAACTGGAAGCCATAAAACTTACTGATTATCTGGAGGAGAAGCATCGACGATGTGTGACGTCAGAGACGGCAGGAGGGTAGAAGAGATGTGTTGTGTGCGACGAATGGCTTGCAGTGAAGGTTGAAGCAAATTGATTCTAATAACAAAATCAAATCCGACAAGATAAATCAATTTCAGAAATCGAGAATAACCAAATTGAGAAAACGGGAAGAGGATTAGGGATGTCCGACTTCAGGAGGGTAGAAGAGAAGGCGCTGTGGGTTGTCGGACGTGGAGGGTGCAGTCGGAAGAGGGATGAGTGAGTGAAGGTGGGTGCGTGTTTGAGGAAGGGAAGAGGGATGCAGGCGTGAGTATGAAGGAAAAGAGGGAAACATGGATCTCTTTTCCATTCAGATAGCATCTAAAATCTGACCCGTTAAGAGACTGGCTGAGCTATTAAGAGGCTACCAAACGGTCTGAATCTGATTGATTCAGATCTTACCTCTTAATTGAGTCATTAAGAGCCAAACAAACATCCCCTTAGTGACATATTTAATGTCACTTGTCTCTATATTGATCCCAATTATCATCTTACATTAACTATACTAATCTATTAATTAACTTATTCGAAAGTTTTTAAGAGTTCGAGAGTACCGTTTATTTTAGCCCACTTTGAATTTTTTTAAGGATTTTATTAAAAACCATTTCAACTTTTACAATCTCTCCCATTGTTTTAAAAATAATACAAAAGAAATTAACCATCAACAATGTTTAAAAAAAAAAAAAACCGTTTGGACATATAACCATTTAGATGGACAAGGGACAAAATCGAAACAAAATATCAAATCTACTATACCTGATAAATGAAAATAACTTTTGCCACGTGTCCAATTTTTAAAGCCTATTCTTTATTAGACACGTGTCCTCTTAATTCCTATTCACATACCGCTTATAACAGATTCCATCTAATTCCAAGGAATAATTACCATTAAAATCGGTCATAAAGTTATCAAATCTCCCGGAATACTCTCCCTATTTCTTTAAAACCCTAATTCCACTATTAGACCGTTCGCCTTCTTAGATGTCGCTCACAGCCACCGCTTTCTCACACCACCACCTTGGCTTCGACATCCACATCGCACCACCAACCTTCTTCAAATGGCTACTAAAGAATAATCATCTGCTGGATTTAGCTTGGAATGGATCGAATACGTTGCAGAGTTTAATTAGGTGAGTTTTAGGTCTTTTTCTTTTTAGTTTTCTTAAACTACGATTAGATGCTAAAAAAATGTTTCTGACATAAAAATGGAATTATCATTTATAGTGATAATTCTGGAAGATGTATTGGAGTCTTTGATAAACGACGACACAATTGACACCATGAGAATCAAAGGCATGGATTTTTAGTGATAAGCATTCGACTATCTGTAGTCCCTCACTGCGACAGAACATCATCTTTTCAACTCTCTCAACACGTATTAGGGTTATTTCGGTAATCGACAAAAAGATTGGATGCAAATTGATCCCATTTGAGCTCTACATATATTAAATCGGGTAAGTTAATCTATGCTACGTGGGATTTAAGCGTAATTGTTCTTTTCATTAAAATGGATATTTATGTTATGATTGTATAATTAAAAATTCGGAATTGTGTATATCATCGTTGTTAATATCCAGATTTTAGTAAGTGTTTCTGTGGGATTGGTAGATAACTTTAGCACACATCAAGGTGAACGATTTCAAGCTCCCCCTGCTGGTTTTTCTTCTTCATAATTTTATGGTTCGATTTTCACGCAATTAAGCATCCAAGGTACTACTATTCTCTTCCCTCATCTATTTCACTGTCAAGTGCAAGAGGTCCGTACCTTCCTTCCTTCTTTTCAATTGCAAGAATTTCTTTATTTTTGGTAAGGCTAGAAACAAAATGTATCTAATCAGTCAACTTTTCGTTTTACCTCGTGTTCTCAAAAAAATACGAACTTTGATTACAGATGGCTCTTTTGTCATCACTCAAACAAATTGTCGGGATTGAATCTTGCTTGCTATCTAAAGAATTCATGCCGGAATTCTTCAAGTTGGTTTTGTGTGGATAAATGATTTTTTTAGATATTTTAGAAAATAACGACACACGTGGGAATCGGAAGGAAAAAATAAATTATGCTAAATTTCTAAAAAAGTTAAAAAGACATCTATTAAGTTTACAATCTGCATTTAGTCAATTAAGTAAGAAAATAACATCTTATTGTATCTGAATCACGTTTGCTTTTTTCCATTACAATAATTTTAGGTCTTACAAGCTTCTTTTAAACCAAAAATCGATGTGCATTCTATACCATAATCTTAACACTAACATTTTTGGGTTTGTTTATGTTTTATAAGACTTATTATAAAATTTTAATTCAAGCATCAGAATTTTCTTAAAATATTAAGTACCCATGTGAATTTTTTTGAGTTAATATCACTTTTCAACTATCTGGTTTGGCCAAAATTTAGTTGGACGTGGTATGTCATTAATGTGTTAAGCCAATATTTAATTGTGTCTTTGTAAGATCTTCAACAAGCTATTGATGTAGAAAAATCAGCCAACCGATTTTTCAATTTACCGTTGTTTAACTTAGCTATTTACTTTAATTTGAAACTTTGAGACGATGCAAGTCTCTTTTCTGGACTTTTGTATATAAAAAGTTAATTTAAAACTCAATGAATAATATAACTTTCATTTACAATTTAACATAAAAGTTTTTACAGTAACTGTGTTTTTTATTGTGCAGGCACCCGTTTTGGAATACGACATATTTCTAAAACAAAAACAACTGCATAAAGGAAACAACTCGCTAAAATATACCTATTTAGGCACCCCCTCACCCCATTGGGCATTAGTGTCCGCTGCATACTTAAATGTTTATAACTTCTTATTTTATATTCTGTTTGTGTACATATAACCCTGCTATATTACTTATTTGTTTAGATTTTTTTTTATAACAACTATATCGTGCTATCATGTGTCATTGTTTTTGTAATATTATGTATATCAAAATGTATGATTAAATAAAATGTTTTTCTTACTATTGAAGCAATGTCATTTAGGATTGTCATACGTTATTCTACATTAGTTTTTCATGCTAAAAAATAGCAACATGTATGGAAGTACAAAAGCTAATGTAACCCTTTTTTGTCTTTTGATGTTGCAGGGAAGAAATAATTGGACTTATTGATCACTAATTATACTTAAGATATTTATTTGTGTATATCCATGTATATATACATACACATACATGCATACATGTCATCACAAAATCCATAAAATGCACTCAAAGTTGAGACATTAAAGGCTTAAAGTTGAACTATCTAATTTTCTCTCTAATTTCTAGATATTTCTGATTTAGTAAAATAGGTTTTTAGAAATACTTAATGTTTATTTCTTCCAATTTAATATTTATTAAATCAACCCGTGTGATCCACGGGTTTCTAACCTAGTTTATAAATAAAACTGAAAACAATATAAGTTAGCTAAACCTTTATATTTTGATCAACCATAGGGCTTATTTCTAAAATTCACTCGTACTCTATTTCTAAATGTCAAATTTATTATGGGTACTGTCGAATTTTAAAGTTTCATTATATTAATCAAAAAACTTGAATTCACATAAAAAAGATGTTTCTCATGAATCACATCGACTCGAAATATCTTAAACCTGCACACTGCACTGTCTAAAAGAAAGAAAAACGAATTAAAAAGAGAGATTCATGGGTTTTGTGTGCGGGTAATGTATCGTACTTAAAAAACCTCCCATTTTGCCCTTTACACTATTTCTATTTTTATAGATGAGCTTGCCTTCTGCTCTCCTGTCTCCTCCATCACTCCTGCCGCCTCTCCCCACTTTCTCTGTCTAAAACCCTTCCAAATTTTCATGCATTCTTGTATTCGACAAAGTAACCCGCAAAACATGCTGTCTTATTCTACTCGTTTAGTCAAAATCTTGATAATAAGAACAGAAGCCATCGTTTTCCTCTAAATCTACGTCTATATCATGAATATTGAAGTCGACGAGGCAGCAGCTTATTGGGGATTCTAAATTTCGAAATTTCTAAATCCGATTCATCAGGTCAGCTCAATGCCACAATTCTTTTGCTTTTTTTGGGGGGTTTTGTTGGTTCATGAAAAAATGCAAATGGGTTTAAGATATTGTTACTCGAATGGTTTATCTTCTTCAGAACCATACATGATGCCATTTATGTGTTTTTTATCTGTTGGGTTTTGAGAAATCGTGGTAAATTTCAGTTTTCTTTTTACATCAAAAACTGCAATCGGTCTTTTCTCGTGTTTTGCAGATTTTAGAATTTTTATGCTTTTGTTGTGTCATTTTATGGATTATCTAGAATTCGAAAGACATTTTAATCCATTTTCGTTGAAAGACTTTGTAAAACCATACTAAAGTAAAGCAATTCATTATTGAACGCGGTTTTGAACTCAAAAGACCCAATAAATCACTATTAAAATGACATTTTTGCAGTCTGGCAGTCGAAGCACTCCCGTTAACTCATCGGGTAATATTCAACGGTAGGATTCATTTATCAATATCCAACGGTAAAAAAAATTAACTTAGAGATCTCTGGTTATACCCAACAAGTTTCAATGGATGTTCTTAAGTTATTCTTCAATAACTAATTAGGGTTTATTTTTGGGGAAGATTTGATACTTTTATGTTTTAAGGATTGTATGCCAAATTTCTGACAGAAAAAAGTGAGAATCTGCTTTCTTTCTTATTTCGGGCAGAATGAGAGTGTAATTCTCAAGTTTTTGAGAAACAATTTAAGAATTTTCTTGAATTGTTTATCTGGGTTTGTTGCAGAAGTATTCAAAAAGAATTATTCTCGACTCCCTTTACTTATTTTAATAAAAATTAATCATATAAACTATCATCAACTGATTCTCATTGTCTCCCCCCTATATTTTAAAAATCTTGAATCCATGAATCTCTACATCTCCAAATTAAGAATCTTGCACTGTCTTTTTATGGATTTTCAAACTTGATTAGTTTCACCTAACATAATTAGAAAATCAAATATTATCCTAATATTTGCAATTTTTTAGGGAATTCCTTAAAAATGGAGACACTATCTTCCTCTCCTTCAATGTCTCTTCCAAGAGAACCGGCCAATTATGATGAGATTGCTATGCATGAAACCTTGCTATTTTCAGAAAGTCTCAAGGTATTTCTTCTATTTTTCAAAATTATCTTTAAACAAACAAAATTAATATTTACTGTCTGTAATTTTTTTAGGATTTAACGAATCTGAGAAAGCAATTGTACTCTGCTGCTGAATACTTTGAACTATCATACACTAATGATGACCAAAAGCAAATGTGAGTTTGACCTCAAAAGTCAACATAAATTAGGCTAGTTGTAAACATTGTTGTTGAATCTTGAAGTTGCCATTTATAAAATTTCTTATGAATTGGTTAACAGGGTGGTTGACACTTTAAAAGATTATGCCATCAAGGCTGTAGTCAACACGGTTGACCATTTAGGCGCTGTTACGTATAAAGTTAACAACATATTTGATGAAAAAGTTGAAGAAGTTTCCGGAACAGAGGTTCGAGTATCATGCATTGAACAGGTACTCTTCCATACTGTGTACTGTGTACTGTGTACTGTGTACTGTGTACTGTGTACTGTGTACTGTGTACTGTGTACTGTGTACTGTGTACTGTGTACTGTGTCAATTAGAAAAAAAGTTGCATTGTTTTGTCCGATTCAAAAAGGTGGAACATGGTGGGATAGAGACTAGCTTTTGATCTCTCGTTTGTCCAAAAGACGTAAATGCCCTCATCATCCCGATCATATAAAATAGCCGTAGAAAGCTTATCAAGTCCTGTCTTTTTGTATAAATTTGATTGCACTTGGTGTTGATTTTTGTATTTTGTAAAATAAATAAGCATTTTGTTCCTACTTTTTGGTATAAATAAGCATTATTTTTTTGTATCTAATGTTGACTTTTTTCTTTGACTTTGCAGCGGGTAAAAACATGCCAAGGGTATTTTGATCAAGAAGGCGTCTCTCAGCAGTCATTGAAATTAAATATTCCCAAGTATCATAAGCGATACGTCTTGCCAGGTACTCGTGTTTGTTCTTTATAATGTTTGACAATTTGTTAAATACCTAAAATAACCTTCAAGAAAGACAAAAATAAAAAAACTTGTGAATCTATATAAAATATCGGGTTAAATGCAAGAAATAGCAACATACTTTCATTTATTTGCTTATTGTAGCATCTTTCTTTCATTATTTATATTACCACACTAGTTGTGAGACCCGTGTATTACACGGGATGATACAAAAAAATTATTAATTACGAATATCTAAACATTAATAATTATACATAAGAAATTTATTTGTGTATCGTGACATCTTGCTTTTGATTTTAACTATTACGACTTTGTATTTTGATAAATATAATTGATTATGAGAATGTCACCGGTACTAAAATCAAATTCACTATTATGATTGGAATTGTTTATTATGACGTCAATTGTCTCTCTATTATCTCCCAAATCATTCTAAACATTAAAAAAATAATATGATATTAAAAAACAATTAATTTTGAAATTGAATGATAACAATTAATGTTGAAATTGAATGATAATTAAACCGATCATTAAGGAGTTAGAAACATTTCAAACCAATTAGTTTTTCTTAAGAAATTTAAAATTATAAGAAAATGGCATGTGGCAAATTCAATGAGAAGATGACATGTGGCTTTGAGTTACTTATTTATTATGATAGGATTAAATGTTGAAAAGTATACCTTATTGTCGCAGTGTCATTACCTAATAATTCCTATTACAACATTGCATTTATGATATATTCCCAAGTAATTTTACTTAAAAACTTTCCAAAAATGTAAAAATCACAATTTCATGGGACATAGGGAGTACATATTTTTTGTTTCGTCAAATTTTTTTTTTTAGTCATAAAGGTTTATTATTCTGATAATATTCAGTTGGGAACATGATTGAAGATGGCAACGAAACTAAATTAAAGCATGAAGAATGCATAGTGGTATTTGATGATAAACATGATCAACATGAACATACGAATGGTAAGAATATATTTATCATTGTTTTGATGATATATGCAGTCTATGTTATGAACTACAATAATAGTGGCTTATTAATTTCTTTAATTTTTTTTGAAGTTGTTCAAGCTACGATTAATGAAAAGCCAGAAACTGTTGTCAGGTAATGTTTTTGATTAAGTTCATAACATCAAGTTATTCCCATTAAATATTGTCTCTATTAAGTCGTTTTTTCTGTATTAAGTCAAAAAGAAACAAGACTTTTACTAAAACAATTTTTTTTAAATGCAGAAAAGAGCGATCTCCTTCACCTTCTCATTCTCCTCCCAAGAAATCTGATGCGTTTTCCTTTGCAGACACAGTGGCAAAAAAAGATATTGGTTTGTATTTATTAAATTCATATCTTAAGTATTTTTTGTTTGTTTTGCAAATGTATTTTTGTTTTACATAAAATATATGAATGCATGTTTTTGAATACGCCCTTGTACTGATTATATTCAAAATTTGTTGATTTATTTATATTCAGAGAAAAGATCGGTTTCACCACCTGTGTTTCCTTTAATGCGGTCAAACACTCCTAATTCAAGACCTAATTCAAGATCTTCAACCCCAAATCCCACTCGTCCAACAATTCCAGCCTCGTTTCCACAACAATCGGTAAATTACATTAAATCGTTACTTGAGAAGATGTTAAAATTACCTATTTGCCCATTATCATCGTTACATATAAGGGGTAAATGCAAGAAATGGCAATGCGCTATCATTCATTTGTGTATTATAGACGAATTTACCTCATTTCCACAAAAATCGGTAAAGTGCTTTGTTGTTTATTGCATTTAGCCCCATATAGATAATCGATGGTAGTGATCTCATTAAAGGGTATTTTAGACATTTGACAAATATTCGTGTGCAGCATCTAGAGGCTAGGAAATCGGTTACAATGCAAAGGAATGGTGACAGAGAGATGTGGAAAGAAAGTGATCAGATTCAGAGCAAAAGCAAACGTCTACTTAAAGCATTGCTTAGTAGACGCAAGTCAAAGAAAGATGACATGCTTTATACTTATTTGGATGAATATTGAGGGGTTTTTTGAAAAATTACTTCTTAGTAAACTATAAATGTATGAATTTAATTGCTGCATTTTGCACATGAGTATGTGCAAATGTGATTGGTTAGAAGGAATAACTATTGATGTAGAGGTTAGTGTATTCCGCAAATGTTATATTAAGAAAAATACAACAATTTTTGTTGAGATATATTTATATTCGCAATAATCTTTTATGGTGAGTATATAATGCTACAACAATTCTCGCCATCCATGTTTACATCCTACTTGATATATGTGAACAAAAGTTGTTTGTATTGTGTAATAGAATAGAATGGTAGTATGAAATTAGGGGAGAAATGAAATGGTTTATTCTGTTAAAACTGCTTTTCATAATCCAACGTTTTTTAAAAGGCCACAAATAAAAAAGATTTTGGTAATGCTTACACAACCACATAACTTCTTGTCATCAAACAAGATGCATCTACATAAACACAAATCTGTCCACAAAAAAATAATCATCCTATAATCAAGAAGCTAGATTCCATAAATATCAAGTGATCAAGTTCACATGTTACACTTCCATGCCTTTACCAAATTGTTCAATTGTTTTTGTGGCTAGTGTAAGAGCATCCATAAATGCACTAAAAGACGCACGAAGAAATCTAGCTTCAACTGCCTCAAAACGCCTGCAATAACAAATCCACAAAGTCAAAACACAAAAATTATAGTTTTTTTTTTTTTTATATCAAGATTTGTCACAAACACAAAAAAACTCACACTGTAAGTTGCCCATTAGAGACAGACATCAACCTCCTTACTTTATCTGGTTGCAACTGCAATTAGAAAGATAGTGAGGTTATGAACAGGAATCTTGAACAGTCTAAAAGGACAAAATGGTCAATAATGATAATGTACTACCTCTTTGTCAACAGCAAGTGCTGAATATATGATGTAAGCATTTTCTTCAGACTTGCAATCTACTTCAACATCACTGCAGACAAAAATCTCATAATGGATGAACAAGAAAGCATTGTTGTGTGCTATGAGTGTTTTGAACTAAATGTTTAAATTGCAAATTTTATAATAAAGAAATCTCTCTACACATGAGATAGAGAGAGAGACTGACCAGTTGAACTCCCACTTAGAGAGATTCTTTTCTGGTGCATCGATTTCAATGGCAGAAGTCACGACATCCATCTTTGACTCTGCAGGTGCAAAAAGAGAATCAAATTTAATCACTGTTTACCAAAACTGCCATAAAGAAAAAGAAACCAAATAGTGTTATCAAAGTAAAATTGCACGCTAAATACCTTCTGAATAATACGACAAATTAGCATTTTGGTGAGAAAAGAACAAAAGAGGAGGCAGGAAGATCTATTGGAGATTTGTAAAGTAAATATTACACCTTATTACTAAGATCTAATCCCTACAGTAGGCATAAATTTATTCTCATTTTAAACTAGAACCAGGTATAGGAAAATTTTGAGTTGGCTTAAAGCGGCATTTTATCAAACACTTCATATGCATGCCATAATAACAGAGAAGTTAATGAAAAAGGGAGGATGTAGCACAGCTACAGATGCTAGCACTGGAGAGTCAAAGTAAAGTTGGATTTCTTACCGACGGCGACGACAGCGCAGATGAATCAGCAGGAGGTCGTTCTCGTTTCCGCCTCTGCTATACAGGCCCTGAGAAGTGAGTGGGCGGGTAAAGTGGCATCCAATAGACCGATGATGGGTTTCCTATCCGCTATGAAGCAAAACCCATCCCAACTAGGCGCTAATCAGTTTGACCTTTTTTGAATTTAACTCCAAAAATCAATAGAATTGTTTTTCAATAAAAAATACGTTTTTTAACTAACAAAAATTAATAACTAATTAAAAAATAGAATGAAAACTAAAAATTGAGAATAATGACTATTATGACTTAGAACATCATTATTACTTATCACCATTCTTTAGCGACTCCTTATCGTGGATGATTTATTTTGTTATTATTTTTGCATTTATTTATTTATACACATTGACACATATACAATCTCCATTTGTAATATTATACAAAATTGGTCAGCCTTGGACGTTACGTGCTTACCATACACACACATAAAACAATAACTTAATAAGAGTACCACATTAGTTCTTACAAACAAAAGCTGTCAACATTGAACCATACCATACATACATATATACATACAAAACTACCCTAACTTACCCCTTTAACAACAAAAATAGCAACATCACCACAATGATTATGAAAAACACTAGCAACCCAATCATAACCTTAACAAGAGATAACAAACTAGGGTTTCCAAATTTAGAGCTCTCAAATGTTTTTTTTCTTCTTTGCCTTCAATTCATTCAGCACTTGCTTGTACCGTGAAGTACTTTCTTCATCATAGCATTAAAAGAACCCACAATCTTCATACTGATTGGGAAGTACGTGCACCAAAAATATCTTCTAGTAGGATTCTTGTCACTCCATGATACTGATAATGGAGCTGAAAGCCCACAGTAACACCTCTTAAAGGGAACCCTCGTTTACTTGCTTAAACCACTCTGGGATGATGAACCACTTAAAGCCATTGAAGAAAATTCAAACTCAGGAAGCAGAAAATCGTTGATTTTTGGGGGTAATAACTTTAGATTACGATTGCTTTCTATTAAACCCTAATATATGCCAAGCAGGATCAACCACATACACATTTTTCCCTATCAGCAATGAAAAGTTGTTTCATCCGATCACATGCTCAAATCTGAAACTAAACTAAAAATATAGTGACTTTTATGAAATAAATTAAAAACCTAATGACTAAACTGATAAAAAAACACAGTGTCAAAATCGATTTTTTTTTTAAAAGTTGGTATTTTTTTCGGAATTTACCCTTTATTTTATAACTGCATATTAATAAAATTTACATAAATATCAAATATGTGGTGTTTAAAATGACAAATTAGAGAAAAATATTTTAAATAGATTAAAATAACTGTTCAATTATTAGAATTTTTTATACATTGAACTATATCTATAAAGATAATTTTTTTACTATATAATAAAATAAATAAGCTCTAAAAGAGATTACCAATCATAAATCTTGTAATAAATTTAGCAAAAAGATACGTAATCATATTCAAAATACCTTATAAGCTTTCAGACTTTTATAATTACTAAATACTATAAACTAGTGGGGTAACCTCGCGTGATACAGCGGTAGTAACAAATAAATTCGTATTGGCGATTTTAGGGTTACGAGTTGGGTGGGAAAAACAAATATAGACATGTTACTATTTTGGTTTTATATCATACAATGCTACATAAAAGTTTGTTTGCAGAATAGGGAAAATATTATAAAAACAAATATTTAGAAAATAATTTTCACATAAATTGTAGAAACGGTGGAATTTATAAAAATCATGTATATAATAAAGCTATAAAAAAATTATATGAAAATAATTTTGTCAAAAAATAATATGATAAAAAGTTGTACAATTATTTAAAATTATAAAATGAAGCTGTAAAATTATACAAAAATAATTTTGTCAAAAAATAATATGATAAAAAGAAGTTGTAAAAATATTTAAAAATTAAATTTTGAAAAAAAAAACTTAGATAATACAAAGAAAACCTAAAAGAATAAGTAGAAGAAAATTTATAGGAAAGGTTATTTTTCATATAATTTGTAGAAATGGTGGAATTTATAAAAATCATGTATAAAATGAAGTTGTAAAAATTTATGCGAAAATAATTTTGTCAAAAAATAATATGATAAAAAAGTTGTAAAAATATTTAAAAATTATAAAATGAAGCTGTAAAAAATTATACGAAAAATAATTTTTTCAAAAAATAATATGATAAAAAAAGTTGTAAAAATATTTAAAAATTAAATTTTGAAAAACAAAACTTAGATAATACAAAGAAAACCTAAAAGAATAAGTAGGAGAAAATTTATAGAAAAGGTTTATAATAATAAAAAATTATTTTGGATATAATTGTAAATAAAAAAATTAAATTTTGAAAAAAAAACAACTTAGAAAATACAAAGAATAAAAGGGCCTAAGATGTCAAATTAGTATAGTCAAGGGTTTCAGCCAAAAGTTGCTTAAGGTTAAAAAGTTGTGAGCAAACGGTTTCGAACCACCGTCACTTAACTTTTAAATGATACGCCTTCCCACTTGACCACTCATGATGTTTTATATTGTGTAACACCCGGTTTCTCATTTTCAGGATACACTGATAATTTAGGTGCAATCCTCAAATATGAGTAACAAGCTTTACAAGATACTATCAAAAGCATAGTTTAAGTGCTTATTTACATACAAAATGTTTCATACTAGTTTTCTCAACAACCGAATGTTTACAAAAGAACAAGTATAACACTAGAAAGAAAGTCCAAGTCCAAAGTCCATATCCTTTCCAGCTAACCCTCTGTGATGCGTTTCCCACGATCTGCACTTCCAGAACCTAACACAATTAACATTAACAAACAATATATGAGCTTTGAGAGCTCTATGAGTAATTTAAAGTTTATTTGGACAGCAATTGCCCATCATCTCATTCATATCATTTTCTGTGAACCATCTTGTTTCTCAATATATATACTCATAGTGAGGTTCATCTATCCAAACACTCATAATTGGTATACTCAACCAATTTTAAACAACTCAAATCATACTCCTTTCTGCAATAATCATCAAAACCAACACATAATTAATCTAATAATAACTACTCACTTGTTGTGGAATCGATATGTGGAACTCCTGCACCTCGTGTGTGCTCCTGCCTTGCTTTAGCTGTAGCATAACAACTCATTTTCATTATTCAATTTAAGAATAATCTCAATCACACTCAATAGTTATCATAATCAAGGAATTTGTATCATTGAAGCAAGTTACAATTTAAAAGATAACTACAAAATCAAAGTTGCAGCTTTCAATTTATCTCTTTAACATATATATAACCCTAAGAACACAATACAAGCACTTCACTAGCTTGAGTCTCGAATTAGAACTCTTTTACACACACTAATCCAAGTAAACTCACTCTAACTCATGCTTGTTGCAGGCTATGCAGTCAATCGCGCCGCTATACCACCGGTATAGCGGTGGTATAGCGGTTTGCGCTACCAGGCAAAATCGCGATGCAATTTAACGCAAGGTTTTCGCGGTACCGCTATTTGCGCCGATAAGTACCGCTATTTACCGCGATAATGAAATCGGTATACCTGTAAAAAAACCGCTATTTTAAAATTTTAGGGTTAATGTTACTGTAACCCCGTAACCTATCGGTTTCGTCCTTATTTAGTCATTGATCTATATTTTGGGTTTTCTGGATCCCTGATGTTTCAAAATTCATGACAATAAAGCCATTATAAGAAATCTGAAGCGGTTATCCGGTAGATAAGGCCACGTGGCATTCCACGTGGCATTGACATCATCAGAAAATGCACATGTGATGCTTATATGGTGTCTACTTGTTATTTTCTATTTTCTGTTTAATTTACATGGTTTTCATAATTATTAAAATAACAATTATTGCTATAATTCTTATCCGTATTTTAAAACTAAAATCAACCCAAAAAGGGTTTGAAGGCTAGATACACACACGATCCATCTAAAATCGCCTTACCGTGTTTTTTCTCTTCTTCGTCAATGATCCACTCCCAATTTCTGAAGTTCGAGAAGTGAGATGGTGGTTTTTATTTTCGGATTTCTTAGTAATGTATGAATTTTCTTCGGATTTCATTCGTATGGTTTGTTTTTGAAATCGAGTTTTTATTCTAGGTATTTGTTGTTGAAATCGGGTTCTTTGTTCTAGGTTTATGAATTTTTTGTTGTTTTCCTTGAAATCATGTGGTTTATTTGACAGTGGCAGTTTGAAATCCTATGGCTTGGCGGTGTTGTTGAAATCTGAAATTTCCCTTTATGGTTTGCTCTTGAAATCGTTTTTTGCTTATGATTTGGGATCCTGGGTGGAAGATTGATGGTGGTGGTGAGATATTGGTGGTGGAAGGTAGTCGATAGTGGTGGTCGGTGGACGGTGGTAGAATAGTATTGGGATCAGGAAACTTAAATAGGGAGCTGCGGCGGTGGACGAGGATAGATCGTATAAGTAGGATGAGGGTACCGATCACGAAGAGAAGCAAACAACTGAGTGCCAATCTTCGGTCCAATTCTACACAACACGAAGTAGTCGAACAACTGACTCATTCTCTTTCTCTTTAACTACACAGTTGATTATTGCTTAAACACCAAACCAAGTTTAATCCGACAGATGGAATTAATTATCGTGAACATATAAATCAAACTTTATTAGATCTGATTCCAAAGTAATGTGAAAGTCTTTAGGAGATTTTTGAAATGAAATGGATCTATATCGTGATCCGATTATGAAAATAGCCAAAATTGTTGTACATCAAGGATTTTGATAATCAATAAAGTGAATGTTCTTTAAAGAGATTGTGAAATAATGATCTAAAAAATTAATTTATTGAATAAATTTAGGTCTCGATTGTTTGTTGAAAGAATTGGGGAAGTAGATGGATTCACGGGAGAAAGTTGTTAGAAGCTACTTTTTGAAATGAAATGGATCTATATATATTATTAAAAGCTACTTTTTAAGAATAATAAAATAAAAAGTAAATAATAATATATGTGATGCCACGTAAGCACCGTGTGTCATTAAGGTGGGACCAATCTGCCATGTAAGATGCTTGGTAGGCATGATAACATACTAAATCAGATAGAATGGTATAATCAACGGGTCAACAACAAGTTTAATGGCTTAGAGTACTCGAAAAAAATATCAGTGACTAAATAAGGACAACATCGATAGT
>CM042012.1:36582188-36684688 GCA_023525715.1 Cichorium intybus | reverse complement strand
TAGGTGTACATATTCATATATGTCTATTTGTTTGTGTATACATGTGTGCATATATGCATACATATATGTGCATATGTGTATATGCATGTAAGTATTTTTTGAGGGTTTTTTTTAATATTTAGTTTTATAAATGCATATGTGCATATATGTTTATATGCATATAAATGAGTATGTACACATATGATGCATATGCATATATATGCAAAAATGGATGTGCATTTGTTCATATGCGTATATGCATGTATGTGTTTATTTTAATGGTTTTGAATATACATGTATATTAATTTTTACTAATGTTATTGCAGATTTTGGAGAAGTTATCGAGCAAGTCGAAGGAGTGAAATTTGAAAAATGAAGATATCATGAATTTTAGTTGTATTTTGTATGTATCGTTCAAAAAAGTTGTATGTTATTGTTTTTAAAAAATTGGTAGTATGACATTCGAATATTATGAAATACAAATATTTTTTGTGTGTTTTTTATGAAATGTGCATGTATGCATTTTTGGATATACAATGTAAAAAGTTAAATATACATATATGCATTTTACTACAAAAAACGCAAATCTTAGAATTTTGATATAAAAAAGTGACAAACCTGATTTAAAAAAAATGCATATATGCATTAACGAGTGTGCACATATGCACATTGCAAATACGTGAATTAAAACGTGTTTTTTTTAATTCTAAAATTTTGAATTTAAAAAAAATTAAAAATTAAAAAAAATATATTCCCAAAAAATCTGGTTTTATAAAAAACAAAAATTATATGCTGGATTTTTGTTATTTTTTTTAATTTTGAAAATTCAAATCATAAGCCTTGATTTTAGGAGTTGTTAATGTTGTTGCCATAAATAAAAAAAATCAAAATTAAATGAGAATTGTAAAATGACAATCATGCCCTTTTGTGATCTGACCAATCAGAAAGAGTTCTCGAGATCTCATGGTTTTTTGGGTTCTCACAAGAACCCAACCCTATATATATATATATATATATATATATATATATATATATATATATATATATATATATATATATATATATATATATATATATATATATATATATATATATATATATATATATATATATATATATATATATATATCTCGTAAATATATATTCATATATGTATATTTATTTTAGCCCTTAAAATAAAATATTAACCTAAAAACCATTTAAAATATTTAATCATTAAATATTTATTCACACTTATGGTTAATTCAGATCATAATGTGATTTCCTAATAGTGTTCAGAAAATGTTTAATTAAAGAAATATTTTGAACAATAATATTATATATATATATATATATATATATATATATATATATATATATATATATATATATATATATATATATATTAAATTGCAACTTTCGATTGTGAGACAATTTTACTGTTCATTTTAAGTTGCTATTTTCAGAATCAAAATTACTAGATGAAGATTATAGTATAATTGTTAAAGGATTTAATACAAAATTTATCTGGAAATAATATTTTTGATTCTTTTTATAGCAAATTTTTATATTTACGTTTTTTCCCCTTAACTAATTTCGAATTAATTGTTTTATCCATATTTATTATAAAATTATATTATTGATATTTTGTAAATTGCGATTCTGGTACTTATTATATTTTAAAGTTACATTTTTTGTCCCTTCATAATTTTTTTTTGTCGAGCTACGTTTTCCAATATACGGTCTTCCGCAGCATCGCGCGGACAGGTCCAAACCCTAGTTCATATCAATAGTGAACGGATTGAAAAACCAAATTTCATCGAAAAAGCCACCTCAATTAATGACTGAGTTTTGCTCGAAGCCATAATTACGATCGTGAAACAAAAGAACCCCCAATAATATTAATCAGCATTGAAATGGGTAGTTTTTATTCGAAACCCCCAATCGTAATCAAAGAACGAAGAACCCCAAGGTGTGCAAATCAAAAATGGTTTGCAATTTTATTTGAAAGAGGGCAAGAAGAAACAAGGTAATCTAAGTTGAACTCAAATTTGTAAAATAAATATTTCAATAAAAAAATTTCTAAAATCACAACCAACTCTTGATACCTTGAACGAAAATTCCACACACTACCCTGACCTCCCAAACTCTCATTTGGGACTCCCACTCAAGTAACCTCATGTTGATTCCTCTTCTTCCCTTTGTTATGTTATATTTACCCCAATTTTCTCTTTAGACACAATCGTTTGAATGATGGATTATTATAAGGTGTTGGATCTGTGTAGCAACGCTATAAAATACAAAGTCATAGAATCCTTTAGGAATATAGCGAAGAAATTCCAAAGTATTTTGTTGTTAAGTTTGATATTCACTATATACTTTAATTGCTTATTTATTGCACGATCTGATCTTCAAAGGTCGGAAAAGTATTTTATAAAGTCTAGTAAAGTTAAAATCATAATATGAATGATTTTAGGGGTTGTTTGCGTTTTCATATGGAAAGGTTATAATTATAATTTTGATCATTCAAGCGACATTACTAAATAACATGTTTTTATTCAATGGCAAATTATTTTGAAGTCTTTAAATCATTTAGATCTATGAATAATTGGAATTTAAATCAGAATTCACCAAACAATCTATAACCTTTCACATTTTCTTCTTATTTGCAAAATTCCTTATATTACAAAGCTATCTGCTTTTTTCAAGATAAATAGAAAATTTGTAGTGAGGCTACCCATACAATTAATTTGTTAGATAGACAAATTCTGCATCATAAAAATATTTATTTTATGAAATAAATAGCAAATATATAATGAGATTATAAGACAGTTTCATTAAATAGTTTTTTGAGTAAACTGCAAATTTGGTCCCTGTGGTTTACAAAAAAATGTGGGTAAGATCCAAAAACTTTTCAACTTGCATCACTGGTCCAAAATCGAAAATCTTTTGTGGTTTTGGTCCCTGAAAAAGATGAAATGACTATTTTGCCATTTTAACTTTTTTTTTTCTATTTTTTAATTTATTTCAACATTTTTTTAATTCAAAAATCTAAAAACATTATTAAAAAAATAAACCCACCCGGTGCCCTCCCATCTCTCTCTTTCTCATCTCTTGAAACCTGGAACAAACAAAAATCCTCGGAACTTCTCTCTCTCCGATCACCCCTCCGCCTTCGATCTCCGATCTTCGATCAGCCTCCATCGCCCTTGGAACCACTCCTTTCCATTTACTCGATGTCGTATTCAGATACGAGATGAGCGAGCATTACAGTCGAGTTTCATTTTAAACACCGAGAAAATTGGGGAGCTCATACTCGTCAGATAATCTCCTTTCCATTTCGTGGATCTCCTAAACCTTGAGAGGACGAAGACGAAGACCACCCGTCAAGTTAGGGTTCAGGTCGCTGGTGGGTAGCAGCGAAGGAGGATGCAACGGCGGTGGAGGTGGTCATTGGCAGAGATTTCTTGTGGGAGTGCAATCCTATCCGACTTTCGAGCCCTAGAAAAAAACCACAGACTTTTGTACGCTTCAGGTAGGGATGAATCGATTCAGTGAGAGATTGATTCAGTGAGAAATTTATGCAATCAGAAGCTTTCCTGTTAAATTTTTTTTGTCCAAACGATTTGTTCAATGTTGGTATCAATGGTTTAGTGGTTCAATATCTGTATCAGTGGTTTAGAGATCGGGACATGTTGGAGTCGATTGAAATACAATGGTCTTCGATTTGGCTTGAGATATGATCTAGACGACTTGAGATACGTTTAGAGAACGGGACGATTTGGACGGTTTGGGGTAAATTGATGCGGTCGTCGTTTTGGATTGAAATAATATCCGGAGGAGTTTGCTTGAAAACATCGATTTCTGGCGAAGAATATCGATTTGCAGAAGATGGCGACGAACAAGGGTCTTGCTGCCGATGAAACAAAATTGATTTCTAAATGCTTTTGATTTTGATGTCTAAATGAAATGTTGGTTCAATTCCAAAAAAACAAAGGAAGTAAAGGTTTGATTTTGAGTTTCACGCATGTGTGCGTGTGTTTGTAAGTTGCAGGTTTTTAGTGTGTATGTTTTTGCATCTGCAAATGAGAGGTTTTGTTGTGTTACTGTGTTTTTAATCCTCGGAAGTTCACAAAGATGCAGGTTTTTGTTTTGTGGAAAGTCTTAAAAGGAAAATGGTGGTAAGAAGGGAAAATTTTAATGGGAAATGATGGTAACGGCGGCAAGAAGAATAAGAGTAAACGAGTGAGAGGGTGAGAGAAAAGGGAGTGTAGGGTGGAGGGGTCTTTATTATTAATGTTATTAATATAAATTAAAAATGTATTGAAATAAATATAAAAAATGGAAAAAAGAAGTTAAAAGGGTAAAACAGTCATTTCAACTTTTTCAGGGACCAAAACCACAAAAGGTTTTCGATTTTGGACCACTGGTGCAAGTCCAAAACTTTTTGGACCTTAGTCACACTTTTTAGCAAACCACAGGGACCAAATTTACAGTTTACTCTAGTTTTTTTGTAAAATAATTATTTACTTTTTGATATTTTTTAAAAATAAACATTTGACTTCTAATTTCTAACTTCTAACTTGTAACTTGTAACATTATTTTGATCATTTTAATGAGTATTCCTAGAATAAATACTAAATGTTGTGAATACATTTAAAGCGATAATTTCTAGTCGTGTCTAAGCCCAAGGACCTATTTTGACGGACTAAACAGTTGAGGGGTCAACCAGGAAAACCAGTAATGCGGTGGCCAATTACATGGCAAGGCTCATGATCGCACAAATCCACGTGGAGATGATGTGTTTCACAAGTCGGATGATGAGTGGACGTGAGTGTACGGGATGGCTACGGCGCCGGAAGATTTGTTGTATTGGATTCAAATTCATTGTTATAAATATGTACATTTATATTTTTTTTTATTTTTATTTTTATTATTAGTTTTTTTTTATAACCGAGGACCCCATCCGACCCATCTTTTGGATGACCCTGATGAAGCAACCTCGGGGCCCACGCACACCTGGCAGCAGGGTGGTCCGGGTCAATCACCTACGGGGGTAGAGAGGTGGCCAGTGGCCATCCCCTGATTGAAAGCTAACACTCCCTATGAGGAAAGGGAGGGAGTGGGATTAGAACTTGGAACCTCTTTATGGGGAAGAGAAAGAGTCCAAAGCCTTATCCACTAGGCCATCATTGAAGCAGATTAAAAGCCTATTACTCCGTTTAGTACGAAAACTGATCCGTCCTTTGAGAACCTTTTTAAGAAAAATACAAATATTGAAAACATATCTAGTTTGATATTTTTCTTTCAAAACTTTTCCATAAAATTGAATTTTTTTTCTAATTTACAAAAAAATCAAAAAGTTTTGAAAACCCGGTAATTATTGTTTCTCATATTTTTCCCAATATCAAAAGTTTTTTTAAATATGAAAACACACTTCCACGGTCACACCACTCCACCCCATCCTCAAACACACACACCCACTCTCACCAACACCCACCCCGCCCACCCACATACCCCTAAGTACCCCACCCCACTACACCATCCATACACACGCCATCTATACCGAACACCCACCCACCCTACCATACCTCCAGCGCACCGCACCCCATCTACCGTTAGACTATACGGTATGATTTCAAAAAATCTCATCGGCATCTATGTGGCATGTTGATGCCTCCGACATCACCACCCCGCATTGTTGGCATCGTTCGTAGGCATGGTTGGGCTACATGAAAATGCCGATGAACTCTTTCTCTTTCTTCTCTCTCTCTTCCTTTATTCTCTCTATCTCTCTCTTCTTTCAATTTGATATTAAATTTAAGAATAATAAAAATGTTGGTGGCATCCACCCCTACTGTAGGCATCCAAAGATATTTTCGTAGGCATCCTATGTGGCGCCTATGTGGCAGTCGATGCCTACGACTTCGTAGGCAAAGATACCGCTTAGCCTTACCCCCTCCTCCTCCAAGCACCTACCCATATTCGCACTGAACACTCACCCACCCCTACCTTCGCTCCATCACCACCCCCACCCATCATAACCCACGACACGTACCTCACCCTACCCACCCTCAAACACTCACAACCCGACGACACCTACACTCAATACATATCCACACCCATACCAAACACCCATCCAACCTTACCCCTACCCTCATTCTCACCTCTACCACCACCCTACATAAATAAAGAAAATCAATAGTCCAGACAATTGTATTTGCCTTTTATTATTTACCATAAATCATATGACATAAACGGTTTTATATACAAACATTACTAATTGAATATAAGTTTGATTAAGAAATTCAAAAGTGATTTAGCTTTTATGTTTTGTATTATATGTCAAAAAGGGTAAAATGTTGAAAGCTTTATTAAAAATGTTTATATTTATGTTGAATCATACGTTGAGTTTTATGTTGATTCTTATATTGTGTGTAAGGGGGTGAGGACAACGGTAGGTGTGGATGGGTGGGGGTGGGTGGTGTATGGTTATTGTTGTGGTTGTGGTTGTCGGGTGGGTAGGGTGGTGTGTGGTTGTAGAGGTGGCTGTGGGCGGGTGAGACTGGGGTGGGGTGGGCTGGTGTGGGGGTGCGTGGGGATGAGATGGGTTGTATGGGGTGGGTATGGGGTTGGTTGTAGAGGGTGGTTGAGTGTGAATGGTCATATATGTTAAACATTGTATTATTTAAAATAACAAAAATTTGAAAATGAAAACCAATAGAAAATACATATCTAAACGGTTTTCTAACTATCCAATGTAGAATATAAAAATTCAAACAGTTTTAACAAACGTGTTTTCAGAGTTTTTTTACTGAAAACTGAAATTTATATTATTTTTCCGAAAAAAAATGAAAACGGTTAATAATAGTTAAACAAAAACTATATCTACGTAATTCTTTTTTGGGGGAGACGAGAAAAGAACTCGCCTTTTTACGCCAAGGATAGTAGTCTACTGCTAATATTCATTATACCAGCTTATTTGATAACGTTATCTTCATTTTAATTATCTTTAATTACTATAGTTTTAATTTTTTAATGGTGAGTATGAGGCAGTTTAGGATAGCTAGGGTTTAAAACCGAACCATAACAAACCAATTGGGTAATTCATATACTTAATCATTGTGTATTGGTTAGCGGTTTAGGCGGTTAATTTGATTTTGCTTATATGTTACTATCGATTAACCATAATTGTTCACATTTAGATAAAAATCAGATAGTACGTCATTATAAAAAGTGAATATTAGAAAAGTATATTCTTATAAATAGTGAAAATCTTAAAGTATATTTCTATAAAAATCAAAAACCATTTTTCTATAATGTACATATGTGCATATATGTACATTTAAATATGCATATATGCACATTTATATTTCCACTTTTTCATGTTTTTTCGAGTTTGGGGACCAACCATTGGCCTAGATAAGGGTCTAGGTGCTTATGATAGTGTTAGAGTAAAAACAATTTGGCCAAAAAAATGGCCGTGAAGTTCTCATGCAAATATTAGTTCCCAAAATCGCTCACACACACACACACACACACACACACACACACACACACATATATATATATATATATATATATATATATATATATATATATATATATATATATATATATATATATATATATATATATATATATATATATATATATATATATATATATATATATATATATATTCATATGTAAATGACATCTATTGTGTCAATGTATGACACAAACATTTTTGAAAGAATTGATTTTTTTATTCAAATATAATCCAATAACTTAGGTAATTAACTAATTATCTCCAAAAAATCGCATTCCTTCTCTGTATTGCCTCATAATACCGGACGATTGATCATAGATCTAAAGAAAAAAGTTGAACACAAGCTCCCAAGAATGGATTTCAAAATGTTTAGATTTGTTTTGCCAAAAATGGATCGATTTGAAGAAAACAAATTTTTGTAATCGGTTTTGCCAATAATGGATTTAGATTACATTTATTGAACACATTTTTTCCAAGAATGGATCGATTTGAAAAAAAATCAATTTTTTCAAAATATTTTTGTACTACACATTGACACAATAGATGTCATTTACATTTGATCCAACACACACACACACACACACACACACACATATATATATATATATATATATATATATATATATATATATATATATATATATATATATATATATATATATATATATATATATATATATATATATATATATATATATATATATATCAATTTTGATACGATGATTCAACTTTGGTTATATATATAAACCCTTCTATTCTATTTCTAGACACAGTCAAAATAAAAAAACACGTATTCGATCAAGTTAGGAGAGTATTTGAGTTTAAATAGAATAGTAATTGAAAGATAATGATGGATTTGGATATATTTGAATCAAAATCATGTTTTTTAGAAAATTCTCAATATAAGTTTAGGTACATAACACCTTATCAAATAAACTCAATTCGTATAGGCCGCTTAAAAAATCTATCTAAATTACATTTAAGAAAAAAATAAACTCAAATAAAGTTTGATCAAATAATTTTAAAACATACGTACTATTCGAACACCTTGATGATAATTATATTGAGTTCAGGTAATTCAAACCCAGCTTGTCATATGTTTCAAACTACTTTTCATATTCGCATTAAAAAAAGAAAATGAAAAACCCTTTAATTTTATAAAATATTGGTGCTTTTAGTGTCACATTTACGTTTTAATATAATGAAATGTGTTCACACTTTAGTTCTAATACAAGTCAGGAGGTGTAGACGTACACATTTGTATCAGACTGAGTTGATACCGGTATGACCAACTAGTGGGGGTCAAGAGGGTTTTGCCTCTTGTGGCGTCCTAGGGGCAGAGCCCCTAGTGGGGTCCAAGGGGAAGAACCCCTAACGGGGACATGCTGACGCTAGCCAGCCTCTAGCCCCTCCCCCTTTATGCGCTCATATTTTCTGGGATTTAGTTTTCTGGTTTAAAATGATCAGTTTAACGTTAATATTGACATATAGTAGAATACAAATTCTCTCTAACCATCAAAATCGTGAACTTGTAATTGTGCCTGATTACAAGTTTGGTTCTTCAAAAATTATCCCATAATTTGAATTTCGTGCAACCCATACATAGGATCGAAATATCAAATTCAGACAGTGTCTATACGATTGTTAAACCAATCCATGATTTCAAAAACCTTTCATATTCTATACAATAGTGTTGAAAAATTGGCCGAGTAATCAGACTTGGCTAGGTACCGAGGCGATTTTTTAAGAATCGGTTAAATAAACTCGAACTCGGCATTACTCGAAATTACTCGGAATTCCTCGGCATTCCTCGGCATTACTCGGAATTACTAAAAATTAATGCAAATTTGATGTAAAGTAATAAAAAAACTAAGGATATCAAAGTACTACAAGCGAATGATGCAAGTGAGACTTAAAATTAGATAGTCGAATGTGATGTTGTGGATGAAGTTGATGAGTTTAGTGAAAACATGGGAGACGATGAATCTTTACAAAATCAAAGAAGTTCTAGATTGAGAGAACTTGATGATGATGAATTTTTGTCCGAGAATGAAAAGGAAGTGAATGAAGAAATTGATTATGAATAAGATGGAATTAACATCAATGAACAATACGGAGCTAACTTGGAAAACGAAGATTAGATAAATACTTTAATATTAAACTCGAAAGAATGAATATCAATTTTTGGAAAAGTTGTAATACTTTAACATTTAATCAGATGTCATTGTTATTGATATTCGCCTATTTTGTTATAAATTTCAATGAACTTATAATATTTGTCATATATATAATTTACCCTAAATTAATAGCTTTGTAATTTACGTTATCCGAATACTCGCCGAGTACTCCCCGCCTAATCGAGTACTCGCTAGTCACTAGTCCACCGACCTGGGAGCGCCTAATGTCTTTTGTAACACTGCTATACATACATCCCCAGTATAAAGTTCAACTTAATTGAGTTCGAATTCAGAAACCTCACATAAGTTAAACTTGTTTGTCACCATAACTTAAATGGGTTCATTTGTATAACATCCAAAAAGTCTATTGTTGCACTTGAGGGAAAAAAAACATAGTCGAATTATAATATAAAATAATTAATACATTAACGTGCCTAAAAGATAAAATACATTTAACTATTGTGTTTAACTAGAATGAAATCAAACAAGTGTTTAGTAAACTCTATTTTCTTTTAATTAACTAAACAGGTAAAATGAAAAAAAAAAAAAAGCCGTTTTTGAAATATAGAAGGGGGACCCTGGTATATACATAATGAGTATTTAAGTAATTTCCTTTTATATTTTGATAAATTGTGACTATTTATCCAAATATGTCAAAAAAAAAAAAAACTTGTGGGAAGTTTATAATAAGAAAAAAAATGGACCAAATTTGTAAACAAAATTTAATGGTCAAAATTATGAAAAAAAAAATAAAAGAAAGATATTTGGACAAAAATTGTAGAAGAAAATTGAAAATTAGGCTGAAATTATAAAAAATGGAAAACTTAATAAATTAGGAAATTTTGAGAAAAATAAGTTTGGATCAAATTGAAAATCTTAAAGTATATTTCTATAAAAATCAAAAACCATTTTTCTATAATGTACATATGTGCATATATATGTACATTTAAATATGCATATATGCACATTTATATTTCCACTTTTTCATGTTTTTTCGAGTTTGGGGACCAACCATTGGCCTAGATAAGGGTCTAGGTGCTTATGATAGTGTTAGAGTAAAAACAATTTGGCCAAAAAAATGGCCGTGAAGTTCTCATGCAAATATTAGTTCCCAAAATCGCTTAACCACACACACACACACACACACACACACACACACACACACACACATATATATATATATATATATATATATATATATATATATATATATATATATATATATATATATATATATATATATATATATATATATATATTCATATGTAAATGACATCTATTGTGTCAATGTATGACACAAACATTTTTGAAAGAATTGATTTTTTTTATTCAAATATAATCCAATAACTTAGGTAATTAACTAATTATCTCCAAAAAATCGCATTCCTTCTCTGTATTGCCTCATAATACCAGACGATTGATCATAGATCTAAAGAAAAAATTTGAACACAAGCTCCCAAGAATGGATTTCGAAATGTTTAGATTTGTTTTGCCAAAAATGGATCGATTTGAAGAAAACAAATTTTTGTAATCGGTTTTGCCAATAATGGATTTAGATTACATTTATTGAACACATTTTTCCAAGAATTGATCGATTTGAAAAAAAATCAATTTTTTCAAAATATTTTTGTACTACACATTGACACAATAGATGTCATTTACATTTGATCCAACACACACACACACACACACACACACACACACACACACACATATATATATATATATATATATATATATATATATATATATATATATATATATATATATATATATATATATATATATCAATTTTGATACGATGATTCAACTTTGGTTATATATATAAACCCTTCTATTCTATTTCTAGACACAGTCAAAATAAAAAAACACGTATTCGATCAAGTTAGGAGAGTATTTGAGTTTAAATAGAATAGTAATTGAAAGATAATGATGGATTTGGATATATTTGAATCAAAATCATGTTTTTTAGAAAATTCTCAATATAAGTTTAGGTACATAACACCTTATCAAATAAACTCAATTCGTATAGGCCGCTTAAAAAATCTATCTAAATTACATTTAAGAAAAAAATAAACTCAAATAAAGTTTGATCAAATAATTTTAAAACATACGTACTATTCGAACACCTTGATGATAATTATATTGAGTTCAGGTAATTCAAACCCAGCTTGTCATATGTTTCAAACTACTTTTCATATTCGCATTAAAAAAAGAAAATGAAAAACCCTTTAATTTTATAAAATATTGGTGCTTTTAGTGTCACATTTACGTTTTAATATAATGAAATGTGTTCACACTTTAGTTCTAATACAAGTCAGGAGGTGTAGACGTACACATTTGTATCAGACTGAGTTGATACCGGTATGACCAACTAGTGGGGGTCAAGAGGGTTTTGCCTCTTGTGGCGTCCTAGGGGCAGAGCCCCTAGTGGGGTCCAAGGGGAAGAACCCCTAACGGGGACATGCTGACGCTAGCCAGCCTCTAGCCCCTCCCCCTTTATGCGCTCATATTTTCTGGGATTTAGTTTTCTGGTTTAAAATGATCAGTTTAACGTTAATATTGACATATAGTAGAATACAAATTCTCTCTAACCATCAAAATCGTGAACTTGTAATTGTGCCTGATTACAAGTTTGGTTCTTCAAAAATTATCCCATAATTTGAATTTCGTGCAACCCATACATAGGATCGAAATATCAAATTCAGACAGTGTCTATACGATTGTTAAACCAATCCATGATTTCAAAAACCTTTCATATTCTATACAATAGTGTTGAAAAATTGGCCGAGTAATCAGACTTGGCTAGGTACCGAGGCGATTTTTTAAGAATCGGTTAAATAAACTCGAACTCGGCATTACTCGAAATTACTCGGAATTCCTCGGCATTCCTCGGCATTACTCGGAATTACTAAAAATTAATGCAAATTTGATGTAAAGTAATAAAAAAAACTAAGGATATCAAAGTACTACAAGCGAATGATGCAAGTGAGACTTAAAATTAGATAGTCGAATGTGATGTTGTGGATGAAGTTGATGAGTTTAGTGAAAACATGGGAGACGATGAATCTTTACAAAATCAAAGAAGTTCTAGATTGAGAGAACTTGATGATGATGAATTTTTGTCCGAGAATGAAAAGGAAGTGAATGAAGAAATTGATTATGAATAAGATGGAATTAACATCAATGAACAATACGGAGCTAACTTGGAAAACGAAGATTAGATAAATACTTTAATATTAAACTCGAAAGAATGAATATCAATTTTTGGAAAAGTTGTAATACTTTAACATTTAATCAGATGTCATTGTTATTGATATTCGCCTATTTTGTTATAAATTTCAATGTACTTATAATATTTGTCATATATATAATTTACCCTAAATTAATAGCTTTGTAATTTACGTTATACGAATACTCGCCGAGTACTCCCCGCCTAATCGAGTACTCGCTAGTCACTAGTCCACCGACCTGGGAGCGCCTAATGTCTTTTGTAACACTGCTATACATACATCCCCAGTATAAAGTTCAACTTAATTGAGTTCGAATTCAGAAACCTCACATAAGTTAAACTTGTTTGTCACCATAACTTAAATGGGTTCATTTGTATAACATCCAAAAAGTCTATTGTTGCACTTGAGGGAAAAAAAACATAGTCGAATTATAATATAAAATAATTAATACATTAACGTGCCTAAAAGATAAAATACATTTAACTATTGTGTTTAACTAGAATGAAATCAAACAAGTGTTTAGTAAACTCTATTTTCTTTTAATTAACTAAACAGGTAAAATGAAAAAAAAAAAAAAAAAGCCGTTTTTGAAATATAGAAGGGGGACCCTGGTATATACATAATGAGTATTTAAGTTATTTCCTTTTATATTTTGATAAATTGTGACTATTTATCCAGATATGTCAAAAAAAAAAAAACTTGTGGGAAGTTTATAATAAGAAAAAAAATGGACCAAATTTGTAAACAAAATTTAATGGTCAAAATTATGAAAAAAAAAAAATAAAAGAAAGATATTTGGACAAAAATTGTAGAAGAAAATTGAAAATTAGGCTGAAATTATAAAAAATGGAAAACTTAATAAATTAGGAAATTTTGAGAAAAATAAGTTTGGATCAAATATGTAAAAGAAAATCAAAGTTGGACGGAATTTATATAAATAGGGAAAAGTATCTGAACCAAAATTATAAAAGAAATTGAAAGTTGAACTAAAACCGTAGAAATAAAATAAAAGAGAACTTATTAAAAGTTATTATAAATATTGTGTATGCTTGAATAAATTCATAAAATAATTAATTGTTGGGATAAAACTACAAAAGAAAACGTTGGGTTAAAATTGTTAAAGGAAAAGTTGAGGGCCTATAACCGGAACATGAAGTTCAAAATATACTCGGTTTTAAAATTATGTAAAAGAGTTGCTCTAGGAAAGATTCGAACCCATGTCTCTTTGTCGAAGAGGAAATGTCTTTACCACTGAGCTGATGCTAATTACGTATTAAAATTGGCACGAAATTTATATAAAACGATGCTAGAAATACTTTGTAAATTGTATGAGTTATATAATGGATCCACTTAATATATAAATTAATTCATAATATATTTTATATTTGCTTTGGTTTTTGGAAATGAGCCCCTTATATTAGAAAAATACCATTCAACTGAGGGTAATACAAATTTATTCAAAAATATCATTCAACTTTGTTTAGTACAAAAAATACTATCAAACTATAGCATTATATACATATTGTAACACTCCTCTTTTTCATTACCACTTAAAAGATGTGACATGGTTTTGAAAAGAATATATTGTAGAGAAGAGTTGAGGAGATTGAAAGGTTTTCTGCAAATCTATGAACTAAAACCCTAAGTTCACATGCAACCTAAATTGGATCTATGTTTTCTAACTTTAAACATATAAATAATTCCTAAAGGCCAGCAGAAAAATTACTAAAGAAATAAATCACAAAAACCAACCTTTAGTTTTAATCTTGCAGCTGAGCAACATAAGTGTCCTGCCTCAAATGAGTCACACCTAAGATCTAGGGAGGTAGGTCACGAAATTTAGAGAGGGAATAGAGTAAAAATGGTGCAGAAAAGGGTTCCCCCAGGGTCCTTATTTATAGCTTCTAGTTGGCCAACAGATAAGCCTTAGAGATAAACCTTTTTGAATTCAAATCAAGATAAACATTTTATCATTTGATTCAAACTCATTTATCTCTTATTATAATTTTCGAAATTATATAAATCCAATATATAATTTCGATGGTTTCTATAACTGCTAAAATTGTCACTTACTCAACTATTGAATAATTACAATTCAGCCCCTGCACCTTTAATTAATTAAATTAATCACCAAATTAATTTCAATTAATTCTAGATTAATTTCTAATTAATTAATATAGTTTCTAATTAATATATTATCACTTTAATATATTAATAAAGTATTTATTTTAATTCTATTGATTTATTAATCATATAATAAATCAATCTTTCTCTCTCCTAGACTTTCTACCAAACCTCCAGCTATGAGGGCAACCCAAATGAACTTTGTTACTATTAATTAGGTAAATACAAATTATTAGTCATGGCTTAGACACTTAATCCAACAGTCTCCCACTTGGATAAGTCTATGACTATAATTACTAATTTAACCTCTAATTAATCAGCAAACTGTAGCTTCCTAGAAACTGCTGCCGAACTCTGACCCAGTCAGTTCTGTCCATAGATAAGTGATCATATGATCCTCCGTTTAACAAGATATTTTCGGACACGAGACATGGATTGAGATCAATATCATTCCGATACTCTGTTTCCAGATTTCTGATTTGCATATGACATAAGACTTCTAATTGAACACATCAATTCAGTCCTGGCTGGCCAGCACTTTAGTCAACTTCAAAATCATCGAGAGGCCTATAGATATTTGTTTCCCATCAGGGTCAAGGAACGAATAAGCTTCGAATCATATGCTTGTGTCTTTTACTCATCAAAATCGCACACAACAATACGTTTTATAACATCGAGTTACCGATGCGTTTACGCATTATCAATGTACAACCGACTTGTAAATTTCAACTCATATGTCTCCGCTTCAAGACCATAAGATATTATCGTCTCAAAAATTGCTCGTGATATAATCCATGAAGCAATTCTTTGAGCGTGGGTTTATCCAATACTCAAATCTCTATTTCTAAGTACTCATGAACGTTGTAGCAATACTGTTGCTATGTCTAACTCCTTAGATAGTCTACAATCAAATTCATGAGAGTCTTGATTCAATACTTACTTCCCAAAGTATGAGCGACTGTGGACCCTTCGAATAATCAAATTATTCGGGAAGTAAAACATGCGAAAGCGAAACATAAAATCTGACTGGCAGCTACTCTTGCTTATTACCAAGTCTCCACGAGGTAATCACCAAGTCAGATATTTCATAATACTATTATCGGTTTCTTGTTTTTCTTTTAAAGCTTCAATTCTAATTTTATATCTCTGTCTACATGAACCTTTTACTCTTTCTATGTATCCAAGTGTCTTACACTAATACACTTCATTGCAGATTATCCAATCGGATACTCTTCCGATGACATCTCAATATGTTATTCTATCCTTTTCTCTCCCAACTCCATTCTGGTGATGTGTACTGTGACTTCCCATGGTTCTCGGGGTCTTTAGACTACATGACTGCACCCTAAGACTATTTCGAGGTGTTATGATGTGCCGATGAACCACACACGCTCCATCACAATACCAACAAAACTCTTTAACCATGAAGTCCTACAGCACCACGTCCTGGTGTAAACAATTACCGATTCAAAACTCCTTTCAAACTGTTACTAACATTCACCCCAATCATTTCCAAATGATTTCTCACATGTGTTCAAATGATCTATCCAGTATTCTCAGCCAGGTTATATCCTGAATCCAACTTACTATGCTCTAAGCATTAAGTCATCATGATATGTTCATGACACTTCTGATTGATCCAAGAAGCTCGTGGAATCCGATGTAATCTTATTCCAAACCCTTTCGGAATCTAAAGATTATTGATAATCCCTGTGTCATGACTTTCGAAAAACTATATCCTTTTAGAGACTCTATCTCATGCATCTTGAATCTTATCAAGATCATGCTCACAATGGCTGGGTCTATACTGACGATTTCATCTATCTAATAGATGTCCGTGAATTACGTGAGTATGTTGCACCTTCTTTACATCTTTCATGCCATGTCATAACACTTTGCAATGATGCATCTCGAATCTCATCAAAGATCATATTGGCAGAGTTTTTGATCTATCTAATAGATGTTTGCAACCACTTGAGTACGCCTTATCTCTATTAAGTCTTTCATAGCGAAATATCTCTTAATGTCAAGTTATTGCACTTTGTAATAATAATAAGAGACATTTCCTAGAAGCAGTATGTAACTGACATACAGTGATAGCAATAATACTCCCACTGGCTTTGACATGGTTATCTAACTCTTTCGGGCTATTCAAAAAATCCAAACCTTTGGCACATTTTAAGAATCCGAAGTCCAAACCTTTCTGGCATATTGATGGAAATCTTTCAGGCTATTCACAAAACCCAAACTTTTGGCATATTTTGAGAATCCGAATATCCTTTCTTGCGAGATGCCTGTGGGATGAATCCCGGGCCCATGTACCTTTGTATTGTCACACTCTTTGTGAGTCCCTATTAGTGTGCTGGTAAACCACACACGCTCCACTAACGACTCACAAGGTGCGGCTTTACTAAACGGTATCCTTTCAGATTTCATCTTCTATTGAGAGTGCTTCTCTTAGAATCAATTACTTGACTCTAAGTATCGTCTCACTCAACCAGATGTTCTGTAAGTACATCTCTATCTATGTCACTTACTTTTGATGATTCAATTACTCCCACTTGCACTTAGACCAGGTATAAAATCAATCAAATTTGTCCTATAGACTGTGTCTCACCCTAAGGTTCTCTTATTTGGCAGCAACTGAGGCTCACCAATGATTCCAAGTAGTCGGATTGCTTATCCGTACCATTTTTAGTATTTTACCACTAATTGGTATGTCACCCAGATCATAACAACTTATGACGGTGACCAATACTACTGGTCAAGAGAAGAGTATGTCAGGTTTAACAGGAATCTGATTCCTGGTCAAGGCCTAGTGATGACTAAAATTTCTTTCAGTTGGCCAATCCTGAACTCATTTAGGATTATTCTTACTCCCACTGTTTCCTTAGAATATGAGTGCTTTCCAGAAGAACTCTTCTTTCACAGTTACAGCTGCGATAGCCAATGAAACGGCATTGCTGATCAGGTTCAGGCTAGTCATGAGGTTCAGATGAACGCTACATGACCCTGGACTTTCTATGTATAGGTGGGACGATCCCAACTTTACGTTTCAGACAGTGTCTGCAAAACCTACTTAGTTCAACACGTGGTTGGAATATGGTTTCTATGACTGGTTGAATATTCAATTCATCGAATAACTAATTGGAAGTGTATCTTATACATCGAGGATCGAACTATTTTGACCAATGCTTCATCATCTTCCCTAAGACATATTGTAACCATTAATGTTCTTAGAAGAGAATAAATTGTGAAACATTTTCTCAGTTTATGTTGTCACTTAGGTTCTGTTGATCTTATACTTCCTTTGAAGTCCTTGAACAATTCAAGGTTTCAATCAATCTCCTATTCTGATAAGCGAAACCATATTTGTCAAACTAATTGGCAAATTATTATGAAGTATAACTAATTGTGTTCTGTTCAAAGACTCGAGCAATACACAGTGACTAGTGTGTCCGTTGCTCATAATCTTAATGTCCTTTACATCTCTATGTAAATTTATGACTTTGTTAATTTTGTTCAAGATATGCAATCATCACCTAACTCTAAGTCAACTGATTCCAAAATCCTATCAACTGGATCTTTGGGTGATTCATTTCTTGCCACAAATGATTTTATTTAGAACTCAATTCATCATGCGACTCTAAGTCAAATGATTCCAAAGTCCTGTCCAACTAGACCTTTGGTTGAATTGATCCTTATAAAATTTACTTTAACAATCATAGAGGACACAATTCATGAATCCAAACACTTTGGATGTATCAACGTTCAAGTTATTACCATTCATGCAATTAAGACACTCATACAACATTTTAAGGATAATTTAAACAAACATGTATTACAAGAAAATCAACATTTTATAAAAACAAAATATCCTTGAACAATGTACTATATGACAAACAATGTCGCACGCATTTAATAAGCTAATAACAAGGTCATAATATCTAACTAAACTCCAAAACTGCATGAGCTTCAGATCCAATCCGAATATGCTCCTATGCAACAACATCCCGCATCCTACAGAGTCCATGCATACAGAGCATATGTGAGAAACACATCCTGTATCAAGGAATTAAGAATCAGGAGTTCTGAGTTTTAAGATATTCCTGAGTTGCCAAACCATTCGGCTTTGGAGCATTTTCCAATCTTTCTGTGACTGTGTCCCACCTTGTGGATTCCCAGTTTGAGACATCAAAGAACCGGTCCAGACGATCTGGATCATTTCTTGATATGCCTTATTACTGGACTCAATCCCAAAGCAGCCGAATCAACTATGCTTCTCCATGAACGACTCATACAGAGTCAACATTGAATGCATTTCCATGATTGTCTTATCTGGTTACCCTTCTTGTACATCTAAATGAACATACCAGCAAGTCGAGTTAATGCTCAACTCCTGATTAAAGGGTGACCAAATTTATACAGTTCACCTATGTGTCTCTTTATCTTGAGAACACGTGAACTGGTGCTAGTTCCTGCACACTTGAAACTCTTTGAAGATCTTAACTCGTCCTTTGTCAACCGGTTCTCGGAACCTTTCCTCGACCAGCTGTGCTAATTTATCTGACCCCAGGAATTCTAAATCCCTGCAGAACTTGGGGTCAATGATTAATAACATGAGGTAACGAACTTCCTTGGACTTAATGGTTAAAGGTTATGCTCATCACAAGCTGCTGTGTGATGCCATGCTTTGGAGAGCGGACACTCAATAAAATATGGCTTACCGGCAAAACTAAGAATCATTCTCTATTTGTGAAGCCATACCACATAGTTCAGGCCAGTCAGCCTTACCATATGTAATAGGTGCTTTCTGAAACTCTCAGAAATGGGTGAAGGAGGAGAAGGAGGAGAACTGGCATTATCTTTAGACATTTATAAAATTTGAATTTGTTAGTTTAATTTTAATCCTTCTTAAACAATTACCCAATTTATTATTTAACAAGGCTAGGATCCAAAATACCTAAACTATGGTGTGAAGAGGGATGCCGTAATCACAACATAATGGTCATTAAGGTAGATAAACATTTATCAATTTCAGTCTTATGAAATTCCTAGATCTATGAGATTCATTGAACTGTTCAATGGCATGTTTAATCTCGGATATGCTCTTCTATTTGTGACTGGGATGCCGAGGATCACAAACAAGATGTGAATAACCATGCAAATATGCTCGGTAACTTCAATGTCATTTATCATCTCTAATTAATGTGCCGGTTAACCACACACGCTCCATTAACAATGATAAATCATGATAAACCCATTACTACTCTTTATGACCCCTTATTAGTGTGCCGGTAAACCACACACGCTCCACTAATGTCTCATAAAGTGTAATGTGCAATTTCATGGATTAGCATCAATTACACATTTTTCCTAAAGTAACTAGATTTGAGATTTTATAAAACTATTCTAGTACTTTGATTAATAACATTATACTTTTAATGAGATTAAGCGGTCTTATCAAACCCATTCGGCTAACGACCCTCCACTGATCAAGAGAGCGGTGGGTGAGAGTGGACACCCATTAGACCGCCATTTTATAGGCAGTCTCCTTATACCCTCCTTATAGATTAGCTTCGTGAATGAGGCCTACTATTGATTTGACTAACCAATTTATCTTATACATATAATATTAACTTTTAATTATAATATATATAAGATGTATTCTAAACTTTTAAAATATTCCTAGTTTATCTATTTAATTTTTCGAAATTAAACAATTAATTAAAAATTAAATTTAAACATTTAAATGATTTAATTTATCTTTTAATTAAACAATTTAATTAAATTAATTAAATCCAGATAGGTACCACAAATTAATCAAATTAATTTAAACATTTCTTAAACCCCTAATTTCGAAATATAGCAAATAATGGGTTTAAGGTTATCCAATTATTAAACAATCAAAGTTACCAAAAATAGAATACCTTTTAAAACCCCTATGCAAAAATCAAAAATAGAAAGGGGAGGGGCTAGGGTTTCAAAAACCCTAACCCTAAAATCGATTGGCACTAAATTAGGGTTTATAAGCTTTAAACCCTAAATTTTAGGAAAACAGTTTTAGCAATTCAACTAGAAAACAACCAAATAGCTCTGATACCACTGAAATGTTTTCTGCAAATCTATGAACTAAAACCCTAAGTTCACATGCAACCTAAATTGGATCTATGTTTTCTAACTTCGAACATATAAATAATTCCTAAAGACCAGCAGAAAAATTACTAAAGAAATAAATCAGAAAAACCAACCTTTAGTTTTAATCCTGAAGCTGAGCAGCACAAGTGTCCTGCCTCAAATAAGATCACACCCAAGAGCTAGGGAGGTAGGTCACGAAATTTAGAGAGGGAATAGAGTAAAAATGGCGCAGAAAAGGGTTCTCCCAGGGTTCTTATTTATAGCTACCAGTTGGCCAGCAGATAAGCCTTAGAGATAAACCTTTTTGAATTCAAATCAAGATAAACATTTTATCATTTGATTCAAACCTATTTATCTCTTATTATAATTTTCGAAATTATATATATCCAATATATGATTTTGCTGGTTTCTATAACTGCTAAAATTGTCACTTACTCAACTATTGAGTAATTACAATTCAGCCCTTGCACCTTTAATTAATTAAATTAATCACCAAATTAATTCCAATTAATTCCAGATTAATTTCTAATTAATTAATATAGTTTCTAATTAATATATTATCACTTTAATATATTAATAAACTATTTATTTTAATTCTATTGATTTATTAATCATATAATAAATTTATCTTTCTCTCTCCTGGACTTTCTACCAAACCTCCAGCTATGAGGGCAACCCAAATAGACTTTGCTACTATTAATTAGGTAAATACAAATTATTAGTCATGGCTTAGGCACTTAATCCAACAGAGATTTGGTCTCAAATTCAATGACACGGGAAATTATGTTCCCAAAATGGTGTATAAATATCTTTTACAATTCTTTAAGCAAATATTCATGAAAATCTTGTATTAAATATTTCAATAGCATAGGGTTGGTCCCAAAATGTATAAACCATAGATACCTTAGTTTGTCAAGTCCAATGATGGAGTTACAAAACATCAAAACAAAAGTTAAGTAAACCAAATACATCCCATAAGCTAAATTTACAAGTCTTTTAGTTGTCCAAATGCTAAGCTCACAATGGTCATTTCTAGGTCTCCCATAAATCATTCACTGTGAGTACATGTTAAAATAATAAAGTTAGACTCGGGGATTCTAGTGAGTAACCCCAAAAACTTGACTTTTAGTGAAATTGGATATGAATGGTATTTAAGTCAAATTCCCCCAAAACATTTTAAAAATAATTTTCTTTTTTGAAGCTTCAAATATTCCAACCTTAATTCTCTAATCTCCAAGAAGTCCCTTTAACTAGGATCAAATGGTCACGCTAAAATTGGGTAAGCAATAACTTATGACCATTGTCGGGGCCAAGATTGCCCAACACCAAAAGTTTTAGGGCAAGCATATGACCATTCAACATGTCATTCTTGGAATCGGTTTGTAAAGTCCATCCCTAAGCTATTGTAGCTTAAGCATCACGACATCCTAAAAAGGAAAAAGTTCCCAAAGGTGTCCTGGCAATACACATGTCCAAACCCATCCTACATGTATGCATATGAATGATGATTTCTAAACAAGTTGCAAATAAATAAGGATTATCAAGAAATTATGTCTAAAACAATATATTATATACGCGATACATAAACCAAGTAATACACATAACTTTCCCTTGATTAGGATATAATTTAATCACACATTTACTAGAAATATAGTTTAGGAACATGTACTCATGGAGAACTGCTCACCTCATTCCCTAGCATAGGCTTCTTCCCTTTCTAGACACTTATGGCATTAAGTGGTCACCTAAAGACAACCCAAAAGCTAATCTATAATTTATTCTTAATCCACTAAGCCATTTATTAAGTTCTTATTGATAAAAAATGTAGTTTCATTACCTTAATATCATCCATACAATCATAGAAAAACCATAGGAGAAAACTAGATATGATTTGGACATTACATGGAAAAGTTGAAAAAAATGAAGTTTTGCCTTCCCAACCATTTACTCATCCGAGTCTGGATCCAAAGGGAAGTTACTGATCAAGTCACACTGTACATATCCAGAAAATCGTGATTTCTTCTATTCCAAGTCCCAAACACATGTCCATTCGCTTTTAAGCTTAGTTCTTTCGGTTTTAAAGGTTCATATTTGTCCGTTAATATCTATAACATGATTTGATTCATTTAAATCACTTATAAATCATGGTTAAACCTTTACTTAAATCACAATTATGATGATCTTTAAGTTTTAGAACAACACAACAAAAGAGGACCATCAAATGCTTGATTTGAGGGTCAAAACCATTTTAATACTTTGAATAACACTAGATCACCATCAATTGGATTTGCTATTAACTTAATAAAAAGATTTTCTTTGAAAAAAGAAGTTCTGATGGATCAAAAGCTCAAATCAACCACAAGTATCCTTTGAAAACTCTATTGAAATGATACACTTGAGAATTTACAATTACTCAAACTGTGAAGCAATCATCAAATGATGGATTCAATTCATTAAATATAGTTTATAAATAAAGAAATAAAGTTAGAAACACCATTATACTCAACATATAAGGTTCCAAATAATGATCCACCATGGATGAAGCTTAAAAGACTCAACATATTCACAATTAAAAGACCATGGATGATATAAATGACTATAAGCTAACATTCTAACAATAAAAACTAGTTAAAAACATCATTTAATTTGTTTTGTTGATGATTATTTTTGGATTTTGGATTTTTTCCCCAAACCCTAGGTTGAATTTAAGAACATGAATAAAATATATTATACCTAGTTGAGGCATGGAAGCTAGAATTAATGCTAAAACTTGATAATCCACTTCTAGATCACTAAGCTCCACTTGATATTGCTATGGGAGAATTTTCTTAAAAAAATATTAAATTTAAAAATAGAGAAGTTAGAAAGCTAGTTGACTTTATGTAAGTTTGTTTATTGACGCTTAAACCCTTCTAATTTATTTTTTTGTACCAATTTGCCCTAAATAAACTTACTAAAGGCCAACCAAGTTCTAATGTTCACACATAAATCCCTTAAATTCATTAAATTAATTTACAAGTCAATTCTAGGTCACTTGTGGTCAAAGTCAATTTTGGCCAAATTGACACTTTTAGTAACTATTTTCATAAATGACATAGAATAATACCAAAACTCAATTTTAACTTAGGAACTCATAATTAATCTTGATTTTATTATACTTTACATTATTAGTCCCTAAATTTCATATTTTTCCCTAAATGATAAGTTTCAAGAATTTGAAAATTCCAGTCCCGTATCTCAAAACTTATCCAATAATCTCAAATTCTAGTTATAACTTATGAATCACATCCATATGACTTTATTATACTATTATTAACTTCATTTATTAATTTTCAAATTTTATTCAATTTTTTTGAATTCTATTTAATTATTTTATTTTAATTTTGTTTATTTTTCACAAAAATTATTTTCCCGCCAAACGGACCAAAACTTCTAGGCTCAATTTGTGGATGTTACATATATGACCATTGGAGTTATATGTTTGTTCAAAAACATATTTTTCAAGGCTATAGTAGGTTAATCCAATTTTAATCGGTTAAAATATAATTTAAGAAAAGGAAATTTGACTTTAGAGGGTAATAGAGTTTCAAAATTGTAGAAACACACCATTCAACTTTGTTTAGTACAAAAAATACCATCAAGCTATTGCATTTGTAGACATAAGACCATTGAAATTATCAATTTGTTCAAAAATTACCTTTCCATCACTAGCTATTAGAGATGAGATTGGTTCTGGAACTGGACCAAAACGACCCAAATCGAAAAAAAAGTTGGAAATTCAAGGTACGAAGAACCAAATCGAATTATATGGGTACGGTATAAGTTCGGTTCAGGTATGCATAATTGGTACCGCTTTTCGAGTACAAAACCCAACTGTTTCAAAATTTTAAAGGTTGTTTGAAACTTACAGGTGCAGGAATTATTTGAAACTAAAATGAATGTGCATTGGATGTTTGAAACCAATGCATGAAATAAAGTGCAGAGGGTACGAATTCTAAATGGTTTTCATTTTTTCATATTTTGGTTAACTACAAATATAAGAACATTAAAATTTTATGTGCATTTTACCGAGGAATATTAAAGTTACTGCTATGAAAAAAATTAAAATATAAGGACTAAAAATATAAGTACATAAAAAGTTTTAATTTGCAATGTACTTATAAAAAATAACCATATGGCAAAGCAAATATCAACTCTAAAATCCATACAACTATATACTCTAAAATATCTACAGGTTTTTTCCATTTCCTTATCAATTTATATTATGTATCACCTCTTCTAGATCTAGTATAAACCAAAAATAAAACAAAGTTGGAAGTTAGTATTTAGTCAGTGATTTGTTACAAAAAAAAAAAAAAAGAAACATGTTCGAATTTGTTACCGGTGGCTACACCATCATCTTTTAAAATATCTTTAATATTATCCACAGTCAGTTTTTTTTATTTTCTAACCCAATCTTGGGTGCAAACCAAAGACTATATTATCAATATGGACACTTTATTCGATAATGATCTAATATGCACCTGCTAGTACAAGTTTGAATAAATTGATAAATTCAATGGTCATATGTGTACAAATATTCTAGTTTAATGGTATCATTGTACTAAACATAGTTAAATGGTATTTTTGTATAATTCTAAAGTTCCGTTACACTCATAAGTAATTTTCCCTTAGCCTACTATAGTCGGTGATGGAAAGGTGTTTTTGAACAAATTCATAACTTTCAATGGTCATGTGTGTACAAATGTTATAGTTTGATAGCATTTTTATACTAAACAAAATTGAATGATGTTTTTATCCAATTTTGAAATGTTATTACCCTCTTAAGTTATTTTCCCATCATTTTAGTATTATTGAGTTGTTTTCGATAATTGGATTATATACGAGCTCCAGATATGATTTAGATAATGTTATTAGTGTTGGTTATATGCCCATCGTTATAACAAGTTGGTAATATTATTATAAATAGTAGGGTCCTTTTGGGTTACACGCAAGAGACGATTTAGCTAAAAGAGATCGAAAATAAACTTGAGGGGTTAAGTTTATTAATATACCAAAGTAAAGGTATATTAATTAGAAACTTAATGGTTAAGTTTATTAATATACCAAAGTAAAGGTATATTAATTAGAAACTTAATAAGGATAAATGACTAAAGTGAAATATCCACAAAGGAGGGGATAAGGATGAGGAGCACTATAAATACAACCCTAGATCTGAGTTGTAAGTGCTTCCAAAACCCTAATTTTCGTCACTCTCCTCCCACCCCTCGGTATACGGCCGATTTCTTTCAAAACCCTAAGTATTACGTGCTAAAACTTCAAGCAAAGGTATATACTACATCAACGGGTGCTGGATCGTTGTCTTGGGTGCGATTACATTAGAGGAGTTCTACTTTGGGCTCTCGTCATCCTAACAAAATCAGATCTGAGATTTAAAAGGTATGTCTTGAACCCTCTTGATTTTACAGTTACAAAAGTGTGCATGATTCTGTGATCCTGGTTGAATGCGATTTAGATTTCTGTTTCCGCTGCGTTTGTTTTATGTTAGCGTATTCCAACAGTGGTATCAGAGCAGCTTTATCATGATTTTGTACTGTTTTGATTCGATTAAAATTGTTAAAAATCGTTTTTTTTTTCTGCCTATGCAACGTGGTATGACATTGAGTAGAGACCAATGTCCTAGTTCTAGTGATGAACGAGAGAGAATGAGTCGAATCCCATATGCTTCAGCAATGGGATCGATCATGTATGCCATGTTATGTACAAGGCCTGACGTCTCTTATGCCTTGAGTATGACGAGTCGTTATCAGGCCAATCCTGGTGAAAATCATTAGACCGCAGTCAAGAACATTCTTAAGTATCTTCGGAGGACGAAGGAAGTGTTCTTGGTCTATGGGGGCATGGAAGAACTCACTGTAAGTGGTTATAGTGATGCTAGCTTCCAAACCGACAGAGACGACTCCTGTTCGCAGTCAGGATTCGTGTTCTTACTGAATGGTGGGGCAGTAACTTGGAAGAGTACCAAGCAAGAAACAGTAGCTGATTCGACAACGGAGGCTGAGTATATTGCAGTTAATGAAGCTGCAAAGGAAGCCATGTGGATGAAGAAGTTCATCAGGGATCTCGGTGTTGTTCCTAGCATTGATGGTCCAGTTGAGATCTTCTGTGACAATGAGGGTGCAGTCGCCTTGGCGAAAGAACCCAGAGCTCACAAGCGCACAAGGCATATACACCGGAAGTACCATTATATCCGGAGGCTCGTTGAAGAAGGAGACATCACGATTAGTAGAGTTACATCAGAAGATAATCTTGCTGATCCATTCACTAAACCGTTATCTCAGGCCAAGCATGATTCTCATACTAGGTCGATGGGCATTAGATTTGCAAATGAGTTGGTTTAAGTGTATTTAATTTAGTTTGATTTGTGTTTGGAACTCAAGCAATGTGAAACTCTATTTGTTTTGAAGATTATTATGTGGAGAACTTAATATATGCATGAAGGCAGTCATTTCATCAGTTTATCATTGTGTTCAAATTTTGCATGTTTTATTGACTTCCTGAATAATTATTTTATTATTCAAAACGTCCACAGTCGGTCATACTTTTGGGAGTAAGTATTGATTCAAGGCTGACATGAGGAATTAGTAAATTGTCCATAGAGATGGACATAGCATAGAGATGCGCTAATTCTCATGTGTACTTAATAGGGATTAAGTATTGGAGTAACCTGTACTTAGAGATTACTTCATGGAATGTGTCACGAGTAATTCTAAGATGGTAATATCTTATATTCTTCAAGCGGAGATGCATTGATTCTTAGTCCTGCAGTCTGTTATGTCTTGGTTTTCTCCAACGTTGTCCGTAACTGGCAGCCATACAGGGAATGTCCAGATATGACATGATGAGTGGGCGAGATCCGTGTAGTCAAAGTTTATTTGTTCCTTCTGCCCTAACAGGAGAAGCGATATCCGTGGGCCCCTCGATGATTTGGTGTTGACAGCAAATGTACGGCCGTACTCGAACTGAATTGATATAGAATCAATAAATGCAGTTTGTTGTGGTCATCACAAATCTCTATCGGGAAACATAATCTTGAATGTTTGAGACTGACAGAATTCCATGTCAGACGTTCATATGGATATCTTGTAGAACAAAGGAATATTTGATCACTTGCCTAAGGGCTGTTTCATTAGATGAACATGGCATTTGTCTAGGATGACATACACCTTACTAGGTTAATGAATATTAGACCATACAGTTGTTATAACAAGTACAAGTGGGAGACTGTTGGTTATATGCCCATCGTTATAACAAGTTGGTAATATTATTATAAATAGTAGGGTCCTTTTGGGTTACACGCAAGAGACGATTTAGCTAAAAGAGATCGAAAATAAACTTGAGGGGTTAAGTTTATTAATATACCAAAGTAAATGTATATTAATTAGAAACTTAATGGTTAAGTTTATTAATATACCAAAGTAAAGGTATATTAATTAGAAACTTAATAAGGATAAAGGACTAAAGTGAAATATCCACAAAGGAGGGGATAAGGATGATGAGCACTATAAATACAACCCTAGATCTGAGTTGTAAGTGCTGCCAAAACCCTAATTTTCGTCACTCTCCTCCCACCCCTCGGTATACGGCTGATTTCTTTCAAAACCCTAAGTATTACGTGCTAAAACTTCAAGCAAAGGTATATACTACATCAACGGGTGCTGGATCGTTGTCTTGGATGCGATTACATTAGAGGAGTTCTACTTTGGGCTCTCGTCATCGTAACAAAATCAGATCTGAGATTTAAAATGTATGTCTTGAACCCTCTTGATTTTACAGTTACAAAAGTGTGCATGATTCTGTGATCCTGGTTGAATGCGATTTAGATTTCTGTTTCCGCTGCGTTTGTTTTATGTTATCGTATTCCAACAATTATAACATATCCAATTATCACCATCATTTATAGATTTATGGCTTTATCGTATTATATTTTCACTAATTTTATGAAAAAAAATACTGTTAACTTAAATCATCTCCAATATCGATCTTTTTTAGCTTTTTATAAACTTAACTAATCTACTATTATATTTGTAAAATATTTTATAGTCTTATCTAATTTATTATTTTTATGCATATTTAATATTTCTATAATAAAAAAATACTTGACAATAACATTAAATAAAAATAATTTATTACAATACTGAAAAATATATAAAACTATTACTTTTATACATATAAAATATCATATAATCATTATGAAATTGATTTATACTATTGAATATTAAAATGACAAACAAGTAGTAGAACTTAACCTTTTTTATAAGTGACCCGAAAAGCAACTCCTTCCAATTAAAAAACTACTTTTTCAGGTTGATTAATAATATTTGACATTTTAGGCTGGAGGGAGTGGTTAGCATGTTCAGCACATGCTAAACTATGCCACGTCACCATTCAGCAAGTTTAGCACATCCTGACCAAAAATGGTGGTAGTAGTCAGCGCATGCTGAACATCATGCTAAACTATTTTTTTAATCTATTTTTTTTAATTATTTATATTATTAAAAACAACAATAAAATTAAAAACAACCATTTCATTAAACTTAAAATACATTACATTAAAATTAAAAACATAAAAAACAACTTAAAACAAACTAAATTAAACTTAAAAACCAACTAAACACGACCTCATATATTGTCTTCATCTGAATATTCACCGTCGTACTCGTTCACCGGATCCACATTTAGATCAATATGGTCTACCGTCCAAAGATGATCGATTAGATGACGATGAAGATCGCCATGAATTTGTCGACTGCGCACCAGCTGCACTCGCTCAAGGTATTCAGGACTGGCAACTGGAATTGGCTGTGGATTGGGAATGACTTCATTTTCGTCATATTGACATATAGCATGCCATTCGTCTTCTAGAATCATGTTATGTAAAATAATACATGTAAACATGACCTTCATCATAGTAGATTTTTTTGTAAACAGTGAAGGTTTAGCTAGTATGGCAAAACGTTTCTTCAATACACCAAATGCTCTCTCGATGTCCTTTCGAGCTCTTTCTTGAGCTCTTTTAAACTTTCGCCTTTGTGGGTCATCTGGGTAAGCCAAAGTCTTGATGAAAATAGAACGCTCTGGATAGATTCCATCCACAAGATAATACCCAAATCGATATTGCGTTCCTCGGAGTGTAAACGAAGAGTCCGGAGCAGTGCCGTTATGTAACTTTGTGTAAAAATCCGAACTATTGAGTATGTTGAGGTCATTATGCGACCCGGGAGCACCAAAATATGAATGCCAAATCCACATATCCTGTGACGCTGCAGCCTGAAGCACGACCGTCGGGTATCCGTACTGACCCTTCGTGTATTGGCCATGCCAAGCAGAAGGACAACCATTCCACCTCCAATGCATACAGTCTAAACTTCCTAACATACCAGGGAAGCCATGCACTTGTGCATGATGGGCATACAATTGTCGGATGTCATTGGGAGTAGGTTCACGCCCATATCGTGGCTTGTACATAATTAGGGCAAGGTCACAAAATAGGTCTAGAGAGTCTCGTGCGACACGTGCGGACATCTTCGTTGTCTCGTCTAGTGCATCAGGGTGTGTGCCATATGCTAACATGCGAAGTACAGCAGTACATCTTTGAATAGGGTGGAATCCTAACATACCTGACGCGCTCCGTCGTTGGTTAAAGTAATTACTCGCCGCCTCCATGTCGCTAACAATCTTCAAAAACAACGATTTGCGCATGCGAAACCGACGCCAGAATTTATACTCTGGATATGTGGGATTTTCAGCAAAATAATCCCGAAAGAGACGTTGTTCGGCTTCCGCTCTTCCCCGATCAATATATCTTCTGTGTAGACGAGGCCCGCTGTTTGGCGATGGATTTTGTAATTCTTGTTGTAAATGAGCCGTAATACGCTCTATTGACTCGCCTATTTGTTCTTCCAATTCATCATCAGATGACGACGATGATATCGAAATTGACGACTCGGATGACATAATTTTTGAAATTAAAATTGGGGGAAAGGGGATATAAATTATAGAAGAGGTTTGATATTGAAGTTGTGTGGTAAAAATGATTTGAGAGTTTGGTTTATATAGGAGAATAATTGGATTTTTTTTAATTATTTTTTTTTTTTAATTTGTGACCGTTCAACGGTCACATGACCGTTGCCAAAGCCTTTAACGAGCTTGCTGGAATATTGGCGAGGACCATATAGCGAAGGCGATGGCGAGCTTGCACGGTGCAGAAGGCGAGGTGATGGCGAGGCGGTTGGCGAGCCTTTGGCGAGGCCACACCGCCCATCCTTAGAAAGCTACTATATGTGATGCTCCTATACTACACAAGTAGTATCTTGTGGAGTACACTTGCATTAAAATAGCTTCATCTAGGAAAATACTAATACGGGGTTCGAGGTGCCCGCGCCTTGTGGTTTCTGACCATCTACAAATTGACCACGTGATTTTGGGAACTTACTATTTAAGTTGTATTTAACTTTTTATCTATAAACTGAATAAGTCACATTGTGACTTAAAACTAACAAAGGTAGTTTTTAACCAAGCGCGTTTATGACTTGGAACTGACTAGAGCAATTTATGACCAAGCATGTCTGTAACTTGGATCGACCAAAGTCGGTTACATTATGACTATCTAACATTGAAAAATGACTATTACTATTTGACAATTGTCTATAACTTTTTAAAACTACTATCGTCACCTTTATCCATATGTGGACATTCTTGGTATATATACTAATCATATAAAATATTTTGTTTTCCTAAGATCTTGAACATTTCGTAAATGAATATGGTACACTGATTTCTAATTCTTTGCACGAACAATTTAATTAGCAATTGTCTGGCTTATCCCACTTCAAAATTTTTGATTCACAAACAAGTATAAGGTTGACTTGTTGCATAAGGACATTACACTTGCATGATACATTCGATATATAGGAACTTTAATCACCAAACACCTTGTTTTCTACCCTCAATTCTAAAATAGAAAGATAATTTCAAAATTGTATGTGTCAAATCACTTATAACCATTTTATTTGTTCAAGCAAGACTCCATAAAGACTCCAACTGTTGGTTATATGCCCATCGTTATAACAAGTTGGTAATATTACTATAAATAGTAGGGTCCTTTTGGGTTACACGCAAGAGACGATTTAGCTAAAAGAGATCGAAAATAAACTTGAGGGGTTAAGTTTATTAATATATCAAAGTAAAGGTATATTAATTAGAAACTTAATAAGGATAAAGGACCAAAGTGAAATATCCACAAGGGAGGGGATAAGGATGAGGAGCACTATAAATACAACCCTAGATCTGAGTTGTAGGTGCTGCCAAAACCCTAATTTTCGTCACCCTCCTCCCACCCCTCGGTATACGGCCGATTTCTTTCAAAACCCTAAGTATTACGTGCTAAAACTTCAAGCAAAGGTATATACTACATCAACGGGTGCTGGATCGTTGTCTTGGGTGCGATTACATTAGAGGAGTTCTACTTTGGGCTCTCGTCATCCTAACAAAATTAGATCTGAGATTTAAAAAGGTATGTCTTGAACCCTCTTGATTTTACAGTTACAAAAGTGTGCATGATTCTGTGATCCTGGTTGAATACGATTTTGATTTCTGTTTCCGCTGCGTTGTTTTTATGCTATCGTATTCCAACAGTGGTATCAGAGCAGCTTTATCATGATTTTGTACTGTTTTGATTCGATTAAAATTGTTAAAAATCGTTTTTTTTTTCTGATTTATCGAATCTGATCGACGTCCGCGCCGCGGTACTTGAAATATCGCGTCGCTCGTTTTTCTAAAGTTACGATCATTAGGGTTTTGCCGCATCGCATTTCCTAGTGTTCCGCGCCGCGTCGTTCTTGTCATGATCGGTTTCTTTTGATTACCGCGTCGTGTTTTCTCGTGATCCGCGTAGCGACGGTCGTGACGTTTTATTTTCTGAAATCAGATTTCTTGTTATAAAATAGTGAATTTTAGTTTTATATGATTGTTTAGATTAATGATTGATATTGAATGCTTGCATGCTCAATAGGATTAATAGCTAAACACAAAGTTTAAAATGCTTCAAAATTTAATGGATGATTGTTTAAATTAATTATTAACACTGCATCCTTGCGTGTTTAATAGAATTAATAGTTAAACATAATTTTCAAATAATACTTATAATTTTAAATGATATATATATATATATATATATATATATATATATATATATATATATATATATATATATATATATATATATATATATATATATATATATATATATATATATATATATATATATATATATATATATATATATATATTAGAATTGTATCTATATGTATAACTTAAAATAAAACATTGGTCAGACCATGACTAGGCTCACTCACTCTAAATGTGTTGAGAAGGTTTAAGGAGGTCTCTTCGATTCCTAATGAGGTCGGTTTTTAAATAGCATTCATTGCTTACCACCCTCACCGCCTGCCGTATTTTATTGAGTAGAGTTACCGAAAGGGTTTGATAGGACAATGTTTCAAGATAAAAGTATTACTGAAAATACAGAAGTAAAAATTGTTAAAAGTTAATAGAATTTTTTCAAAAGTAAATTGGCATTTCAAACTGGTTTTAAATGTTTAAATTGACCATTTTTGCCAATTAAAATGTTAAAGTGTTTTAACAAGAATGATATATGCAAAACTAGATTGTTAAAAGTTGTTGACATGTTTTAAAAATTATTGGAAATTGTAAGACGGATTTTAAAAGTTTAGAAGACCATTTTGCCAAAAAGAAAGTTAAAATGTTTTAACTTAACGAAACGAAATCCCGTTTTATGAAAATGTGAATCTCATGCTACCCACAAAGAACCACACATTTAACCGGGCCCTTCCGGCGTGGGAAGTGCTATAGCCAATGCGTCGGATTGGACTCGGCCAAAATGATGTGATACTCGCGATAACTCATGAATCATGGGCCGGGTGTCACGTGGGTCTTCGTGGTCGATTTACCATCCAAACTCGTGATCCGCGGCATACCCGTCACGAGAGAGAGGATGAGCATGATGGGATTAAACATGCCATTGATCAGATTCAATAAATCCCAAAAGATCTAGAAGCTTCCTAGAGATTGAAGTTGGCAAAAGAGTATTGCCTACCTAAATAAATTCTGGGGGTGACTACGGCATACCTCTTCACCACCAAAAGCGAAATATGGATTCTAGCCTTAAGTAAAATAATTTTATGGGTAATTAATTTATTAAGGGATAATCAAACTAAACAAAACTCTATTTTAGATGTCAACTAAAGAAAGTTTGAAAGTTACAAGTTTTTTTTACTGCGTGGCTTTATTCGATCAAAGTAAGTTCAACGGCATAGATTATGCGTGTTGGTTCCAGAACTTGAGAAGAGTACTCAATGTCGAGGGAAATTTTTATATGATTAAGGAACAAGTTCCTATGGATTATCTAGCCAGATCCACTAGTGCTGAAATAGACGGTCAATCATCTTAGACGTCTAAATGATTCGAATAAGGTTGCTCGTTTCATGTTAGACACTATGATTCCCGAGCTTCGAAGAAGATTGTGGGGTCTTGGTGCTTTGACATGATTAACCGGCTTAAGGACATGATCCAAGAGCAGGTTAAATGGGAACGATTCGAAGTCATGAAAGCATTATTTGGATGTAGGCTGTTACTAGGATGGAGAGTCAATACCCATATGTTTAGCATAAGAGGGTACATTGACCAAATGTGGAGGTTGGGATTTCCAACAAGTCAGGAGTTAGTCACGGACATTGTCCTTAACTCGCTGACTAGTTCTTATGATTAGTTTATTCTGGACTTCATTATATAGAACTTAAAAGGACCCTTCGAGAGATTACATAGCATGTTGAGGAAAGTAGAACTTTACATGGCTAGGGAATCCAACACCACAGTTCCTAAAGGAGGTGTCAAAAGGAAAAGGACAAACCCTACCAAGGGAATGATTTTCCTAAAGAAACCTCAATACTGAAATCCTGAGGAAGATTTTTGTTTCCACTGAAAGGATGTGGGACATGGAAGGCATAAATGCTCAAGATATCTGATGCAATAGAAGTAGTTGCAAGCCAAAGAGTATGGAACTTCAGTTATATTTGTAATTCCATAAGTGCTTTGCTTATGACCAGTATTGCCATTTTAATGGGCAGAGACTGGAATAAAGCAGAGGTACAAACCATGGAGAGCTGGATCGAATCATGGACTACAAGGAGCTTGCTTTCATCCATAGGATTAGGAACCAACTTCTCTATAGTGTTTTAGTTTATGGTTTTGCAATTTGAAGATTGTTGATGTGAACATTGTTTCATCAGATGGTTTTGAATTGGTTTAAATAAAGGTTGTTTTAAATAAAAGTTATTTTAAAAGTTATTTTGGAACAAAGCTATGGTCATTACATCTATGAGAACTGGTTCACAACAATAGTTCGAAAAGATTGATTCAAGAGAATCCAAATGTTTGGATTAATGGTATGAGTGGAATTGTCTGGTTTTGTAAACTTGAAAGAAGCTACCAGAACTCCAGATGGATAGGATTCTGGAGATCATTTGACTAAAAGTCTTATGATAACTGATATTCTTGTCTACATAGAGAGATAACTATGGACTGCTCACAAGTTATTGTGGGCAAAGGCTGAGAATCTGTTGGACCTTATACATCTAATGTATTTGGACCGTTCAGTTTTCCACTAAACCGTCTAAAATACTCTATTGAGTTTGAAACCTATATGGTGATCAGTACTTCAAGAACAGAGTATTGAATCAAATGAGCAAAGGATGAGAATTCTAAATCCAAGTGCGGATAAAGAGTTTCTTAGTCAAAGATTATACAATCATCTAATGGACTGTGAAAATTGTTTCAACAGTCAAATCCACTTAGAACGCTACGAGCATCGTATGGTGTGTCTGAGTTATAATCGAACATAAAGGTTCGACTTATGATGGATTGTATTATGCTTCCAATCTATGTCTGAGGTTAAACCTTAGAGACAATAGAGTCCTAACCCTTGCACCAACACAAAAGGTTCTATAAACACTGTATGAGAAATATGGAGTGTAGATGATTCTTCACTAGCATATTTAGAAATTTGGGGTCTTGAGACTTACGGTTTACCGTGTAGCTCAGAGGACGCCGATTAACAGAAGTGTTATTCCATTAGAGTACTTGGATATAATAAGCATTTTAACAACAGTATGATGTTGTATAAATGACAGTCTTCTATGATAGGAAGCTGGTATTCAAGAAATCAGTGGGAGCCTGACTGATCTTGATGAGACTCAAAGGATCAAAGAGCCTGATGTTGGCACTAGCACTCAACCAGAGGTAGTAAAACCTGTTGAGACTCAGTAAGAGTTTGTTAAGGAATCTGACATAACTCCATCTCCTGTTCGAGAAACTGATAAAGGACGTCATACACCTGGTTTTCATGAATTACATGTTGACGAAGGTGATGAATGTCTGGTGGATCATTGTGACCCTACCAATTATCGAAAGTCGTGGCAGGCCCCTTGGGTTGCCTTAAGGAAAGAGATGATGGAGAGCGAGATGAAATCCATGTATGATAACCAAGTTTGGAACCTGGTTGATCAAACACCTGACCTTAAAACAGTTGGTGTAAATGGGTCTTCAAGAAGAAGACAGACGTGGATAGAAAGGTACACACAAACAAAGCCAGACTGGTGGCAAAGGGTTATACTCAAACCCAAGGGATTAATTATGAGGAAACTTTTTCACCAGTGGTGATGATTAAATCTATTAGGATATTGTTTGTCATCGCAGCATTCTATGACTACGAAATATGGCAAATGGGTGTAAAAACCGCTTTCCTTAACGGAAAACTTTCAGAGAATGTGTATATGACACAACTAGAGGGTTTTGTATAGTCCAAATATCCTAATAGAGTATGTAAACTTGTGAAGTCGATTTATGGACTCAAACAAGCATCTCGTAGCTGGAATCTCTGCTTCGATGAGAAAATCAAAGAGTTTGGATTTTCGAGAAGTAAATATGAGTCATGTGTATATGTCAGAGCTAGTGGGAGCATTGAAGTCTACCCTATGTCGTACACAGATAGCAAAGTTCTCATGTAAATGTCCCTATCTCGAGAAATATGAAATAAATGAGAATTGCTATGCTATAAATGACACAGGAGAGACTTAATGCGCATGAAGCATTTTGATCTATGGAGATAGACTTAAGTGCTTCATAGGGATTTTGGAAACAAAAGTGAACTATGTAAATTTCAGTGCTAGTGGGAGCACTGAAGTCCAACCTATGTTGTATGCAGATAGCAAAGTTCTCATGTAAACGTCCCTATATCGAGAAATCATAAATAAATGAGAATTGATGTGCTACAAATGACATAGGAGTGACCTATTGCATATGAAGCATCATGATCTATGGAGATAGAACTAAGTGCTTCATAAGGATAAGCTAGAGTACATGAGCAGTCGGATCTAGAGATACAAGACTCCTATAAGGAATTCAAGTTTCTGTATCAGGGTTTAGGACTGAGTGAAACTCAGAGTCCTAGTTCCATTAAGATCCTGGATGAGATAAGTTGAGTCCTGTATGCACTTGCATATGGATCAATCGCATAATGTACGAGAACTAATGTATCATATGCCTTGAGCATGATGATTTGATATTAGGCTAATCCTGGCAAAAGTCAAATGGATGGACGTCACGAAGTATCTTAAATGTTTAAGATATTCTTGATCCATTATAGTATGGGAGAACTCAGTGTAAAGAAGCACACTGATACTAGCTTCCAAAACTAATAGAAACGGTTCTTGTACGCAGTCAGGATCCGGGTTCTTACCAAAAGAGACATCTCAGTTAATAGAGCTATATCGGATGAGGCAAGATAGCTGATCTGATCACTAAGTCAATGTCTCGGACTAAGCAAGATCGATCATGCTAAGTCCATATGCATTAGATATGCAAATGAATTGACTTTGAGTGAAGTTAGTATAGTTTAATTTGTATTAGGAACTTAAGCAATGAAAAACTCTATCTGATATGAAGATTATTATGTGGAGAACATAATATATGCATAAAGGCAGTCATTTCATTAGTTTATCATTGTGTTCCGATTTTGCGTGTTTTATTGACTTCCTGAATAATTTAATTATTATTCAAATTGTCCACAGTCGGTCATACTTTTGGGAGTAAGTATTGATTCAAGACTGACATGAGGAATTGGTAAATTGTCCATAGAGATGGGCATAGCATGGAGATGCACTAATTCTCATGTGTACTTAATAGGGATTAAGTATTGGAGTAACCTGCACTTAGAGATTACTTCATGGAATCTGTCACGAGTAATTCTAAGATGGTAATATCTTATATTCTTCAAGCGGCGATGCATTGATTCTTTGTCCTGCAGTCTGTTGTGCCTTGGTTTTCTCCAACGTTGTCTGTAACTGGCAACCATACAGGGAATGTCCAGGTATGACATGATGAGTAGGCGAGATCCGTGTAGTCAAAGTTTATTTGTTCCTTCTGCCCTAACAGGAGAAGCGATATCCATGGGCCTCTCGATGATTTGGTGCTGACAGCAAGTGTACGGCCGTACCGAGACTGAATTGATATAGAATCAATAGTGCAGTTTGTTGTGGTCATCACATCGGGAAACATAATATTGAATGTCTGAGACTGACATGATTCCATGTCAGACGTTCATAAGGATATCTTTTAGAACAAAGGAATATTTGATCACTTGCCTAAGGGCTGTTTCATTAGATGAACACGACACTTGTCTTGGATGACATACACCTTATTAGGTTAGGGAATATTAGACCATACAGTTGTTATAACAAGTGCAAGTGGGAGACTGTTAGTTATATGCCCATCGTTATAACAAGTTGGTAATATTACTATAAATAGTAGGGTCCTTTTGGGTTACACGCAAGAGACGATTTAGCTAAAAGAGATCGAAAATAAACTTGAGGGGTTAAGTTTATTAATATATCAAAGTAAAGGTATATTAATTAGAAACTTAATAAGGATAAAGGACCAAAGTGAAATATCCACAAGGGAGGGGATAAGGATGAGGAGCACTATAAATACAACCCTAGATCTGAGTTGTAGGTGCTGCCAAACCCCTAATTTTCGTCACCCTCCTCCCACCCCTCGGTATACGGCCGATTTCTTTCAAAACCCTAAGTATTACGTGCTAAAACTTCAAGCAAAGGTATATACTACATCAACAAGTGTTGGATCGTTGTCTTGGGTGCGATTACATTAGAGGAGTTCTACTTTGGGCTCTCGTCATCCTAACAAAATCAGATCTGAGATTTAAAAAGGTATGTCTTGAACCCTCTTGATTTTACAGTTACAAAAGTGTGCATGATTCTGTGATCCTGGTTGAATACGATTTTGATTTCTGTTTCCGCTGCGTTGTTTTTATGCTATCGTATTCCAACACCAACAACATCCCTTGTTATGATTAGATCTGTTGATTCAATATGTAATTTGTGGCATAATGAGTAAGATTTAGTTGTATGTTAATTCAATTGTTAGTGTTAGAGCGTGACTTGGAATTTGGAAATCCGAATATATTTATGACCCGACCCAAACAAAGTGAAAACCTAAATTAAAAATCGACTGGATAAGTATTTTGAGTAGGTTGAGGGTCCCAAACGGTATGCACATGTTTAGTTATTTTGGACACTGCAAACACATGCCTCTATCTCTATACTTTTGTGTTGTAATCTAAATTCAAGTTTGTTTTTCTTGTATTTTGAAACACCCTCGCTTAAGGCTTTCCATAAAACATCATTTTAACACATGTTTAACATCATTGTTCCAAAAATCATCCTTTAGTGAAAACTTCAATTTCAACATCTTCAAATAAGTCATCTCCTTTCAAAATCATTTTTAAAACACATGGGGTTTAATGAGAAATATATTTAGGTTTAAGTTGCGGAAAACATCGTTTGGTCCCATTTTAGTAAAACATTTTAGTTTATAAAGTAGCGAGGTTGTAACAATTCAAATACCATTACACAGCTTAAATGATACCACACAAACCGTGGCCTTCTAAACATCCAACTCTTCTAAAGTCATCTAAACCTCTCAACCTGAGTACACATCAAAATAAGTTAGGCAATTGAAATGCCTAGTGAGTTTACCCGAGGTTGACCCATTTTGAGTGAGCAGTGAACTACCACACTCGGGACAAACCCCTAAAAATAGGTTTTAAACAAACTTCAATAGATACTCAAAACATCATAAGGATTTACTCAAAATAGATAGTTATGATATGCAAATGCAATGCATGATGCAACTATCCCAAACCCACGTCCATCTCATAAAAGTCCAACTCACCTCAATGGCACCTACCTAAGTTCACGAATGACACGCACGAAGCATGCCACTCGATCCCCATATAGGCAAAACTAGGACCAGTGGCCATCACACTAGCCCCATGAGGGTTAGCAACTCCCTCATGCGGTTCCCTATTGTCGGGAACAGTTTTCCCTAAATCCGGGACAAACATCTCATTTTGGGCATTTTGCCCTTGATTTCCCTAAATCCGGGACAATCATGATTTCCCTAAATCCGGGACAATCATTTCATCTTCGTCATAAGGTTCACTCGGTCAATCCCATCCTATATGCAATGCGATGCACAAATAGGATGCTCAAAACATCTTTCAAAACATCATCATAATCTTCATTTGAAAACATCTTTAGAAACACATTTTCATGCAATGCATAAGTAGTAATCATATAACACATTGCACATAATATCATGCATGAAAATTAATTGACAACACACACAAAAGATAGTTGGAAGGATGTGTACTCCCGGTAAACTCACCGAAGGTCAACTGACGAGTCAACACTAACTCCACTCAAGGTTTGATGCATTTGGCGGCGTTCCTAGACATCATATCATCCATCAAATCATCTTAGTTGATTGCTAGCTCAAGTCCTTAGTCTCACTTCCAAGTCACTACAACATATCTCATTCCTACAATACAAGAACGGAAGATATTATACTCGATTCATCTAAAAGTCACACTATAATTACTTCTTTATAACAAAGAGGAAACCATCATTCATCATCTCAAAATGAAGTCCTTGACCCTCTAATATAAGGAAAATCTTAGATAAAATATTCCTAAAGATTGGCATTAAAACAAGGACCCGAAGCCCAAACCATAAAGCTCAAAACCCAAAAACTGACATTTATGGCCAACCCAGGCTACACGGGTCGTGTAGGACCCAGGGCAAAACTGATCCGAAGCCCTAGAGACCCTACACGGGTCGTGTATCAGCACACGGGTCGTGTACGCTGTGCAGTAACTTGGTTTTTGGTCATTTTAACCCCCTTTTGACCCAATTGAAGCTCCAAATCAACCCAAGACCAATTATACATGAAAATACACATTTAATAACTCATTTACAAGCATTCAACTCCCAATCCAAGTGTTCATGACTTAAACTAATGAAAATCACAATTCAAGTTCTTATCTCTTAACAAGTCATTCATGAACTATGTTCCAAGTCAATCATTACACTTAACACCATCAAGTATCCAATTAAGTCCTTAACCAATGTCATCTCTTAGGATAATCATTCCCATACAAACCCAAAGAAGATAACCTCATGGAATCTCCAATTCCAATCATTGGTCCAAATGATTAAACCCATGGAATACCCAATTCCAATCCATCAATAGATGATTACAAGTGGAGATTCCTTCTTCCATTCCATGGAATCCTTAGGAAATGATTCTTACTCCACTATTACATCCAAATTGATGCAATAAACCCATTTACCCATTAAACAAAAGATCCATTCATCACATACATGAAATAAACCCATTTCAACACCCAATTCCCATATTCTAGTGATTCAAGGTTTAAAACTACAAATCAAAGGTTGGAATCCTTATGGAATCATTAGAAATGAATCCCCTCATCCAAAACTACAAAATCCAACCATCAATTTCTAGATTCCTCAATTATCTAACAAATCCCCAAATTCTAGGGTTCATAACACCCAAATCAATCAAATAATTAGATCTAGAGCATCCATGGATTGGATGTTGATCCAAACAACTTAGAAACATCAAATAAACATTGGGGAATCATAGGAAGAACCTCATCCCATCATGAAACTCGAATTGGGTCCAATCCCCAAACTCAAACTCGAAATCCAAAGCTAGAAAGGAGAGTTTATACCTTAGATTGGCTAGGAATCTCAAGAACTTTGATGATTCTTCAAACCTTAGCATCTTGTCCTCCAAAATCTCCAGAAAATCGCCACTCTCTCTCCCTCTCCTCTCTAAAATCGTGATGTTTGGCTGAAATGGGGAGAACCCCCATCTAAAACTCTACATCTTTCACAATTGGCAAAACTAGTCCCTATAGTTTGATCATTCTTCACCCAACACCCCAAAAGTCAATTCTTCTAACTAGAAGTCTCTAAGTTCACACTTATGCCCCAAATATAATTATTTATTTCACTTGAGTCATTCTCAAGGTCAACACTAACCCTTAGTTTCCCAATTTGGCACAAATGGTCCCTTACACTAAAATTCCTCACAGTTTAGGTCCTTAATATTAATTCAAGGAATTATTTGACCTAATCTAAAATCCACATCAATTCCTTCATAATATTCTCTAATCCTTCTCAATTCTTGACTAGTCAAAGCTCAATGGTTAATTTTGGCCAAATTGACACTTTTAGTCCCTTTGACAACATTTCTCACCTTTGGTTACAATTTGATTTTTAAAACTATATTTGGCTCATTTATTCACCATATAAAATATAACAAGATATTAAATTTATTTATTCATTTGTTTTTTTTTCTTTATTTACAAAATAAGTTTTATTTGTCGGTTTAAGCCCAAAACACGGATGTTACAATTATCCACCCCTTAAAAGGATTCCGTCCCCGGAATCACCGATAAGGAATTAAGTATCCATTTCCAAAATCTTAAAGGTTTTTCATGTTTTTAGCTTTAAAATATTATAAAACTCGAAGTATCGTAAATTTCACTTTACAAATTGTTTTACTTCAAAAATTACTTATCTCGGGTTTCTTTTCAAAAATGTTTTCCTTTTAAGCATGGGATTATCAAACTTGAATCCTCTTCAACTCGACCCCTTGTTCTACAAAAAGATTGGAACACTCAACTTTGTGATAAATGTTTTGAAGAGATCGTTCTTTAGGAGAAAATTTTAATCAACTTTTGTGAAAAGAAAATACACTTTGGAATTCGTACACTTTATATAAAACAATAAAGTTTCAAATTTATCTACGGATATATTTTCATTGAATTTATTATCAAAATTCCAAAGAGATCATCAATCCTGGGTATTTACTACTGTAACGCCAAGATACTCTTTTTATAATTATAATAAAAAGGGTAAAATGGTCATTTTACCTTGGAAGGATAAATTGGTCTTTTGGACAGAAAAGTATTTAGTTTGAAATAATATTTTGAGTTTTAGACTTAAAATGTTATAAAAACTGAATTTGGGTCGTTTTACCGAAAAAGGGTATTTTGGTCATTTGACCATGTGAAAGACCAAATATGAAAAATATTGTTGGTTGTGGCAAAAATGTAAGAAATGAAAGTTTTATTGTAATAAAACTTGATTTTGTGGTCAAAGTTCAAGAAATGGAACTTAGGGACCAAAAATGTAAGAATTTGTGGTATAAATAGAGAGTTTGACTCTCTTCTTTGACCAGCCATTGTGCAGCAACGGGAGGAGCAAGGAGAGCACGATTTCAGCAAGTCTTGAAGGAATTGAGGCAAGGAAATGGGAATCAAGGCTTGGAATTGATGATTCCTAAACTAATTAAGGTTAGTAACTTGATTTCTAGCCAAGCTCTTGTGTGTTCTTGGTGAGTCTTCATGGAGTGGACGGAAATCTGTGATTTCAGCCATAATCCATGATGTTTATATGATTTCTGGGCTTAAACATGTTCAAGTAGTAAGAACATATGTTAAAAATAGCAAAGTAGATTGCTATTGTTGATAAATTAAATTGTTGCTCAAGAACCCTAAATCATGAATTGGTGTGATTAAGGTGTTTGTAATGGTTTAAAACTTGTTATTAGTCAAGGGTTTTGGTCCTAGAACAAACCCCAATCGATTAAGGACCGGATTAAGGACTTAATGGACCAAAACTGCTTGCTACAGTGCATAAATCGCGGCTGGACAGGAGACATCTACAGGCGACAGGCGCGGTGCGCCCAAACCCCTGGCGGGGTGCGCCCATGTCTGGGCGGGGTGCGCCCCTCAGACAGGGACTTTAAAATGCTAACTTTTGCTTGGCTTGTCCGTTTTAGCTCAAATTTGGACCATAGGCTCGTTATGGTCTGAAAAGTTTAGGAAAATTTTTAGATTGAGTTTCCGACCCCTCGGGGGCACTGTAGACCGATTCGAATGCCTCGGTGAATAGTAAAATTCATAAAAAGTTAGTAAACGGAAAGTTTATTAACTAGGCATTGTTTGTAATGATATTGTATTGAACTCTAGTGTATTAGAGTCAATGTAGATGATTATTAACCTATTATCATTTGGTATATAAATGGATAAATAGGTATGGGACAAAATGGTTGTGGTGCACGCAAAAGCAAGAAACAACCGAAATTGAAACGCAGCTAGCATCCAGGTGAGTAATCTCACTGATATCATATGTGATATATGATGATTGATTTGTTACAGGTTGAAACGGTTTCGGGGGACGAAAATGACAAGTGTAAAATATATGTAAAAGACAATACCAGATAAGCCGTGAGTCATTGCGATGACAAGAACGGAGCTGTGAGTCAATACATATATATTTACACTATGAAATGACAAGACCGGAACCAGCCGTGAGTCAATAAAATGAAATGACAAGACCGGAACCAGCCGTGAGTCAATAAAACTTATATAGACAAGACCGGAACCAGCCGTGAGTCTAGGCAACAGCGGGCTAACCCGTGAGACATGGTTTACTTTGATGAGCCAAACTTATATAGACAACAGCGGGCTAACCCGTGAGTCTAGGCAACAGCGGGCTAACCCGTGAGCCAAGGCAACAGCGGGCTAACCCGTGAGCCATAACTAATTCTGGATGCTATATCCAATTGGTGCGGCCTTCGGGCTATGATATTATTACAGGTACATGGTGCGGCCTTTTGGCTATGATATCGGGTTATTGAACCCAGCTGGTGCGGCCTGCGGGCTATGAATTATATATTGATATTGTTTTGGTGCAGCTTACATAGCTATGACACAGGGTGCGGCTTATTTAGCCATGATATATGATGCAGTCCATTGAGACTAAGAAATATGGGACAGAAATGGTTAGACATGATTATAGATGCAAATAACTAACGTGGCTTGTTAATTACAGGTCACTATGATTTAGCCTGTAGGGCTACATAATAGGATGTGAAATCCTAGAGTATATATGGTCAGCCAGTAAGGCTAGGAGTTTGGATTCGAAATCCAGACAGTTATATGATTGTATTTTGATACATGTTATTTGCAGATTTGATTACTCACTGAGCTTTATAGCTCACGATATTTGTTACTGTCCCTGCAGGTTAGCATGATACTGATAGGGGACAAGATAGAGTCCGTGACTTTAAAGTGGGACTCATAGATGCTGTTAGTAGCAGCCCGGCTTTAAAGGAGACATGGTATTTTATACTCTCCTTGATACGCTTGTACCCGTTTTTGTTAAAATATACCCCTTTGTTATGGTTTTATGTATTGAAACCTTTGTATAAAATGAAAAATTTTTCAGGGGTGTTTTTGTTTAAAAGCCGGGTGTTACAAGTTGGTATCAGAGCCGTGGTTTAAGTGAACTAGGTGTCTATAGAGTAGATTCCTGGACTTAAACCCTGAGATAGTAGACATGATGCATAGTTAGGTGTATATAGTTGTTATTATACATATATAACCTAATTGTTGCTAACTTCTGACATATAAGAAGTATGAACCGTGAATCTTCTTGGAAGACATTTAGGGCGCGAAGCCCTAGGAAATGGACCAGCTCTTTCTTGAGACTCCGTTGGATGAGGAGCAAAAAGGGGACGAATAGCAGAAATCCACATGCTGGGCAATATTAGCTGATGTGGTCAGATAAAGAAATCGGTTGCTTACCTTGGTTGATATTCAAGGTGAAAGAATAGTAGTTGAGACTACGTGAAAAGCAGTGGACGCTTCGGAAGAAGTTACCACGGACTGGGTCCAACCTTAAAAGAAAGGGACCAAAAACAGAGCAGTTATGTATTGTGATCAGTGCAGGAAAGGCACTAAGGAAAATTGTAGAGTTGAGACTCTACCGTTGACACGCTGAAATTGCAGATGATAGGAGCAGATTGCTCGAGCTTGTTGTATGGGACGGAAGTGGTTCCAGCGAGGAACTATAGATCACTTCCTTATGACATACTCACATGCTAAATGTGGAGTAACGGGTGGTGAACCCAGGAAAGAAAGAAGAAATGGATGGTTAAAAAGGACCAGTGGTGCCTTGATCTTTCCAGCAGATTATGGAAGAAACTCGTGAGGAGACAGATATGATCTCCGATGTAAATGTTTTGAATATAATTTCGTGTATGTTATATTTGATCCATGAAGTTATGCTTTGGATCGGTGACATTGATGTCATGATTGGATATTCCATCAACGATTATGGATGAAATTTTGGAAGTAGCTATAGTAAATAGCAAGTATGTTCTAGATATTGAACACCTGGAAGGTAGTTTGCCTAGGATTTACGGGACCCTTTTCCCTATGAATCTGAAGCCGATGACTACCAGTGAATTTGAAGCAGTTGTGCTTATGAATTGGTTAGCAATGAATTATGCTAACGTGAATTGTAGAAACAAGAACAGTATGGTTCTTAAAACAGAAGTGGAACAGATGAAAACCTATGGTAAATGACCGTTATTGAGAATACCGGTTATTTTCCTTTGCTTATACTCGGAAAAGAGTTAGTAAAGGAATGATGTTGTAGTTGGCATACGTGGTATGGGCCAAGCTTAATAAAGTGGTGATAGTAGTGTACTACCTTAAATAAATTTTTGGATGTTTCTTTTGAAAAGAACTTCCAAGATTTCTGCCAGATTGGCCAGAAGAGTTTATGATTAAGCTGGTCTTGGGAGCCGTTCCTGTTATCTAGGCTCTGTGTTGATTGGCCTCTGCAGAGATGGCAGAGTGGTAAAACAATTGGAAGAAATTGTTTTTGAATTGGGATCTCATATGGCCGAATGTGTCATCGTGTGGAGCCCTATCTGTTTGAAAAGAAGAAAGATAAGTTAATGTGTATGTACATTGACTACTAAGAATATGATATTCTCGAAACCAGATTGAATATGAGGTACATTGTACCAGATACTGGAGTTACTACACTGAGTTAAGTGATATGTTAAATTCTCCAAGTATGAAAATTTGGCTAAAAGAAGTTACATATTCTTTGGGCATGTTAACAATGCCAGAGATGATAAAGTAGAACCAGTGGAAAGAATGATACCGTGATAAAACTGGAACCGCCTGAGGAATCTGACTGACATTGTAGTTCCTTGGATTTGGCGGGTTACTATAGGAGAGTTGTAGAAAACTGCTCCTTGATTGCTGGTCAGTTGACTAAGGTTGACTAATAAAAATGTAAAGTCTGAGTGGTAGAAAGACCACAGATATGTTGTAAAGGTTTGGAATAAACCTTGTGTGAACCTCTAACGTTAGCAATGATGCTAAGCAGAGAAGATGGATTGGATCGTTGAAATGTATCCAACTTTGATTGTGGATGCATGATGTTGCAATAGCAACTATGATTTTGGTATTAAGCTTTTGAGACACTATCTATATGGTGTAAGGCTTACCGTGTATAAGGATCATAAAAGTTTGAAAGACTTAATTGATCAAAAAGAAGCTATATATGAAATAGCAAAGATAGATGAGTTACTTAGAGATTTCGGGTATGAAATCTTGTACCATCTCAGAAAGGCGTATGTGATTACAGATGCCTTGAATTAGAAAGAGTAACCTTTGGAGGTTACATCCACGTGTATGAACGTGGCAAATTGATTACCTGAGTTGATTCGGGTAGCACAGAAAGATGTATGCAAGTCTGAAAACGTGAAAAGTGAATAAATGATTAAATAGTAGCGGAAGTTAGTTGGAATATCACAGTGATTTAAAACCCTTGGCGGTTGTGAATGTGAATTCCAAAGTCAAACGAAACATAAAAATCCTCTTGAAAAGATGCATTTTGTATCAGATATGCAGTGTACCCGGGGCAATACCAAACTGTATAGGTTGATAAAACATATGTGTTGGTGGCCGGGGCTGAAGAAAGACATTGAAAGATATGTGAAAAGTGTTTGACTAGTGTGTAACTACAGTCAAATCAGTAGAAGCAAACGGAAAATGTAGCCGTTGTCAATCCCAAAGAAGAAATGGGACAAAAATATCATAGACTTTGTAGTAAAGTCTTTGCAAGTACCGTGTGGGTATGACACCATATGGGTGAATTGCAGGTTGATTGATGAAATCAGTGTAGAATTATACCGACTAAGAAGAATTTAAGAGTGGAAAGGTAGTGAAAAACTACGAAGATAAAGGAAATTGTTGACGTGCACTACAGGTGGCGACTGTATCGGATCGAAATACTAGAATTAATTGCTGAATTTAGCATTAATTCTTAGAATTATTAGCTCAAAAGTACTAGTAAGTACTGTGTGCGAATCGCAGATGGATTGACGAAGTGAGATAATGATGCAGACCTTAGGAGTTATGCCTGAAATCTGCATAACAGACCCTAGCGGAAAACAAGACGACCGTCTATCCTTGGTAGAAGTTGTAGATAAGTATAGGTATTATACTAGTGTTTTATTAACTCGTAGGAAGTATTGTTTAGACTACCGTGTTGCACGCCGATTTGCTAGACAGAAGTTGGGGAGAAGCCGTTGACTAAACCTGAGATTGTATCTCAAACAGAAGAAAAGATTAGGCAAATTCGAGGAAGCTTGGAAATAGATCAAAGTCGACAAGAGTAGTATGCGGATTGTCGAGTAAAACCATTGAAAAACCAAGTAAAGGAAGATGGTGGAACTCACAGTGAACCTTCGGAAGGACTAGAAATTGATGTGGGACAAAAAGGAAAGTTGAGCCCTTGTTTATTGGACCTTTCCGTATATCCCAAAAGCAAGAATTGCGGTGTATTGATTGAAGATTCTTGATGAACTTCAAGATATTTATAAGTTTTCTATGGGTCTCATGGTTTTGAGAACATAGATTGATAAATTCTAACGAATCCCTCATGTTGAAATGAGGAAGATAAGTGATTAAGGTGCCCGGGACAACCGGAGGAGTGATATGCGAGTGGTGATATAACCACGAGATACGAAGATTAGTATGGTTAAGAGCTTTGGCAAAACCATGAATGTTTCCATACGATATGGGAAACCGAAATTATAATGAGAAAGAATTACCCTCGTTTGTTTGTATGATTTCGGGGACGAAATCTTTTGAAGGAGGGGAGAATTTGTAACGCCAAGATACTCTTTTTATAATTATAATAAAAAGGGTAAAATGGTCATTTTACCTTGGAAGGGTAAATTGGTCTTTTGGACAGAAAAGTATTTAGTTTGAAATAATATTTTGAGTTTTAGACTTAAAATGTTATAAAAACTGAATTTGGGTCGTTTTACCGAAAAATGGTATTTTGGTCATTTGACCATGTGAAAGACCAAATATGAAAAATATTGTTGGTTGTGGCAAAAATGTAAGAAATGAAAGTTTTATTGTAATAAAACTTGATTTTGTGGTCAAAGTTCAAGAAATGGAACTTAGGGACCAAAAATGTAAGAATTTGTGGTATAAATAGAGAGTTTGACTCTCTTCTTTGACCAGCCATTGTGCAGCAACGGGAGGAGCAAGGAGAGCACGATTTCAGCAAGTCTTGAAGGAATTGAGGCAAGGAAATGGGAATCAAGGCTTGGAATTGATGATTCCTAAACTAATTAAGGTTAGTAACTTGATTTCTAGCCAAGCTCTTGTGTGTTCTTGGTGAGTCTTCATGGAGTGGACGGAAATCTGTGATTTCAGCCATAATCCATGATGTTTATATGATTTCTGGGCTTAAACATGTTCAAGTAGTAAGAACATTTGTTAAAAATAGCAAAGTAGATTGCTATTGTTGATAAATTAAATTGTTGCTCAAGAACCCTAAATCATGAATTGGTGTGATTAAGGTGTTTGTAATGGTTTAAAACTTGTTATTAGTCAAGGGTTTTGGTCCTAGAACAAACCCCAATCGATTAAGGACCGGATTAAGGACTTAATGGACCAAAACTGCTTGCTACAGTGCATAAATCGCGGCTGGACAGGAGACATCTGCAGGCGACAGGCGCGGTGCGCCCAAACCCCTGGCGGGGTGCGCCCAGGCGCAGTGCGCCCATGTCTGGGCGGGGTGCGCCCCTCAGACAGGGACTTTAAAATGCTAACTTTTGCTTGGCTTGTCCGTTTTAGCTCAAATTTGGACCATAGGCTCGTTATGGTCTGAAAAGTTTAGGAAAATTTTTAGATTGAGTTTCCGACCCCTCGGGGGCACTGTAGACCGATTCGAATGCCTCGGTGAATAGTAAAATTCATAAAAAGTTAGTAAACGGAAAGTTTATTAACTAGGCATTGTTTGTAATGATATTGTATTGAACTCTAGTGTATTAGAGTCAATGTAGATGATTATTAACCTATTATCATTTGGTATATAAATGGATAAATAGGTATGGGACAAAATGGTTGTGGTGCACGCAAAAGCAAGAAACAACCGAAATTGAAACGCAGCTAGCATCCAGGTGAGTAATCTCACTAATATCATATGTGATATATGATGATTGATTTGTTACAGGTTGAAACGGTTTCGGGGGACGAAAATGACAAGTGTCAAATATATGTAAAAGACAATACCAGATAAGCCGTGAGTCATTGCGATGACAAGAACGGAGCTGTGAGTCAATACATATATATTTACACTATGAAATGACAAGACCGGAACCAGCCGTGAGTCAATAAAATGAAATGACAAGACCGGAACCAGCCGTGAGTCAATAAAACTTATATAGACAAGACCGGAACCAGCCGTGAGTCTAGGCAACAGCGGGCTAACCCGTGAGCCATGGTTTACTTTGATGAGCCAAACTTATATAGACAACAGCGGGCTAACCCGTGAGTCTAGGCAACAGCGGGCTAACCCGTGAGCCAAGGCAACAGCGGGCTAACCCGTGAGCCATAACTAATTCTGGATGCTATATCCAATTGGTGCGGCCTTCGGGCTATGATATTATTACAGGTACATGGTGCGGCCTTTTGGCTATGATATCGGGTTATTGAACCCAGCTGGTGCGGCCTGCGGGCTATGAATTATATATTGATATTGTTTTGGTGCAGCTTACATAGCTATGACACAGGGTGCGGCTTATTTAGCCATGATATATGATGCAGTCCATTGAGACTAAGAAATATGGGACAGAAATGGTTAGACATGATTATAGATGCAAATAACTAACGTGGCTTGTTAATTACAGGTCACTATGATTTAGCCTGTAGGGCTACATAATAGGATGTGAAATCCTAGAGTATATGTGGTCAGCCAGTAAGGCTAGGAGTTTGGATTCGAAATCCAGACAGTTATATGATTGTATTTTGATACATGTTATTTGCAGATTTGATTACTCACTGAGCTTTATAGCTCACGATATTTGTTACTGTCCCTGCAGGTTAGCATGATACTGATAGGGGACAAGATAGAGTCCGTGACTTTGAAGTGGGACTCATAGATGCTGTTAGTAGCAGCCCGGCTTTAAAGGAGACATGGTATTTTATACTCTCCTTGATACGCTTGTACCCGTTTTTGTTAAAATATACCCCTTTGTTATGGTTTTATGTATTGAAACCTTTGTATAAAATGAAAAATTTTTCAGGGGTGTTTTTGTTTAAAAGCCGGGTGTTACAACTACCGATTCATGATGGCCCCTTTGTCATTTATTTCTATAAAAGTCTTGCATTTCATAAGATATACTTGTTCAAAATTATTTACAAAAATTTTCCCAAATTTTTTTAACAATACTTTTGAAAATATTGGCCTTACATCATTCTTTAGTTCTTATTATGGTAGGTTATTCACTACTTCACACACCCCAAGATGATTAATGGTTTGATCCTATGGCCTCTAGTCTCATCATGCATCCATGTATCTTCACCCTAACATGAATTAGTTAATCACTATTCCCGTAAGGTTCCATTGGTCACTAATCCATTACTAACTACCAATGAACCTAATGATCTAAGTCCTTCTTGTGTCTTACATCAAGGTTTCTCTAGTTCGGGCATTAAGGCGCAAACCATGCTACTCTTACATACACTTAGTCTTCTAGAGCTAAGGCAAGGTCATCAACTTGGACACTAAAAGGATGTCGGATGGGTCTCAAAAGAAGGTAAAGGTAAGGAAGAAATGTTTAAGGGTCACGACAAAGAATTTCTTCAACAGCTCCAAGTCTTCACCTACCATCCACTTCACTAACACCATGCTCTTCATGCTCCTTGTTTGCCCAAGGTTGACACTACGATTCCACTAGCCTTCTAACACTCCTTCATCCCTTAATCGACTTCTCAAGGTCCACCACCTTGTAAATCTCACCACTCTTCGAGCTTCATCTAATATAAAGTTGTCCCTTTATTCGCCTTCTATCATCCTTAGAAGTTGCCATTCACACTAAGTTGCTCCTCATGTTGCCACGTACTCCTGATTCTTCAAGGTTGCACTTCATCTCCACATAATAATCCTCATGCATGAATTCCATTTGCCCAAAAAAAATATCCTCATGCTAACCCGAATTTACTAATTAAATGGTTAGAAACCTAATCATAAGCAAGCATTTACCACTAAGTTCTAAAGGCCAACTACTTAAAAGGTCAAACACCCTTTGAAGCATCATAGTTTAAGTCTAAGCACTACTCCTAGTACCTAGTTCACTTAAACTCATGCTCTGATACCAAATTGAAACACCCTCGCTTAAGGCTTTCCATAAAACATCATTTTAACACATGTTTAACATCATTGTTCCAAAAATCATCCTTTAGTGAAAACTTCAATTTCAACATCTTCAAATAAGTCATCTCCTTTCAAAATCATTTTTAAAACACATGGGGTTTAATGAGAAATATATTTAGGTTTAAGTTGCGAAAAACATCGTTTGGTCCCATTTTAGTAAAACATTTTAGTTTATAAAGTAGCGAGGTTGTAACAATTCAAATACCATTACACAGCTTAAATGATACCACACAAACCGTGGCCTTCTAAACATCCAACTCTTCTAAAGTCATCTAAACCTCTCAACCTGAGTACACATCAAAATAAGTTAGGCAATTGAAATGCCTAGTGAGTTTACCCGAGGTTGACCCATTTTGAGTGAGCAGTGAACTACCACACTCGGGACAAACCCCTAAAAATAGGTTTTAAACAAACTTCAATAGATACTCAAAACATCATAAGGATTTACTCAAAATAGATAGTTATGATATGCAAATGCAATGCATGATGCAACTATCCCAAACCCACGTCCATCTCATAAAAGTCCAACTCACCTCAATGGCACCTACCTAAGTTCACGAATGACACGCACGAAGCATGCCACTCGATCCCCGTATAGGCAAAACTAGGACCAGTGGCCATCACACTAGCCCCATGAGGGTTAGCAACTCCCTCATGCAGTTCCCTATTGTCGGGAACGGTTTTCCCTAAATCCGGGACAAACATCTCATTTTGGGCATTTTGCCCTTGATTTCCCTAAATCCGGGACAATCATGATTTCCCTAAATCCGGGACAATCATTTCATCTTCGTCATAAGGTTCACTCGGTCAATCCCATCCTATATGCAATGCGATGCACAAATAGGATGCTCAAAACATCTTTCAAAACATCATCATAATCTTCATTTGAAAACATCTTTAGAAACACATTTTCATGCAATGCATAAGTAGTAATCATATAACACATTGCACATAATATCATGCATGAAAATTAATTGACAACACACACAAAAGATAGTTGGAAGGATGTGTACTCCCGGTAAACTCACCGAAGGTCAACTGACGAGTCAACACTAACTCCACTCAAGGTTTGATGCATTTGGCGGCGTTCCTAGACATCATATCATCCATCAAATCATCTTAGTTGAGTGCTAGCTCAAGTCCTTAGTCTCACTTCCAAGTCACTACAACATATCTCATTCCTACAATACAAGAACGGAAGATATTATACTCGATTCATCTAAAAGTCACACTATAATTACTTCTTTATAACAAAGAGGAAACCATCATTCATCATCTCAAAATGAAGTCCTTGACCCTCTAATATAAGGAAAATCTTAGATAAAATATTCCTAAAGATTGGCATTAAAACAAGGACCCGAAGCCCAAACCATAAAGCTCAAAACCCAAAAACTGACATTTATGGCCAACCCAGGCTACACGGGTCGTGTAGCCCTACACGGGTCGTGTAGGACCCAAGGCAAAACTGATCCGAAGCCCCAGAGACCCTACACGGGTCGTGTATCAGCACACGGGTCGTGTACGCTGTGCAGTAACTTGGTTTTTGGTCATTTTAACCCCCTTTTGACCCAATTGAAGCTCCAAATCAACCCAAGACCAATTATACATGAAAATACACATTTAATAACTCATTTACAAGCATTCAACTCCCAATCCAAGTGTTCATGACTTAAACTAATGAAAATCACAATTCAAGTTCTTATCTCTTAACAAGTCATTCATGAACTATGTTCCAAGTCAATCATTACACTTAACACCATCAAGTATCCAATTAAGTCCTTAACCAATGGCATCTCTTAGGAGAATCATTCCCATACAAACCCAAAGAAGATAACCTCATGGAATCTCCAATTCCAATCATTGGTCCAAATGATTAAACCCATGGAATACCCAATTCCAATCCATCATTAGATGATTACAAGTGGAGATTCCTTCTTCCATTCCATGGAATCCTTAGGAAATGATTCTTACTCCACTATTACATCCAAATTGATGCAATAAACCCATTTACCCATTAAACAAAAGATCCATTCATCACATACATGAAATAAACCCATTTCAACACCCAATTCCCATATTCTAATGATTCAAGGTTTAAAACTACAAATCAAAGGTTGGAATCCTTAGGGAATCATTAGAAATGAATCCCCTCATCCAAAACTACAAAATCCAACCATCAATTTCTAGATTCCTCAATTATCTAACAAATCCGCAAATTCTAGGGTTCATAACACCCAAATCAATCAAATAATTAGATCTAGAGCATCCATGGATTGGATGTTGATCCAAACAACTTAGAAACATCAAATAAACATTGGGGAATCTGTTGGATTAGGTGTCTAAGCCATGACTAATTATTAGTATTTGCCTAATTAATAGTAGCACAGTCCATTTGGGTTGCCCTCATGGCTGGAGGTTGTTGGAAAGTTATGTAGAGAGAAAGGGTTGATTTATTATATGACTAATAAATCAAGATATTGTTTGTTAATATATTATGGAGATAATATATTAATTAGAAATAATATTATTAGATTAATAATTAATCAGAAATTAATTGGATTAATTTCTGTGACATTAATTGGATTAATCAGGAGGTCAAGGATTAAAGTCGTACGAATTCAATAGTTGAATTGCGGCGCACGGCGCGCAAATGTAAAGGCTGCGACGCGCGTACATATTCGTACGAATTCAATAGTTGAATTGCGGCGCGCGGCGCGCAAATGTAAAGGCCGCGGCGCGCGTACACATAATCCGGAAAATGGGCTGCGGCTAGGGTTTCTAGCTTTACCCTTTGGTTCCCTATAAATAGGGAACCCTAGGCCTCATTATCAGTTGCTCATTCTATTGTTTTTCTCTGGAATCTCGATCCATAATCCTCTCGGCTTGGGTGTGATCTCATTTGAGGCAGGATACTTTTGCTGCTCAGCTTCCAGAAAATTCTAAAAGGTTGGTTTCTCTAGTTTTATTTTATTTTAGTTAATTTTCTTATGGCCTTTAGGATTTGTTATATGTTCAATTAGAAGAAAACATAGATCCTTATAGGTTGCATGTGAACTTAGGTTATTTAGTTCATGATTGCCTAAAACCTTTCAGTGGTATCAGAGCCTGTTTTGTTTTCTTGTTGAATTGTTATAACTGTTTTAGGGTTTAAAGCCTATAAACCTTAATATATATCAGGATCGATTTCTAGGATTAGGGTTTTGGAAACCCTAATCCCCCTTGCCTATTTCGAATATTGTAATTAGGGTTTTAGAAGGTTTTCTATTTTTGGTAACTTTATTTGTTAATTAAATGGATAACCTTAAACCCCATTATTTGAATTCGATTTTTAGGGGGTTTAGGATAGGTTTTAATTAATTTGATTAATTTGGATAAACCTATCTTCATTTGAATTAATTTAATTAATTGTTAATTAAAAGATAATTCAAAAGGATTTAATTAATTTAAAATATTGCGAAATTAATAGAAAATCCGGGAAAAATATTTTAAAATGTTTAAAATATTTAGATTTAATTAACTTAATTAATTGGTAATTAAAATTGATTAAATCGAATTTAAGGTTTAATTTAATTCAAAATTTAATTGTTAAATTTGGTAAAATTAAAAGATAAACCTTGAATATTTTAAAGGGTTTTAAAATACATCTTATATATATTATTAAAAGTTATATATATATATATATATATATATATATATATATATATATATATATATATATATATATATATATATATATATATATATATATATATATGAGATAAATTTGGTTAGTCAAATCAATAGTAGGCCTCATTCACGAAGCTGGTCTATAAAGTGGGTATAAGGAGACTACCTATAAAATGGTAGTCTAATGGGTGAACTCTCTCACTCACCGCTCGCCTGATCAGTGGAGGGTCGTTAGCCGAACAGTTTTGATAGGACCACATAATCATTAAAAGTATAATGATCAAAGTACTAGAACCTTTACACAAAATCCCAATCTAGTTACTTTAAGAAAAATGTGAATTTGATGCTACCCCATGAAATTGCACATTGCACTTTATGAAACGTTGGTGGAGCGTGTGTGGTTTACCGGCACACCAATGGGGGTTCATAAAGAGTGGCAATGGGTGTCTCGGGTGTTATCATTGTTGATGGAGCGTGTGTGGTTTACCGGCACATCAATTTGAGATGATAATGGACCCCGAGAGTACCAAGCTAATTTGCATGGTTATTCACATCCGGTTTGTGATCCTCGGCATCCCAGTCACAAACGGTGGGGCATATCCGAGATTAAACATGCTATTGAACAGTTCAATAAATCTCATAAGAAACTAGGAATTCCATTTATAATAAGATTATTTTTCCGCGGTGGAATTGGCTGAATCGTCATTCGCCTACCTTTATAAAAATTTGCTTATAGATTACGGCATCCCTCTTCTATGTTGCAAATTGTTATAGTTGGATCCTAGCCTTATTTTATATTGGGTTATTATAAGGACCGACAAGTATCTAATTAAACTTACCTTCTTTTATAGATGTCTTCTGCTGATCAATCCGCTCCCCACTCAAACTCCAGTGTTCCCTCTATCCTCTCACTGTGTTCCAAGGTTCAATTGAACGGGACAAACTACAATGACTGGATTAGAAATATCAAGATGGCTCTGAGGTACGAGAACAAAGAGTATGTCCTCGAGACCGAGCTTGTCGATATTGACCCTGAAACTGCTACTCCCGAGGAAATTTCCTTGTACCAAAAACATTCTGATGATGCGACCAAAGTGGCCTGCATCATGATCGCCACAATGAACCCCGAATTGCAAAGAATATACGAAGACTACTGGCCTTTTGAGATGCACAAGGAGCTTGCGGAAAAGTTCCGCAAGCAAGAGCGCATCGAGAGGTGCGAGGTGGTCAAGGACTTCACGAACAGCAAACCTAAAGATGGAGAGTCCATCTGCACTCATGTGCAAAGAATGCAAGGTTACGTGGAGCGGCTTAGAAAGCTTGCGATGCCTGTACCGGAGCAGTTGGCCGTTGACATAGTGCTTAACTCGTTACCGAGTTCTTATGACCAGTTCAGGCTGGCTTATCATTTGAACAACAATCAGGCTAATATGACTGAGTTGCATCGCATGCTTCGAGCAGCTGAGGACGGGATGAAGGGTAAAAGTGTACCCTCGGTAAATCAGCCCGTCCTAGCCATCGGAAGTGGCAAAGGAAAGAAAAGGAAGGGCCCTCCTAAGCAAAATTGGAGGGTAAAGGTTCAGGTCGGGTCATCCAGTAATGGCTCGAGAACCAAGACTTCCCACATTCCTTGTGTGGCCAACCCTGATGAAGCCAACTGTTTTTACTGCAAAGAGAAGGGCCATTGGAAGAGAAGCTGCCCCAAATACTTGCAGGATGTCAAGGATGGGAAAGTAAAGCCATCGACAGCAAGTATGTACACTATCTCTAAAAACTCACCATCTTCTAATTCTTGGGTCCTTGATACAGGATGTGGTTTTCACATTTGTTCTGATCTGCAGGGCCTAAAGGAAAGCAGGGAGGTGGAGCACGGTAGACTGAACTTGATCATGGGCAATAGGAGATCGTCCCCTGTTACCAAGATCGGCGTTTACAGTTTAGTGCTTAGTAGTGATGTTAGTTTAGAATTATTAAATTGTTGCTATTCGCCAGAAATGGCAAGAAACATTATTTCATTTCACGCACTGTTCAGACAAGTTTTTCAATTTTCTTTTGATAATAAAATTGGTTCTATTTCTGTTTTCAAAAATGGTATTTTGATTTTTACTGCTTATCCTTGTGATGGTGTGTATGAAACTGTTGAATGTGTTGACAATTTAGGACATAGTGTAAATTATATTGATTCTACTAGTGGTGTAGAAAAGGCATGTCTGTGGCATAGTCGGCTCGGGCACATCAGCAAGAAACGCATCGCCCAACTCCAAAAGGATGGAGTGTTGGAATCATTCGACCTCAGGTCGGATGATGTATGCGAATCTTGTCTGTTGGGCAAGATGACTAAATCACCTTTCAAAGGATCTTTTGAAAGAGGTGAGGGTCTGCTGGACATCATTCACACGGATGTGTGTGGTCCATTCAGATCAACCACAAAGGATGGCACGCGGTTCTACGTGACCTTTACCGACGATTTTAGTAGATACGGTTATATCTACTTGATCAAGCACAAGTCAGACACCTTTGAAAAGTTCAAAGAGTTCAAGAACGAAGTAGAGAATCAATTAGGCAGGAAGATAAAGATGCTCAGGTCCGACAGAGGCGGAGAGTATCTAAGTATCGAGTTCCTAGACTATCTAAAGGAATGCGGAATAGTTTCGCAGTTGACACCTCCCAGGACACCACAGTTGAATGGTGTTGCAGAAAGGCGCAACCGAACCCTGTTGGACATGGTTCGTTCCATGATGAGTCGAGCTTCACTTCCCATTCACTTCTGGGGGTATGCCTTAGAGACTGCCGCCCATATCCTCAATCTTGTCCCAACTAAGAAGGTTGCTAAAACACCTCATGAGATGTGGACGGGGAAAGTTCCCTCGTTGGCACATATCAAGGTCTGGGGTTGTGAGGCTTTCGTTAGACGAGAGACTCAAGACAAACTCGCAGACAGAAGCGAAAGGTGTTTCTTCCTTGGTTATCCCAAACAGTCATTTGGATATCTATTCTACAGACCGAGCGAGGACGTGGTCTTTGTAGCTAGACGAGCGGTCTTTCGAGAGAGAGAGCTCATATTCAAAGAGGACAGTGGGAGTACCATTGATCTGGAAGAAATTCAAGAGTCATCAGATGACGCAACCTTAGGAGAAACTAGCAACCAACATGAGGAAGAAGTTCATGTTGGTCCGACAGATGTATCCTTACCTCTTAGGCGTTCCGGTAGGGTTAGCATGCCACCCGAGTTTTATGGGTTCCATATAACTTCGGATGGGGACACATTTGTCAGTGATAGGACACTGATAAATTTGGATGAACCAGCTAACTACCAGGAAGCAGTGGCGGGCCCTGAGTCTGCCAAGTGGAAAGAGGCCATGGATAGCGAGATCAAGTCCATGTATGACAATCAAGTTTGGAACTTGGTTGACAATGTACCGGGTCGAAAGACAGTCGGGTGCAAATGGATCTTCAAGAAGAAGACCGACATGGACGGAAAGGTACACACTTTCAAGGCAAGACTGGTTGCGAAGGGCTTTACTCAAACCCCAGGGGTTGACTATGACGAGACCTTCTCACCAGTAGCCAAGATAAAGTCTATTAGGATTATGCTGGCCATAGCTGCATTTCATGACTATGAAATCTGGCAGATGGACGTCAAAACTGCCTTCCTTAATGGAAAGTTGACTGAGGATGTCTACATGAATCAGCCAGAGGGTTTTGTCGATGCAAAGTATCCTAATAAGGTGTGTAAGCTTGAGAGATCAATCTACGGATTGAAGCAAGCTTCTCGCAGCTGGAATCTTTGTTTCCATGAGAAAGTCAAAGAGTTTGGTTTCTCTAGGAGCGAGGATGAGTCCTGCGTATATGTCAAGGCTAGTGGGAGTATAGTCACCTTTCTGGTGCTGTATGTCGATGACATACTGCTCATGGGAAACGATATTCCAACCTTGCAAGGTGTCAAGGCTTGGCTTGGGAAATGTTTCGCCATGAAGGACCTAGGAGAGGCTGCCTACATTCTCGGGATAAGAATACTGAGAGATAGGAAGAAGAGACTAATTGGACTTAGTCAGGGTACATACTTGGAAAAGGTACTGAAAAGGTTTAGTATGGAAAATTCCAAGAAGGGAGAGCTGCCTATCCAAAGTAATGCAAAATTGAGTAAGACTCAAAGTCCGAGTACAGACGAAGAAATAGCTGAAATGAGTCGTGTACCTTACGCTTCGGCCGTAGGATCGATCATGTACGCTATGACGTGTACTCGCCCTGACGTGGCCTTTGCCTTGAGCATGGTCAGTCGGTACCAGGGTAACGCTGGAAGGGCGCATTGGATAGCTGTAAAGAATATACTCAAGTATCTGCGAAGGACAAAGGACATGGTGTTGGTACTTGGAGGCAGTGATACATTGAGAGTTGAAGGATATACGGATGCCAGTTTTCAGACGGATAGAGACAGTGGTCGGTCTCAGTCTGGCTGGGTATTCCTTCTGAACGGAGGAGCAGTAACTTGGAAACGTTCCAAGCAAGATACGGTGGCTGATTCTACTTGTGAATCAGAGTATATAGCAGCAAGTGAAGCGTCTAAGGAAGCGGCTTGGCTGAAGAACTTCATCGGTGACCTTGGAGTAGTCCCGAGTATTCAGAAGCCCGTGGAACTGTTCTGCGATAACGAAGGTGCGGTCGCCTTGACAAAGGAACCGCGAGACCATGGAAAGTCCAGGCATATCGACAGAAAGTACCACTACATAAGGCATAAGGTAGAAGAAGGTCACCTCGTGGTAAAGAGGGTATCATCGGAAGATAATCCTGCAGATCCCTTGACAAAGGCTCTGAGTAGGATTAAGCATAATCAGCATGCTAGGAGCATCGGATTAAGAGATGATATAAAGTTTATGTAAATTAGATAGGTTTCGAAACTTGTAACAATGTATTGTATTTGACTCTTGTGATTCAATAATAGAGATTTATTAATGAGTAATGGTTTACTACTTCTGTCAATACTTTATCATTGTGTTTCATTTTGCATGTTTTACTTCCTGAATAATTGGATTATTCAAATATCCACAGTCGATTACACTTTTTGGGAGTAAGTGTGAAATAAGACTGTCATGAATTGGTAATAGATTGTCTAAGGAGTTAGACATTGCAATTGGGTTGCTGCACCATTCGTGAGTACTTGGAAATGGAGATTTGAGTATTGGATAAACCCGCGCTCAATGGATTGCTTCATGGATTTCATCACGAGCAATGTTGAGACGATAATATCTTTTGATCTTTAAGCTAAGACATATGAGTTATGATTTATTAGACGGTTGTTCATTGATAATATGAAAACGCATCGGTAACTCGGTGTTATAAAACGTATTGTTGTGAGTGATTTGTCTGGTAAAAGACATAAGTATATGAGTCGAAGCTTATTCGTCCCTTGACCCTAACGGGAACAGATATCTGTAGGCCTCTCGATGAATTTGAAGTTGACTAAAATGGTTGGCCAACCGGGACTAAATTGGTAGTCTAAGAGTCATATGCAAATCGGAAATCGAGGAACAGTGAATCAGACCAGATTGATTTTATCCATGTCTTGAGTCTGAAAATATATTGTTGGACGGAGGATCATCTGATCACTTATCTATGGACAGAACTGATTAGATCAGAGTTTGGCATTGGTTTCTAGGAAGCTACAAGTGCTGGTTAATTAGAGGCTAAATTGGTAATTATAGTCATTGACTTATCCAAGTGGGAGACTGTTGGATTAGGTGTCTAAGCCATGACTAATAATTAGTATTTGCCTAATTAATAGTAGCACAGTCCATTTGGGTTGCCCTCATGGCTGGAGGTTGTTGGAAAGTTATGTAGAGAGAAAGGGTTGATTTATTATATGACTAATAAATCAAGATATTGTTTGTTAATATATTATGGAGATAATATATTAATTAGAAATAATATTATTAGATTAATAATTAATCAGAAATTAATTGGATTAATTTCTGTGACATTAATTGGATTAATCAGGAGGTCAAGGATTAAAGTCGTACGAATTCAATAGTTGAATTGCGGCGCGCGGCGCGCAAATGTAAAGGCTGCGACGCGCGTACATATTCGTACGAATTCAATAGTTGAATTGCGGCGCGCGGCGCGCAAATGTAAAGGCCGCGGCGCGCGTACACATAATCCGGAAAATGGGCTGCGGCTAGGGTTTCTAGCTTTACCCTTTGGTTCCCTATAAATAGGGAACCCTAGGCCTCATTATCAGTTGCTCATTCTATTGTTTCTCTCTGGAATCTCGATCCATAATCCTCTCGGCTTGGGTGTGATCTCATTTGAGGCAGGATACTTTTGCTGCTCAGCTTCCAGAAAATTCTAAAAGGTTGGTTTCTCTAGTTTTATTTTTTTTTAGTTAATTTTCTTATGGCCTTTAGGATTTGTTATATGTTTAATTAGAAGAAAACATAGATCCTTATAGGTTGCATGTGAACTTAGGTTATTTAGTTCATGATTGCCTAAAACCTTTCAGAATCATAGGAAGAACCTCATCCCATCATGAAACTCGAATTGGGTCCAATCCCCAAACTCAAACTCGAAATCCAAAGCTAGAAAGGAGAGTTTATACCTTAGATTGGCTAGGAATCTCAAGAACTTTGATGATTCTTCAAACCTTAGCATCTTGTCCTCCAAAATCTCCAGAAAATCGCCACTCTCTCTCCCTCTCCTCTCTAAAATCGTGATGTTTGGCTGAAATGGGGAGAACCCCCATCTAAAACTCTACATCTTTCACAATTGGCAAAACTAGTCCCTATAGTTTGATCATTCTTCACCCAACACCCCAAAAGTCAATTCTTCTAACTAGAAGTCTCTAAGTTCACACTTATGCCCCAAATATAATTATTTATTTCACTTGAGTCATTCTCAAGGTCAACACTAACCCTTAGTTTCCCAATTTGGCACAAATGGTCCCTTACACTAAAATTCCTCACAGTTTAGGTCCTTAATATTAATTCAAGGAATTATTTGACCTAATCTAAAATCCACATCAATTCCTTCATAATATTCTCTAATCCTTCTCAATTCTTGACTAGTCAAAGCTCAATGGTTAATTTTGGCCAAATTGACACTTTTAGTCCCTTTGACAACATTTCTCACCTTTGGTTACAATTTGATTTTTAAAACTATATTTGGCTCATTTATTCACCATATAAAATATAACAAGATATTAAATTTATTTATTCATTTGTTTTTTTTTCTTTATTTACAAAATAAGTTTTATTTGTCGGTTTAAGCCCAAAACACGGATGTTACAATTATCCACCCCTTAAAAGGATTCCGTCCCCGGAATCACCGATAAGGAATTAAGTATCCATTTCCAAAATCTTAAAGGTTTTTCATGTTTTTAGCTTTAAAATATTATAAAACTCGAAGTATCGTAAATTTCACTTTACAAATTGTTTTACTTCAAAAATTACTTATCTCGTGTTTCTTTTCAAAAATGTTTTCCTTTTAAGCATGGGATTATCAAACTTGAATCCTCTTCAACTCGACCCCTTGTTCTACAAAAAGATTGGAACACTCAACTTTGTGATAAATGTTTTGAAGAGATCGTTCTTTAGGAGAAAATTTTAATCAACTTTTGTGAAAAGAAAATACACTTTCGAATTCGTACACTTTATATAAAACAATAAAGTTTCAAATTTATCTACGGATATATTTTCATTGAATTTATTATCAAAATTCCAAAGAGATCATCAATCCTGGGTATTTACTACCGATTCATGATGGCCCCTTTGTCATTTATTTCTATGAAAGTCTTGCATTTCATAAGATATACTTGTTCAAAATTATTTACAAAAATTTTCCCAAATTTTTTTAACAATACTTTTGAAAATATTGGCCTTACATCATTCTTTAGTTCTTATTATGGTAGGTTATTCACTACTTCACACACCCCAAGATGATTAATGGTTTGATCCTATGGCCTCTAGTCTCATCATGCATCCATGTATCTTCACCCTAACATGAATTAGTTAATCACTATTCCCGTAAGGTTCCATTGGTCACTAATCCATTACTAACTACCAATGAACCTAATGATCTAAGTCCTTCTTGTGTCTTACATCAAGGTTTCTCTAGTTCGGGCATTAAGGCGCAAACCATGCTACTCTTACATACACTTAGTCTTCTAGAGCTAAGGCAAGGTCATCAACTTGGACACTAAAATGATGTCGGATGGGTCTCAAAAGAAGGTAAAGGTAAGGAAGAAATGTTTAAGGGTCACGACAAAGAATTTCTTCAACAGCTCCAAGTCTTCACCTACCATCCACTTCACTAACACCATGCTCTTCATGCTCCTTGTTTGCCCAAGGTTGACACTACGATTCCACTAGCCTTCTAACACTCCTTCATCCCTTAATCGACTTCTCAAGGTCCACCACCTTGTAAATCTCACCACTCTTCGAGCTTCATCTAATATAAAGTTGTCCCTTTATTCGCCTTCTATCATCCTTAGAAGTTGCCATTCACACTAAGTTGCTCCTCATGTTGCCACGTACTCCTGATTCTTCAAGGTTGCACTTCATCTCCACATAATAATCCTCATGCATGAATTCCATTTGCCCAAAAAAAATATCCTCATGCTAACCCGAATTTACTAATTAAATGGTTAGAAACCTAATCATAAGCAAGCATTTACCACTAAGTTCTAAAGGCCAACTACTTAAAAGGTCAAACACCCTTTGAAGCATCATAGTTTAAGTCTAAGCACTACTCCTAGTACCTAGTTCACTTAAACTCATGCTCTGATACCAAATTGAAACACCCTCGCTTAAGGCTTTCCATAAAACATCATTTTAACACATGTTTAACATCATTGTTCCAAAAATCATCCTTTAGTGAAAACTTCAATTTCAACATCTTCAAATAAGTCATCTCCTTTCAAAATCATTTTTAAAACACATGGGGTTTAATGAGAAATATATTTAGGTTTAAGTTGCGAAAAACATCGTTTGGTCCCATTTTAGTAAAACATTTTAGTTTATAAAGTAGCGAGGTTGTAACAATTCAAATACCATTACACAGCTTAAATGATACCACACAAACCGTGGCCTTCTAAACATCCAACTCTTCTAAAGTCATCTAAACCTCTCAACCTGAGTACCCATCAAAATAAGTTAGGCAATTGAAATGCCTAGTGAGTTTACCCGAGGTTGACCCATTTTGAGTGAGCAGTGAACTACCACACTCGGGACAAACCCCTAAAAATAGGTTTTAAACAAACTTCAATAGATACTCAAAACATCATAAGGATTTACTCAAAATAGATAGTTATGATATGCAAATGCAATGCATGATGCAACTATCCCAAACCCACGTCCATCTCATAAAAGTCCAACTCACCTCAATGGCACCTACCTAAGTTCACGAATGACACGCACGAAGCATGCCACTCGATCCCCGTATAGGCAAAACTAGGACCAGTGGCCATCACACTAGCCCCATGAGGGTTAGCAACTCCCTCATGCGGTTCCCTATTGTCGGGAACGGTTTTCCCTAAATCCGGGACAAACATCTCATTTTGGGCATTTTGCCCTTGATTTCCCTAAATCCGGGACAATCATGATTTCCCTAAATCCGGGACAATCATTTCATCTTCGTCATAAGGTTCACTCGGTCAATCCCATCCTATATGCAATGCGATGCACAAATAGGATGCTCAAAACATCTTTCAAAACATCATCATAATCTTCATTTGAAAACATCTTTAGAAACACATTTTCATGCAATGCATAAGTAGTAATCATATAACACATTGCACATAATATCATGCATGAAAATTAATTGACAACACACACAAAAGATAGTTGGAAGGATGTGTACTCCCGGTAAACTCACCGAAGGTCAACTGACGAGTCAACACTAACTCCACTCAAGGTTTGATGCATTTGGCGGCGTTCCTAGACATCATATCATCCATCAAATCATCTTAGTTGAGTGCTAGCTCAAGTCCTTAGTCTCACTTCCAAGTCACTACAACATATCTCATTCCTACAATACAAGAACGGAAGATATTATACTCGATTCATCTAAAAGTCACACTATAATTACTTCTTTATAACAAAGAGGAAACCATCATTCATCATCTCAAAATGAAGTCCTTGACCCTCTAATATAAGGAAAATCTTAGATAAAATATTCCTAAAGATTGGCATTAAAACAAGGACCCGAAGCCCAAACCATAAAGCTCAAAACCCAAAAACTGACATTTATGGCCAACCCAGGCTACACGGGTCGTGTAGCCCTACACGGGTCGTGTAGGACCCAAGGCAAAACTGATCCGAAGCCCCAGAGACCCTACACGGGTCGTGTATCAGCACACGGGTCGTGTACGCTGTGCAGTAACTTGGTTTTTGGTCATTTTAACCCCCTTTTGACCCAATTGAAGCTCCAAATCAACCCAAGACCAATTATACATGAAAATACACATTTAATAACTCATTTACAAGCATTCAACTCCCAATCCAAGTGTTCATGACTTAAACTAATGAAAATCACAATTCAAGTTCTTATCTCTTAACAAGTCATTCATGAACTATGTTCCAAGTCAATCATTACACTTAACACCATTGACAACGCCTAGTGATATCAAGTATTTTAGGCGTTGTTGAGCCCTGTTCTTGGTAAAATTATATCAAATATGCATGGGTATTCTCACTTTTCGTGTCAGGACTTGTCTGGAGAAAAAGAGCAGAAACAGGGACTAAAAGTATACAAAAAGGAAAAAGTATGGAAATAATGAAAAATCAAGAGAAGACGTACGCGCGCCGCGGATTTATCTCCTGCGCGACGCGGATGTAAGGCGGTGGAACACATTTGAATGACGAAAAAACGGGGAACGGATAAGTACGCGCGCCGCGGATTTCACATTTGCGCGGCGCGGTCACGGGAAATTTGCAACTATAAATAGAGGCATTTCCAGCCGAAAACCCTAGCAAAGACCTGGTGTAAACATCGACCTAGAAGCTCTTTGACTCGAGGATTCCATTTCAGAAGCTATAATTTGGTATTTTCATGTTTTAGATTTTATTTCATTTTAGTTAAACAATTGTAAGCTTTGAGTTGAATCTTTGGGTGTGACAAGCATTGAATTCTAGCTTAAGGTTCTATTTTTAGTAGTTTTGGTTACTGATTTGATGTTTGGATATTGGTTTGAGTGAATGAAATCATTCGGTTACCTTAAATATTGATTTTTCGGTATTTCGGATGCTTGTTGGAGTTTTGATTGTTTAATTGTGATTGGATTTTGTTTGTGGCTTGGTTGGGACTGTTTTCCTTTGCTGAAAACAGTAGCTAACTTGGTTAGATTGAGCATTAAATCTTGGCTATTAACTGTCTCATAGAACTGTTAGTTATTAGCTAGTTTATGCTGTGCTTGGTTTTGCTAGTTTGGATGCCTTCAATTGCTCCTGATTCAGAGATGTACTTCTGAATTCAGAAAGTAACTAGGTCATTTGGACATAGCTAAGCTTGGCTTGGGTGTTTGAATATTGTTCAAGGTAGAAAGATAGAAATTAGTTCCTCCGACTATAGCCGTGACACTATCAGTTGGTAATCTCTCATCTAGGCTAACCACGTAGCTCCTGTGGATCGACCCTGACTCCACTATACCAGTGAATGTTAGGTTATTTCTTATTTTTGACCGCATGACGACCTCTGCGTGCACGTCAAATTTTGGCGCCGTTGTCGGGGAGCTGTGAGCTTAGGTTAGGTGAGTTGTAGGACTTAGTTTCTGATTTTTTTTTATGTTTGATTTTTGTTTGCTGATTTTTGGTATGTGTACATCCTTATAATGGGTGATTACATGTACTCGGATCAATATTATGAAGATTATGAAAATCCGGCCGACACCTATTACGAGGATGGTTGCTACAATGGATCATTCGATGACAATGGATGGCGGACCGAGGAGTCATCTCAGCTTGAGAATTCTGTAACTTGGGCCCAACTTTGGGTATTCATGTATAACAACTACCATGAGCAGAAGGACCAGGCTGATGCTCTTGAAAAAGTGCAAGCTTCTTTAGATAGGTTAGAGGAAAGTTGGAAATGTTCACCACCTTCGCCAGAACCGGAGGTGAGTAATTTTTATACCAATGATAATGTGTGTGAACTTGCATCACCTGAATATGTGATGGAAGGGCATACACCTTGGGAAAGTCAAGAGACCACTGAGATGGTTGAAACGGTTGTTGAGGAAGAGGTTGTAGGTGACAATGCTACTTCTGACTCAGCAACCTTTGAAGTTTTTGATGTTTTTGCAAGTATTGATAATGTTGATCTGGTGTTGGGTGAATCCATACCATCACCAGAAATTTTGGTTGATGAGGATGTTGTGGAGGGGACTGTAAGTGACAGTACAGATTCCAACCCAACAATTCCCGAATTTTTTGAAGTTGTCGATATTTTTGGGGAAGGGGGTGTAGATGACAATACTACCCCTGACCCTGTAATTTTTGAAAATTTTGAGAAATTTGAAGGAAAGGATCTGATGATGGGTGACTTTGTACCATCATCAGATCAAACAAGTCGTTCACTCTTGGTTCCGACCCACCTGTTGGACGATGATCAAGAAGTTGATGTTGACGAATTGAAATTTGAAAACAATAATAAACATGATTTTATCACCACTCATGATCCATTCATGAATGGAAGATTAGATGTAATTAATACCATCGATGAGGACATATGGAAGCATCCTGATATGTTGCCTTCCGATCCCATTCGATTGGAAAATTTTTATTGGTACTGCAAGCCAAAATTGCAAAATGAAAATAACACGCAATATGAGAGCAACAAACGAGGCACAGCACAACTACTGGGAGCAGCACTGGGCGCGCTTCATGTCAAGCCTTTGACCTTAAAGAGATGCAGAAGAAAGGACCGAGCTTGGAGGTTCAAAGCTACCTCCAAGCATTTACGGGAGTTAACTAGAAAGCAACAACTGGGCAGCAATAAGAGAACCAACAAGCCATTCGACCCAGGAAAGTTTGAGGGGCAGTGGGTCAGCGAAAGAACGGTGGTGACTGAAAAGCAGCAAGGAAAGAAGGCATACGATCCACCGTAGCTGTAGACGGAGTAAAATGTCTGGCTGAAGACGTTAAACTTAGCGCTTGTTGGGAGGCAACCCATCGTGTCATAAGTAGGTTTTATATTTCTTAGGATTAATTTAGAAAATACATCAATCGTTTGCAGGTATTGTGGTTTGAAGCAAGTGTGGGGTCGTGTGAAAAGGTTTTGAAATCTTCAAGACCGCGCCGCGGGTTTTGGAATTGCGCGACGCGGGTTCGAAACTCAACCCGATGCGCAGGGGTTGAATTAGCGACACGCGCGCCGTGGAAACGAGAAATGCGCGCCGCGAGAAACGATCAGACGGTTTTTGCCTTTATCCGGTGAGCCGCGGCTCACAACTCAAATCACACGACTCGGAGCTTTGGTGATCAAAAATTTCTTGCATTTTTGCTTATTGTGTTTCTACTACCGAGGTACGCTCTTTTAACTATCTATTAGCTGTTTAAACTATTTATTAGGTAGTTAATTTTAGGGTTTTATTCCAAAAAGTTCAAAAACTTAGAATCACTAATGCTAGCCCATAGGGTGTTTGTTTTGCCAAATGGACACCCTAGATGAGCTAATCGGAACCTAGGCTACCTTGTGGTATCATTGAATTGAGATTTAGCAGGTTAAAATGGGGATTTGATCCCGGGCTTTCAAACAGGCGTACGCCGCGCCGCGCCCTTGCTCTTGGGCCGCGCCGCGGTGCGGTGGGGAAGGAAAAGGACTGATTTTGCAAAAAATTTTGTTTTGTGGCTATATTTTCTTTTGCAGATGATGTTCAGATTGGACCATGCCTTCCTTCAGTTTCCCGCAGAGCTTGACACTTCGGTGGAGTATATCTCGCGGAGGGACGCTTTGATTCATCGCCGGGTCCTTGAGGCAACGGTTATAGACTGAGACATCCTGAGGGACGCTGGGCTCTGGGGTGCGATTGAGCCATTCCTACATCGCACCTGGACCCACGAGGAGGCATCATTCACATGCCGTGGCTGGGACAGGATCATGGCCACGGACGAGGACGTGGTCTACACGGAGCTGCTACTGGAGTTCATCTCCACTGTCCATTTCGCTCCCAGGGCGGGAGACCCACGCTCTAGGATGGTACGCTTTCGCTTGGGAGGTGTGCACCGGGAGTGCAACCTCCGGGAGTTCGGGAGGCGCATGGGCATTTACACGCCAGCGGACCTCCAGCACCGTTTCTTCACCCGGTTCTTCGGGTCGTGCACTCAGGGGGAGCCGGAGCGCCCTCCTAACATGGAGGTTTGGGCACCGCTGTCCAACGTCAGGTATGAGGCAGGGGCCTCGAGGGAGAGCCACTTATGTGATCCTCTTCATCGCCTCATGCACCGTATCGTCTCCACCTCCATCATGCATCGGGAGGGGGGCGAGAAGGTGTCGGGCGATGACATGACATTTTTGTGGGTTCTCCTCGATCCGTCCCGATTCCTCCATCTTCCCTTTGCCCTCGTGATCGCTTTCTCCACCCACGCGACCGGCACCTCCTCCAGCAGCCCATTAGCCAGGGGGTACTTCATTACCCGCCTGGCCCGTTCGTATGGCATCCTTACTGCCCCAGTAGCTGCCTCTTTGACTGCTCTGCCTCCATCGCGCACTCCAGCACGCACTTTGGAGAGGATGTTGCTCATTGAGCAGCAGCGACCAGGGCAGTACATCCGGGCTCCGATCGAGCCTCCTCAGGCACCCCAGCCTGCATACGCCCAGCCCGGCAGGAGACGCCGGAGGCCAGAGCCTGCACAGCCGCAGCCACAGCAGGATGACTCACCAACCCTCAGCCGGCTGGAGGCTAGAGTCACGCGGATTGAGGGTCAGCTCACGAGAGTCTTGGACCAGCTCGAGTGGATCAGGGAGGTACTTATCCAGACCACATCGGCCCAGGGCAGACACCCCCGACCATTCCCAGCCAGGTCCCATGATCACGAGGCTGGACCCTCCAGGCCGCCTGGTAGTGATTGATGTACCTTTTTCTCTTTTCTCTTTTTCGTTTTTTCTTTTTGGGATATATGTATAAACTTATGACACATCTATCTGTATATTATTTTTCTGTCAAGTGTGTTTTAATTTATTTGTTAAGTGATGCATGATATATCAAATTGAGAGGGAGTTGTCTCAGACAAGTGTGGGGTCACCGTGCCCCCTCCACTTGTCTTGACCACCGGCGTGTCCTACTGTAGCGCTACAACTCTAGCATATGAATCGAGGATCTTTTTGTACGCATTATACCTGTGATATTGAGCACCAAGCAGTCCATCGTCCAAAAAGGGGTAACTCTTTCTCCCTTGCTTTGAAATAATTTTTTGTACAACGGGGACGTTGTACGGTTTTAAGTGTGGGGTGTGGACGGTCGAAAGAGATATTTTTGAAATTTTTGCAGAATTGATCAATTTTTCAATTTTTAGCAATATTTTTCAAAATTTTTAATGAATTGCAATTTTGAAATGAATGGTTTGTGATTGTGATATCATCAGTATTTTTCAAGAAATACTGTTTAGTTGTGATCATGCTATTAGTTAGTCAAATAAGTTGAGTTTTACGAGTTTAGAAGATTGAGCCGTTTTAGGATTGGAATTTAGGAAGGAAAAGTCAATCTGTGGCCTTTGTTGTTCGAGCCGGTAAGTCTAAAATGGGTGGGCCTTATGCACCTTACCACCTAAGATCGTCTGGTCTGGGATGGTATTTCTGAAAGCTCGCTACACGGACAACATCAAAAGTCATGGACAATTCCTTAATGGCCTTTAGAATCTGAACGAGTAAGTACACTATATTGTGGACAGAAAGTTTGTAATCAAGGGTTCTTTAGAAAGCCATGAATTCCAAAGAACAACTCAATTATGTTTTCACAAACTATTCCATTCTAACTCGAAGAGCAATAAGCTTTGAAACTAAAAACAGTCAAAAAATTGTTCGATTCTCTATTATAATTTGTTAAAAAACTCTCTTGCTTGGGGACAAGCAAGGCACAAGTGTGGGGTGTTTGACAACGCCTAGTGATATCAAGTATTTTAGGCGTTGTTGAGCCCTGTTCTTGGTAAAATTATATCAAATATGCATGGGTATTCTCACTTTTCGTGTCAGGACTTGTCTGGAGAAAAAGAGCAGAAACAGGGACTAAAATTGTACAAAAAGGAAAAAGTATGGAAAGAATGAAAAATCAAGAGAAGACGTACGCGCGCCGCGGATTTATCTCCTGCGCGACGCGGATGTAAGGCGGTGGAACACATTTGAATGACGAAAAAACGGGGAACGGATAAGTACGCGCGCCGCGGATTTCACATTTGCGCGGCGCGGTCACGGGAAATTTGCAACTATAAATAGAGGCATTTCCAGCCGAAAACCCTAGCAAAGACCTGGTGTAAACATCGACCTAGAAGCTCTTTGACTCGAGGATTCCATTTCAGAAGCTATAATTTGGTATTTTCATGTTTTAGATTTTATTTCATTTTAGTTAAACAATTGTAAGCTTTGAGTTGAATCTTTGGGTGTGACAACCATTGAATTCTAGCTTAAGGTTCTGTTTTTAGTAGTTTTGGTTACTGATTTGATGTTTGGATATTGGTTTGAGTGAATGAAATCATTCGGTTACCTTAAATATTGATTTTTCGGTATTTCGGATGCTTGTTGGAGTTTTGATTGTTTAATTGTGATTGGATTTTGTTTGTGGCTTGGTTGGGACTGTTTTCCTTTGCTGAAAACAGTAGCTAACTTGGTTAGATTGAGCATTAAATCTTGGCTATTAACTGTCTCATAGAACTGTTAGTTATTAGCTAGTTTATGCTGTGCTTGGTTTTGCTAGTTTGGATGCCTTCAATTGCTCCTGATTCAGAGATGTACTTCTGAATTCAGAAAGTAACTAGGTCATTTGGACATAGCTAAGCTTGGCTTGGGTGTTTGAATATTGTTCAAGGTAGAAAGATAGAAATTAGTTCCTCCGACTATAGCCGTGACACTATCAGTTGGTAATCTCTCATCTAGGCTAACCACGTAGCTCCTGTGGATCGACCCTGACTCCACTATACTAGTGAATGTTAGGTTATTTCTTATTTTTGACCGCATGACGACCTCTGCGTGCACGTCAACCATCAAGTATCCAATTAAGTCCTTAACCAATGTCATCTCTTAGGAGAATCATTCCCATACAAACCCAAAGAAGATAACCTCATGGAATCTCCAATTCCAATCATTGGTCCAAATGATTAAACCCATGGAATACCCAATTCCAATCCATCAATAGATGATTACAAGTGGAGATTCCTTCTTCCATTCCATGGAATCCTTAGGAAATGATTCTTACTCCACTATTACATCCAAATTGATGCAATAAACCCATTTACCCATTAAAAAAAAGATCCATTCATCATATACATGAAATAAACCCATTTCAACACTCAATTCCCATATTCTAGTGATTCAAGGTTTAAAACTACAAATCAAAGGTTGGAATCCTTAGGGAATCATTAGAAATGAATCCCCTCATCCAAAACTACAAAATCCAACCATCAATTTCTAGATTCCTCAATTATCTAACAAATCCCCAAATTCTAGGGTTCATAACACCCAAATCAATCAAATAATTAGATCTAGAGCATCCATGGATTGGATGTTGATCCAAACAACTTAGAAACATCAAATAAACATTGGGGAATCATAGGAAGAACCTCATCCCATCATGAAACTCGAATTGGGTCTAATCCCCAAACTCAAACTCGAAATCCAAAGCTAGAAAGGAGAGTTTATACCTTAGATTGGCTAGGAATCTCAAGAACTTTGATGATTCTTCAAACCTTAGCATCTTGTCCTCCAAAATCTCCAGAAAATCGCCACTCTCTCTCCCTCTCCTCTCTAAAATCGTGATGTTTGGCTGAAATGGGGAGAACCCCCATCTAAAACTCTACATCTTTCACAATTGGCAAAACTAGTCCCTATAGTTTGATCATTCTTCACCCAACACCCCAAAAGTCAATTCTTCTAACTAGAAGTCTCTAAGTTCAAACTTATGCCCCAAATATAATTATTTATTTCACTTGAGTCATTCTCAAGGTCAACACTAACCCTTAGTTTCCCAATTTGGCACAAATGGTCCCTTACACTAAAATTCCTCACAGTTTAGGTCCTTAATATTAATTCAAGGAATTATTTGACCTAATCTAAAATCCACATCAATTCCTTCATAATATTCTCTAATCCTTCTCAATTCTTGACTAGTCAAAGCTCAATGGTTAAGTTTGGCCAAATTGACACTTTTAGTCCCTTTGACAACATTTCTCACCTTTGGTTACAATTTGATTTTTAAAACTATATTTGGCTCATTTATTCACCATATAAAATATAACAAGATATTAAATTTATTTATTCATTTGTTTTTTTTCTTTATTTACAAAATAAGTTTTATTTGTCGGTTTAAGCCCAAAACTCCTAGGCCCAAAACACGGATGTTACATATTTCGACTTTGTTCAATGTAATCTAAAACTTATTTAATTTTGTGTATACCAAAGTTTTAAGACATAACTTAATGTCATGGGAAAAGTTTGTTTAAAAAAGATGAACGTTTGTTTTTAATGTTTTTTATAAAATATTACATTGCTTAAAATATAAGAAGGATTGGGACATTACATTTAGATATGATGTGTGCAATACCTTTTGTCTAGTTCTACTACAAAACATGGTTAGTTTAAGAATGTAGTTCACTACCCACAAAAGTAGATCCAAAATGTACTCACTATGAAAGGTTTAACTTAACTAACACATTTTCAAATACATGTCCTATCATGTGTCCTTTATTTAAATATCAAATGTTATGATTTTCTATTCATATGTAGGGTATTCTTAGTATTTAAATAAAAAAGGTGGAGTATATCTGGAACTTTGTTATGAAAATGGGCATGTAGCACTTGCCTCACATAGAAGAAGATGAAACATTTCCTAACTTATAAAGCTTTTCCCACTTAAGTTATTAAATAGATAAAGTAATGGGTCAAGCTACTTGAGTTTGGATTATGGTTTTGGACTAGTCAAATTGGGCTTGAAATAGGCTTGGGTTTAATATATTAATGGTGAAAGCTAGGGCCTTGACGAACTAAAATATTTTTATATTAAACTCAATTTTTTATTTTTTAATTAATAAATAATTATATGAACATTTGTTAATTATTAAATTAACTGATTTGACAGTTTTCCGACATGTAGTATCGGTTGGTGGTTGACAACTTCCATCAGAATGCAATATATGGATGCGATATGACAAAATTTGGAAGCCTGTAAACATAAACATTACCATCTTCAATTTCGTTGTTTCACATACACAATGGGAATATGGTGAATTTTGTTAGTTTCAAGATTGATTCTTGAATAGATAATTGAATCCTCAAAACTGATCATCGGTGAGAAGTTTCTGTCTTAGGATACTACAAATTGCAGACATCTGTCTGCATACTTCTGTGTTTTAATCTACATTCAAGTATGTTTTCTTGTATTTCAACTTTGTTCAATGTAACTAATAATTATTGCTTCTGTGTAATATATAATGGGAAAATTTGGAAGCCTAGAAACATAAATATTATCGTCTTCAATTTCGTTTTTCACATACACAATGGGAACATGGTGATTTTTGTCAGTTTCAAGATCGATTCTTGAATAAATAGTTGAATCCTCGAAACTGATCATCGTTGAGAAGTTTCTGTCTTAGAACACTTCAAATTCCAGACTTCTATCTGTATACTTCTATGTTGTAATCTACATTCAATTATGTTTTCTTGTATTTTAACTTTGTTCAATGTAACTAATAATCCTTTCTTTTGTTTAATATATAAACTTCATTTGATTGTAATCTTTGTCATAATATTAAGAATATTAGTTTTTTGACTTTTCTTTTTGGTGTTGTGCAGTTATCTTAGTATTAAAATTTGTAGAGATACTACATTTTGATATATGTTTGTGGTGTTAATATAGATCCTTAGAAATTGATGAGTTTCTTTGTGGTCAAACATGGGTTGTTTTGCAGCAATAATCGGGCAAAGAATTGAAGTAGTATTGTGATATTGAGATCTATTATTATGTGAGAGCCGCCATTGTGATGATGGATGCATTGTGCTATAATGAATGTAGTAAACTCATTCGGATTATGTCCCTCAAAGTTGATGCTATTTGAGATTATGGGGCTGTTTGTTTTTTCTTTGCAGATCTTCCTGATCACTTTTGTCTGCGCCGCGTAGACGGCGCGCAGACATGGCCTTCGCAGAGTGTTTGTTTTTTCGAAGACTGCAGACCTAAAAAGGTCTGCGCGTCCTCTTTTTGGGGCAGACATGGATCAATGTCTTCAAGGGTCTGCAGAGCTTTTCTAGTAATAAATTAATACAATTTTAACCTAAAAAAAAAAAGAAATACGCATATCGTTTTCTCCTCCAACCGGTCTCGCGTTTTCTCTTCCTTGCGTCGTCGACCAAACCGCACCCGTCGGCCACCTTCGATTTAAAAAAAAAAGAAATACGCATATTTGTTTTTAAAAACACTTTGATTTTTTTGAACTAATAGTTGCGATTATTTTATCAACATTACTTTTTCGAAGTAAATAATATTTATTTTTCTAAGTTTTTAAACAAAATGAAGATAAATTTGTAAGACTTTTAAAAAAATATCACAAACTTAAAAAAAGACATGTTTGCTTTAATATTTAAATTCATTAATATCATATAATAGACGTTTTTTTTAATTGTAAATTATACTTATAAACTATTTGAAGCCTACAAATATATTTTAACATTAGAAATTTGGTTCACAATCTTACACAAATTTTTAGCTTTACAAACTATTTGTAAATCCAACTTTGGTTACGTAATTTTTATTCTTTATTATTTAAAAAAACAAATGTTTGCTTTGATCATTAAATTCGTTAATATCATAAATTGAACGTACTCATGTGTTTTACTTAAAAAAAAATTTATTTAAATTTCAGTTTATTTTCACAACCTGCAAACCTTAAAAAACAAACAGTCTTCTTCTTGCAGTCTGCAGATATTTAGTCCACCTCTTCTCTGTAGATGCTCTGTAGATGTGGTCCGCAGACTGCAGACCTTTTACCTCTTCAAAAACAAACAGCATCTATATGAGTTCAAGGTTGGTGTTGTGATGAAAGAACCAATCATTCAATATGACATTTGTAGGATTATAGTCTAAAGTTGACATTCTTATTGGCCTTTCCTTGTACGTTGTTATAAGTGACATGGATCACGAGTAGTTACTTTTGATAAGGCTTTGGAGGATGTTTTTCATTTCAAAAACACTTTGATGTTTGTGATAGCATACGTGGCCGATACATATTACACACATACATAAATGTATAAAAATATGATAAAAAAATAGCAATGGCGTTTATAGAAACGTTTGTTTGGCGGCTCACAAACATTAACCTAATTTATGCGATAAGTCTTTTAACAACATATCAAACTCATAATATTCAAAACATTATTCTTAAGTAATATATAAACCCAAATGCCATTAAGTTAAGGTAATTAAGAAATGTTCAAAACTTTATTTAAACAAGCAAGCAATAGTAATGATAAAGTAATGAGTAATCTCTATCAGTTTCTAATTAAAAAAAATATAATTTGAGTTGCCCTCATAGCCGGAGGTTAGGATAGAGTTCAGTAGAGTAAAATGTTGATTTATTAATTGTGTAATAAATCAATAGAATTAATTAAATGGTTTATTAATATATTTAAGTGTTAATATATTAATTAGAAACTATAATGATTAATTAAGATTTAATCTAGAATTAATTGGAATTAATTCAGTGATTAAATTAATTAATTAAAAGTGCAGGGACTGGTTTGTATTTATTCAATAGTTGAATTACTGACAAACTAGAAGCCAGGGGCTGGATTTGGCGCCACCTTGGAGGCTTCTTCCAAGGGTGGCGAAAACCCTATTTAGGGTTTAGAAAGTCTGGTCCAAGTGGTCAACAGGCTTGCCCACTAAGGAGGCTCCTTAGGGTTTCAGGTGTAACCCTAGAGGCTATAAAAGGAGACTCCTGGCACTCCATTTTCTGTGCCACTTTTCATCAAGATTACTCTGTTAGACTGTCTTCTCCATTGCTTTGGGTGTGACTTGCATTTGAGGCAGGACACTTGTGTTGCTAGCTTCAAGAACAAGATTCAAAGGTTGGTAATTCTTGTTTTGATCTTTAGAAATTATTGTTGGCCTTTAGGTTTTAGTTTATTATCTTCATAGAAGAAAACATAGATCTTTCTAGGGTTGCATGTGAACCATAAGAGATTATTTGTTCATTGTTTGCTAGAAAACCCTTCAGTGGTATCAGAGCTTAGGCTTGTTTTTGTATGAATTGATATAAACTGCTTCAATGATTATTGCGTTGAGTGTTTTTGCGAAAAACTCTCTTGGAATGGCCTAATTTTCGTGGCCTAGGCTAGGGTTTCCTAACCCTAGCCGCCACCCCCTTTATTCCCCCTTAATTGCTTGATTTGATGCCTTAAATAGTTGGTTGTTGTTTTGGTAATTATTGGATAATTAAATAACTGGAACCTCTTATTCTTGGCATGCAATTTTCGAAATTAGGGAATAAGGATAGGGAATTAATTTGATTAATTTTGTGGTCTCCCATTCTTGATTTAATTAGTTTAATTAATTGTTTTAATTAAAAGATAAATTAAATCACTTAAAGAATTAATTAAATTTTCGAAAAAATAGAAATAAATTGCGAAAATTCTTAGAAAATTAATTCTAAAATATTTTAATAAGATTAAAATATATATTATATATTTATGATTAAAAGTTAATATTTATATATAAGATAAAACTGGTTAGTCTTACCGTTAGTAGGCCTCATTCACAAAACTGTCCTATAAAAAGGGTATAAGGCGACTGCCTATAAAATGGAAGTCCAATGGGTATCCACTCTTACCCACCGCTCTCCTGGTCAGTCAAGTGTCGTTAGCCGAACGGGTTTGATAGAGCCGCTAAGCCTCTTAAAAGTATAATGCTATAATTGAAAGTACTAGAACTTTAAACAAAACCCAATCTAGTTACTTTAGGTTAAAAATGTAAATTGGTGCTAATCCATGGAATTGCACATTGCACTTTGTGGAACGTTGGTGGAGCGTGTGTGGTTTACCGGCACGCCAACTGGGGTCCGCAAAGAGTTGCAATGGGTTTCTCGATTTTGTCATTATTGATGGAGCGTGTGTGGTTAACCGGCACGTTAATTAGAGATGACAATTGACTTCGAGAGTACCGAGCGAATTTGCATGGTTATTCACACCCGGTTTGTGATCCTCGGCATCCCAGTCACAAACAGTGGGGCACATCCGAGACTAAACATGCCATTGAACAGTTCAATGTGTCTCAACAGATCTAGGAATTTCATAAGATGAAATTGATAAGTGTATTATCTACCTTAATGACCATTATGTTGTGATTACGGCATCCCTCTTCACACCATAGTTGGGGCATTTTGGGTCCTAGCCTTAATAAATAATATATTGGGTAATTATTTAAAAGGATGAATTAAACTAATAAAATTCTGTTTATTGTAGATGTCTGAATCAGGTGTCTATTCTCCTCCCTCTCCTCCTTCACCCATTTCTGAGAGCATCAGAAAGCACCTGCTAAATATGGAAAGGCTGACTGGCCTCAAGTGTAAGGAATGGCTTCGTAATTGGAGACAAGCTCTCGGCATTGCTGGCAAGCTACATCTCACCGAGTATCTGATCCCGGTTCCACCGAAACAAGTCATCATAAAGAGCCTTTATGATAAGCATGACTTATTAGTTGATGAATCCAAAAAGATTCGTGATTCCATGCTATTGACCATTGACCCCGAGTTCCGCAAGGATTTTGAGTCCTTGGGGCCATATGAGTTAATGCAATCGGTTGAGGAAATGTTCTGAAAACCGGTCGAAGAGGAACGAGCTAGGATCTACAAAAGACTTGCAGAGTGTAAGTTAAAAGAAGGAAGTAGCATCGATTCGCATGTTCTTCAGATTGAAGCGTACATAGGCGAATTGTACAAACTTGGTTATTCCATGAGTCAGGAGTCAAGTGTTAACACTCTACTCACTTCACTGACCAGTAAGTACGATCTGTTCATTCAGACGTACAGAAAGGAAGACCAGAAAAATACCTTAACGGAAATGCGTTCACTGTTGACTTTATACGAGTCACTCTTGGACAGGCATAGATCCAATGGTTCAGCTACTTCTGGATTAAGTCCAGTGGAAAGACGCAGCAAGAAACGATCCAGATCGTCTGGATATGTCTTAAGCTGGGAATCCACAAAATCGGATACAGTCACGGAAAGATTGGATGACGCTCCAAGGTCAAAATCTTTTGAAAGCTCAGGTATATCTAAAAACCTCAAAACTCATGTTCCATAATTCCTTGATGCATAATGTGATAGTCACATTTTGGTTTGTATGCAGGGAATCAGTAGAGTACGGGACATTGGCGCATAGGAGCACATTTGGATTGGATTTCCGGCTCATGAAGTTTTGAAGTTTAGTTAGATATTGAAATATTGTTATTAGCTTTTAGATGCGTATGACATTGTCTATCATATAGTACATTATGCAAGGATTTTTGTTTTTAATAAAATTATCAATTTTCTTTTAACACATGTTGTTTGAAATATCCTTGAAATGTTGTATGATTGTGTTGAATGCATAATTAGTAATAACTTGAATGTTGAATGCATCCGAAGTGTTTGGATTTTAGGAATTGTGTCCCTTATGATTGTTAATGTTATAAGAATCAATTCAACCAAAGGTCCAGTTGGACAGGACTTTGGAATCATTTGACTTAGAGTCTCATGATGAATTGAGTTCTTAATGTGTAAAGAAATGAATCAACCAAAGATCCAGTTGGACAGGACTTTGGAATCATTTGAATTAGAGTCATATGATGATTAAGTTCTTTATAAAGCACAAATGGCAAGAAATGAATCACCCAAAGATCCAAAGGATAGGATTTTGTAATCAGCTGACTTAGAGTCAACTGAAGATTGCAAGTCTTGAACAGAATTAACAAAGTCATAAGTTTACATAGAGATGTAAAAGAGATTAAGATTAGGAGAAATGAACACATCAGTTGCTGTGTACTGCTCGAATCTTCAAATAAAACACAATTGTTTGTACTTCGCGATATTTGTCATTCAGAATGACGAATATGGCTGCGCTTATCAGAATAAGCGATTGAATTGAAACCTTGAATAGTTCAAGGATTTCAAATGAAGTACAAGATCCACAGAACCTGAGTGACAACACAAACTGGGAAAATGTTTCATAGTTATTCTCTTCCAAGAACATTAATAGTTATAATGTGTCTTAGGGAAGATGATGGAGCATTGGTCGAAACAGTTCGATCCTCAATGTATGAGATACATTGCCAATTAGTTTCCGATACATTGAATACTAAACCAGTCAGACCATATTCCAACCACATCCTTCGACTAAGTAGGTTTTGCAGACACTGTCTGAAATGTAAAGCTGAGATTGTCCCACTTGTACATTAAAGGTCCAGGGTCTTGTAGTGTTCGTCCGAACCTCATGACCAGCCCAAACCTAATCAGAAATGTAGTTTCACTGGCTATCCCGCAGTACCTGGAAGAGAAAGAGCTCTTTTAGAAAGAACTCATGTTCCAAGGAAACAGTGGGAGTTGGGACAGTCCTGAATCAATTCAGGATTAGCCAAGTGAAATAACCTTTAGTCATCACTAGGCTTAGAGCAGAAATCAGTTTTTTTGTCTTAAAATTCTGACATTATCTTCTATTGACCAGTAGTACTGATCACCATCATAAGTAGTTATGACCAGGGTGACATACCGATTAGTGGTAAAACACTATAGTTGGTACGGATTTTCAATCCGACTACTTGGAAGCATTGGTGAGCCCGGTTGCTGCTAATTAAGAGAACTTTAGGACGAGATACAGTTTATGTGACAGTTTTATTGATTTTACAACTGGTCTTAAAACCAGTGGGAGTAATCATCAAAAGAGACCAACATGGACAGAAACGTACCTTCAGAACACCTGGTTGAGTGAGACGATACACAGAGTCAAGTAATTGACTCCGAGAGAAGCAATCTCAATAGAAGATGAAATCCGAAAGGATACTGCATAATGTAAGTCGTTAGTGGAGCGCGTGTGGATCACCGGCACACTAATGAGGACTCACAAAGAATATGCCAGTATAAAGGTGTTGAATAATGTTTTTATGTTTTTATGTGACCATCACTGAAATAAGTCGAAATGTTTTTATTAACAGTTTATTTCAGATTGCGTGAATTCGAGATCAAAAACAAGAATAAATCAAGACCCGAGAAACTTTGAGAAAACATCCAAATCTGAGGAAGTAACGCTTCAAACCAAAGAGCAAAATACAACAATATCACACTGCTACAGCAATCACGACGCGACAGACCCTATGGTCGCGACGTGAAGAAGAAGCAAGACAGAACACCAAATCGCCACAGCGATCGCGCCGCGACGAAGGAGGTGGTCGCGCCGCGAAGGACCCAACGCGACACCAACAACTTCTTGATCGCGAGACTACCAACCCAACGCACTAACCAGTGGCCGACCAAAAGCAACCCGACACACGCCCCTTCGCGACGCGACGGCATGGCCTGTCGCGACGCGAGCACTGTGTGTTCAGCAACTATAAATTGAGCCTTTCTCTTGCTATTTTGTTACAACACAATACACCCAATCAACCAAGGATTATACACTCATATACTCTCTAAGAAACCCACGACCAGAAACCTCAAGACACTCAAATCTCTGCATTTGGCAACGAGGATCAAACCGCAAAACCGCAAGAATCAAAACCTCCTCCCGACACCTAACCTCAAACCTCCAAACAACCATTACCCGACACCAAACTCCAAACCTCTAAACAACTCTTACCCGACACCAAAAATTACCAAAACCTCATCTCACCGTGAAGTACAAGAAATCGACATATCAAGAAAACCGCTATCTTCCGCAACTATCGATAAGTTCTTTTAAAATTATATGTGTCGTTATTGATTTATTTAAACTGTAATAAATCAACTGTACCAAACTTCCAATACACCCGAATTGAACCGTGACAACGAAAACATATGTGGACTGTATTTAACCGAGACATCTAACTTCTAACCTTTTTACTTATTGTAAAAACACGTTATCGTTGATAATGGCGTTTATTACATCTAACATCTAATTTCTAACTTCTAACTTCTAACTTTTAACCTTTTTATTTATTGTAAAAACACGTTATCGTTGATAATGGCGTTTATTACATCTAACCTTTAAACTTCTAACTTTTACTTTATTTACCGCTTTCTGTCTATTTAAATATTGTCTAGTTTAGATTTACCGCTTTATTTTATTCCGCAACCCTTATTTATTCCGCATAATATAGATATAATACATATCTGTCACACGGTAATAGGCTTAAAAACCTTGTTCGTGGAGATCAGTTATCGTATTTTTTTCAACAATTGGTATCAGAGCTCGTGTGATTTAATCTGAAATTTTTGTCGTGAACTGTTGTGTAGCGTTTTTATAAACCACCAATAAGTTTCCTTTAAAAATTTCATCTTAATATCACTTGTTCATAAAAATAAAAAAAAAAAAAACCTTAATATTTAAATATATTAAAAAAAAAACAAAAACAACCCAAAAATGTCTTCCACAACCTACTCAAGAGCTCCATATGTAATCGATCAGGTATGGTCTATGATCTCAGAAATCGGTCTTTCAAAAACACCATTTGAGTCCCACATGACTAAGATTGAGAACAGTTTGAAAGCTGATCTCAAACTATATCATGACACAATAGTCAAATCTGATATCTACAAATCTGAATTACAAACCTTGCAACTCAGATTTGGAGAATCAACAAAGACTAGAGACAAACTTGAAAGAGACGTCGAAAGAAAATCGGAAGATTATAATCACGTCTTAGAACAATTAAATGAAGCTCTAAAACAAAAAAAGGACTTAGAAATACAAAATCAATCTGTTTTTCCATCTGAAATAAAAGATGCCTTAGAAATAGAAGTCCTTCAGTTAAAAGTAAAAATTCAAGATTTAACTGACAAAAACACTAGTTTGATTCTAAAATTAGATGATTATTCAAAACAAATCAAACTTCTTGAATCCGAGAATCAAAGATTTCAAGGAAAACTGGATTCTATCAATCTTGCTAGAAAGCTAAGTGATGATATTTTCATCAAAGCAACATCCTTAGGATCTGGCAAAATCGATACAAATTACAGACCTGGATTAGGAAGAGAATCCTTCGAAATCGAACAAGCCAAACAAGAAACCAGGACTAACAGTGAAAACTCTGAATCAACTCTAACAGATCTATCCACATCTGTTAATGAGGAAAATTCAGACGACGAAACAGTTATCAACTGTAACCCAGATGATACTAATTTCACTGTTTCCAAAAGATCTTTCACTAATAGGTCTTCATCCCACCAAATCCAAATTACCAACCAAAACTCCTTTTACGAGAAAGGTAGTACCTCTAAACCAATTGCTTTTCAAAAGGAACAAGGCAAACCCAAAGTTTTCAAACAAACCCAACAGAAACCTTTAAAACCAGCTTCTGTGCCACAAAAACAAACCTTTAATCCAAAACAAAAACCTTTTCAAAAACCAATTCAAAATCGCTTTCAAGAGATAAACTTCAAACTCTCAGGGAACTTTCAGAAACCATCATTTCACCAAAATCCATTCCATCATCATAATGTTTTCCAAAATCATCAAAATCCCAGATACAAAGAAATGTCATCAAACAGAACGTCACATATAGGATACTTTTCACAAAAACAGAAATCGTTTCAAATGACAGGTTTTCAAAAACAAATCTTAAATTGGGAAAATCTGATAAGTCAAATCAAGCCTCAACCACTTCGTCCAATTAACAGAAACCATAATGATTTCAAATCACCGAAAACCATTAACAAATCAGGACCCACCATGGTTTGGGTACCTAAACTTTCTGTCTAATTGCAGGTACTTTGTGCTGGAGAGCCCAAGGATGATACATGGTATATCGATAGTGGCCGTTCCAAGCATATGACAACAAACCATAGCATTCTACATGACTTCAAACCCACACTACCTCCGATGCAGAAACTTCACAATCAAACCAAAATGATGCGGATCCAGTCGAGGGGGAACCACCAAAACCAGAACCATCCTAAAACACCCCATTCCACCTGTCCAAATAATCCCAATGCATCATTTATGGGAGAACCACCAAAACCAAATTCCTCTTTAAACAATCCCAATCTACCTATCCAAAATGATCCCAGTGCATCATTTATGGGGGAACTCTCGTTACCCCATTCTCACCCCCTAATCAAAAATTTCCAAAAACATTCAAAATAACCAAATTATTCAAAAAAAAAAAAATTAGAATAAAGTTTTATCCTTTTAAAGTCTTTATAAAACCATGTGATTTAACATCTTCTTGACTAAATTTTCAGATACTTATGCTCGATGAATGTTCTCAGTTATATTAATTCTTAATTAAAGAGAAGGTTCAAATTTCAAACATTTTTGTTGTGTACATTCTCCTATTCCCTTTGAATTTATTTCAATTATAACGATTTTATCTGTAAAGGGACATAAGATCAGGAGATTCAGATGAAAACCAAACCCATGTGAGAAATTGTGCCTCGTCTTTAAATGCTAAGTGGAATTCATTTCTGTGAGCAAAGGTGTTCTCATTATGACTTATAGGATTTATACTCTTATACCGTGATGCTAGTCTCATTTTTGCTTAGATATCAAGATGACCAGGGACGATACAATCATTTTCTTATATATTAGACAAACTGTCTTTTATATCACCTATCCCTATCCTCAATCAAGCCACTTCAAGAAAAGATATTTCATCTTGCATAGCAAGTCTGACAATTGAAGAAACGACAAAGTCGTATCCAAGAAAACCAGAAGAAAACTCAAAATCTCAAAACGCAAATGATGTCAAAAGATCACAACTGGTAAACACATCAGATATCTTTTTCACAAATCAAGAAAAGATAAAGACAAAAGATGAACACCTCACCAAAGAAAAGGAAGATTTACAACATCAATCAATCAAAGACAGACATCTCAAAAACTTTCCAAACAAACAGATTCTCAAAAACCGAAGATTTACCGGGATACTGTAGCCTTCATAATTGAATATTCTTAGTTGCAAATTGCACTATGAAAATTTCTAAACCCCTCTACATGTATTTCCCGACGGAGAGAGAGTGAACATCAATGGCATGAATGAAGAAACCCGCTGAGTAATGCCGAAACCAGTCTTATGTGATTGATTATCTAATATGAAGACCAAGTGACTAAAGTATATAGGTATAAATCCACATTAAGCATAAGTCAACACCTTCAAACTGAGAGATATCACTCATCTTTAGTGATTAAACACCCGTTCTGCACCCAGAACAAACAAACACCTCAGTCAAGTGTGAGATATACCTATGAGAAGTTCTTCTGAATCGACCTATTAAGATCACTTGTCGTCCTTATAAATGTTATAAAATCTTAAGGAATATTATGAAAATACATATACAAAAACCTTTTGATAATCGAACTCGAGACTTTGATTCAGAAACAAATATTCTTGACAAACATTTTTCAAAACATAAGTAAAATCTAGTCACACTCTTTCAAAACAAGTGATATGGTTTTATAAATGTCTTATCCAAATTTCAAGAATTTCAATCAAACATTTTACTCCTCATTTCATTACTGATCACATAGGGGGAAATTGTTGAATAATGTTTTTATGTTTTTATGTGACCATCACTGAAATAAGTCGAAATGTTTTTATTAACAGTTTATTTCAGATTGCGTGAATTCGAGATCAAAAACAAGAATAAATCAAGACCCGAGAAACTTTGAGAAAACATCCAAATCTGAGGAAGTAACGCTTCAAACCAAAGAGCAAAATACAACAATATCACACTGCTACAGCAATCACGACGCGACAGACCCTATGGTCGCGACGTGAAGAAGAAGCAAGACAGAACACCAAATCGCCACAGCGATCGCGCCGCGACGAAGGAGGTGGTCGCGCCGCGAAGGACCCAACGCGACACCAACAACTTCTTGATCGCGAGACTACCAACCCAACGCACTAACCAGTGGCCGACCAAAAGCAACCCGACACACGCCCCTTCGCGACGCGACGGCATGGCCTGTCGCGACGCGAGCACTGTGTGTTCAGCAACTATAAATTGAGCCTTTCTCTTGCTATTTTGTTACAACACAATACACCCAATCAACCAAGGATTATACACTCATATACTCTCTAAGAAACCCACGACCAGAAACCTCAAGACACTCAAATCTCTGCATTTGGCAACGAGGATCAAACCGCAAAACCGCAAGAATCAAAACCTCCTCCCGACACCTAACCTCAAACCTCCAAACAACCATTACCCGACACCAAACTCCAAACCTCTAAACAACTCTTACCCGACACCAAAAATTACCAAAACCTCATCTCACCGTGAAGTACAAGAAATCGACATATCAAGAAAACCGCTATCTTCCGCAACTATCGATAAGTTCTTTTAAAATTATATGTGTCGTTATTGATTTATTTAAACTGTAATAAATCAACTGTACCAAACTTCCAATACACCCGAATTGAACCGTGACAACGAAAACATATGTGGACTGTATTTAACCGAGACATCTAACTTCTAACCTTTTTACTTATTGTAAAAACACGTTATCGTTGATAATGGCGTTTATTACATCTAACATCTAATTTCTAACTTCTAACTTCTAACTTTTAACCTTTTTATTTATTGTAAAAACACGTTATCGTTGATAATGGCGTTTATTACATCTAACCTTTAAACTTCTAACTTTTACTTTATTTACCGCTTTCTGTCTATTTAAATATTGTCTAGTTTAGATTTACCGCTTTATTTTATTCCGCAACCCTTATTTATTCCGCATAATATAGATATAATACATATCTGTCACACGGTAATAGGCTTAAAAACCTTGTTCGTGGAGATCAGTTATCGTATTTTTTTCAACGGGTTTCTTAGAGAGTATATGAGTGTATAATCCTTGGTTGATTGGGTGTAACAAAATAGCAAGAGAAAGGCTCAATTTATAGTTGCTGAACACACTCTGCTAAAATGATCTTGATGAGACTCGAGATGCATTTCCTAGGAAATAGTTTTCTATCATTGCAAAGTGTAATGATTTGGCATGAGAAATATAAAGAAGGTGCAGCATACTCACATAATACATAGACATCTATCAGATAGATGTTGTCATCAGTATGGACCTAGCCATAGTAAGCATGATCTTGATAAGATTCAAGATGCATGAGAAAAAGTCTCCGAAAGGATATAGTTATTAAAAGTCGTGACACAAGGATTATAAATAATCCTAAGATTCCAAATAGGTTTGGAATATGACTAGATCGTATCCAACAAGTTTCTTGGATCGATCAGAAGTGTCATGAACATGTCTTGATGACTTAATGCTTAGAGCATAGTGAGTTAGATTCAGGATATGACCTGGCTGGAATACTTAATGGATTTTGTACCTACATGAGAAATCATTGGAAAATGATTACGGGTGAATGTTGATAACAATTTGAAAAGAGTTTTTAAAATAAGGACTTAATGGTTAAAGAATTTCGTTGGCATTCCGATGGAGCGCGTGTGGCTCACCGGCACATCGTAACACCTCGAAATAGTCTTAGGGTTCAGTCATATGGACTAAAGATCCCGAGAACCATGGAAAGTCACAGTACATAGAATGGAGTTGTTAGTGAGAATGACGGTATGACCAAAATTGAAATATCATCGGAAGGATATCCGATCGGATAAAGAGTATAAATGTGTAACATTTGAATACATAGAAAGAGTGAAATGTCAAGTAGACATAGATATATAACATGAATTAAATAGTTTAAAAGGAATCTAGAAACCGATAATAGTTTTATGTAAAATCCGACTTGGTGATTACCTCGTGGAGACTTGGTAATTAGGCAAGAGTAGCCACCAGTCAGATTTTATGTTTCAATTTTGCATGTTTCACTTCCCGAATAATTTGATTATTCAAAAGGTCCACAGTCGCTCATACTTTTCGGGAGTAAGTATGAACGAAGACTGTCGTGAATTGGTTTGTAGATTGTCTAAGGAGTTAGACATTGCAGTAAGACTGCTACAACGTTCATGAGTACTTAGAAATAGAGATTTGAGTATTGGATAAACCCGCGCTCAATAGATTGCTTCATGGATTACATCACGAGCAATGTTGAGACGATAATATCGTATGATTTTGAAGCGGAGACATATGAATTGAAATTTACGAGTCGGTTGTGCATTGATAATGCGAAAACACATCGGTAACTCGATGTTACAAACGCATTGTTGTGTACAATTTGATAAGTAAAAGACACAATCATATGAGTCGAAGCTTATTCGTTCCTTGACCCTAATGGGAAACAAATATCTGTAGGCCGCTCGATGATTTTGAAGTTGACTAAAGTGCTGGCCAGCCTGGACTAAATTGATGTGTTCAATTAGAAGTCCGAAAGTCATAAGCAGAATCGGAAATCGGGAAACAATGTATCGGACAGAGATTGATCTCAATCCATGTCTCGTGTCTGAAAATATTTTATTGGACGAAGGATCATATGATCACTTATCTATGGACAGAACTGATTGGGTCAGAGTTCAGCAGCAGTTTCTAGGAAGCTGCAGGTTGTTTATTAATCAGAAGATAAATTAAAGTCATAGACTTATCCAAGTGGGAGACTGTTGGATTAGGTGTCTAAGCCATGACTTTATATTTATATTTATCTTGTTAATTGAAGCAAAGTCCATTTGGGTTGCCCTCATAGCTGGAGGTTAGGATAGAGTTCAGTAGAGTAAAAGGTTGATTTATTAATTGTGTAATAAATCAATAGAATTAATTAAATGGTTTATTAATATATTTAAGTGTTAATATATTAATTAGAAACTATAATGATTAATTAAGATTTAATCTAGAATTAATTGGAATTAATTCAGTGATTAAATTAATTAATTAAAAGTGCAGGGACTGGTTTGTATTTATTCAATAGTTGAATTACTGACAAACTAGAAGCCAGGGGCTGGATTTGGCGCCACCTTGGAGGCTTCTTCCAAAGGTGGCGAAAACCCTATTTAGGGTTTAGAAAGTCTGGTCCAAGTGGTCAACAGGCTTGCCCACTAAGGAGGCTCCTTAGGGTTTCAGGTGTAACCCTAGAGGCTATAAAAGGAGACTCCTGGCACTCCATTTTCTGCGCCACTTTTCATCAAGATTACTCTGTTAGACTGTCTTCTCCATTGCTTTGGGTGTGACTTGCATTTGAGACAGGACACTTGTGCTGCTAGCTTCAAGAACAAGATTCAAAGGTTGGTAATTCTTGTTTTGATCTTTAGAAATTATTGTTGGCCTTTAGGTTTTAGTTTATTATCTTCATAGAAGAAAACATAGATCTTTCTAGGGTTGCATGTGAACCATAAGAGATTATTTGTTCATTGTTTTCTAGAAAACCCTTCAAGTACTTCTATAAGTACCTACTATAAGTCCTGAAATTTATAACCAGAGTCTCGGTAAGAGAGCGCGATATTTGAGTATAGATCTATACGGGCTTGACAACCCCGCACCTGAGCTGCTAGCTATAGCTAGACCGGCACGTCTCAGGTGTCCAAATGTCTAACATTCCGACGCCTGAAGAACGTCGCAGCAGGCCAACTAGTCACAGTATGGTTATATGGTATCTCACATGGGGAAAATAATCAACTTAATATTTTTATAAATTGTTTACGTGGAAACATACATTTCTAAGAAAGTTACACTACAGTTTACATATTACATTTTAGTCTTTGGGATTTAAAGACTTGGACATTTTTTATGAGAAAATATTGGATTTTCTTGGTTTTCAACACTATCGCTTACAAACAAAGGACATTTCTTATGCAAAATCTTATGAACTCACCAACTTAATTGTTGACACTCTTTCAAATTACTTGTATTCTCAGGAAATTGATAAGGTAAACCTCCAGCGTTATTTGAAGGGACGTTACGACGTCATTTTTGTTTATTTTGATATCATTTGTAATTGTATTTGAAACATGCAACTTTTAAACGATGTAACATTTGAAATTATTTAATGATGGTTGTTTTTCTTGGAATCACTATTATTCAACTTTGATATGATATTGTTCATGAAGTCATCCACCCTCGAACGTTTCCGCCATTACGGTTTGGGGGTGTGAAAGTTTGGAAGGATAAAGTTGGAAACTTTATGCCTTAAACATCTGATTTAAAACCTTTGGATGGGTTAAAGAGTAAGCCAAACTCTCTATGATGATTTTGGTTAAGTTTTGGATCACTTTGGACTTGAATCTTGTTCTTAGTCTTGTATGGTGTTATTTGGGAGAATAAAGTTAGGATCTTTATGGATTTAAAGGATTTTAGGTTGTCTGGAAGGTCCATGGAAGGATTAAGACCTTGGCTGAATGGATTAAGAACTTAATAGACTTTTGGAACTATTCATAGTTAGCAATGCTAACTTGGGGAGTGAGCGGCGCTGACTGGGTCTGTTGACTTTTGTGAACTTTGACATTTGATTGTTGACTTTTTGACCAGTTTGACTTTTGGTCAAACTTGAGGATTTTGGATACCGGTATTATAGAATTGTCCTGTTTGGGATTTAGGAAATTCTGAGTGGAGTTTATATTGTCAGGACGTTTGCGTTGTCGGGTCCGTGGACACGCATAAGGAGTGTTGTCTAGCTTGAGGTCGTAGATCAGGTGAGTATTCTCACTATATTATGGGTGATGTTGCATATATAGGTAGCTTTATTACTTTGTGTAATAATGTGATATATGTGCTTTATGTGTTTATCGGCAAGATCGGGGCAACAGATCGGGGGCAAAATTGGGAAAAAAACTCGTGAGCCAACAGAATTGGACAAAATCGGGAAAAAAACCGTGAGTCATGGAATTGGACAAGATCGGGGGCAAACCCGTGAGTCTAAGAAAGATCGAGACAAGCTCGTGAGTCTAAAAAAGATCGGGGCAAACCTGTGAGTCAAAGAATGAGTTGATTAGAGGAGATCGGGGCAAGCTCGTGAGTCTAGGCAAGATCGGGGCAAGCTCGTGAGCCTTTTGTGATTATGTGATATGGAATGGATCATGTGGTATTTTGGGGAACTCACTAAGCTTTGTGTTTACTCTTTCAACCTTATTGTTTTTCAGGTAATTGCTAGCTTGATCTTGGAGCACGGCGTGACTGTATCGCATCTGAGGTTTTGATAGTTAATTCTTCCGTCCAATAATGTTGTAAATGTTTTTGATAAATACAATTTCTAATATTTAAATACAAGTTTTAAATTGGATGGTTTTTAATTGGTAACCCGTTTTATGTATTTGAACCGTTTTTAAAAGAAAATTTTATTATTACTGGAATTGGGACGTGACACCGGTGGGTTAGGGGTTACCGGTGGTCTGTTCGATGATTTGAGTTGATGGTGGTCGAAAGGTGAAATCTGTACACACTCATCATCTATATCTCATATTTGTGTTTTCTGGTCTCAAATAGCAATCGAATAAATTCATATTCAGATCTGCAATAGAAATCATATTTTGGTTCTTCATTTTTGTCCTAATTGATCAGATCTCAAAACGGGTATCGGTTCATAATCTTCACGAAAAATCTATTGTTGACGAAGGGTGAATGAACATCGAAAGATGCTTTTGATGTTGTTCTTGGGATGAAGATCGATGATGTTGTTCTGGACTATGACGATAATATTTTGACGTAAACACCTACATATCTGATTTGGAAATTTAATTTGCAGAATTTCTTTGATGTTCTTAATTGGAGAAGGAGAAAAAAAATGTTTTCATGTTCTGAATTTTGACAATTGTTAAATTAGGTACGAGCATCTTTTCCTCTATAGCATCACTTCGAATTTGCACACAAGGTGCTTAAAGAAATGCTAGAAGATTGATTGTTTCGATTCTTCTATAGTTCTGATTGTTCTTTGGATGCTGGAGGTTAATCTCTTGCTGCTACTCTGGGGTAACGATAGCAATAGTTTAATCGATTCTTCAAGAATTCGTTAGTTCAAGAATTCTTCAAAAAATTTTACATTCTTCAAGAATTCATACATACTTCAAGAATTCGTTATTACTAAAGACGATCCAGAAACGATGGGATCAGACTTGTAATAGATTGTGGATGAACACATGCTCGAATTCTTCAAGAATGTTTACATTCTTCAAGAATTCTTTAGTTCTAAAGACGATCCAAATGCTCAAATTCTTCAAGGATTCTTCACTTGCAAAGATGTTCTAGAAAGGAATATGGCCACACTTGTAATTTAGAATACAAAGGATGTAATTTGGATTTAATTTTTATGAATGTCGGTTATTGCATTTGTAATTTTTAATAAGAAGTATTATTATTTTGATGCAATTGTTTTTATTGAAAGTATGCATTCATATTCTTTAAGAATAATAATTCTAAAAAATCTCTTAAATGTAACCGTATTCTTTAAGAATGAAGAAATATATGAGAACGAACCGGAAAAAAAATGTTTTGAACATGTCGAATAAAATTCAAATTCTCAAAAAATTTTATTTAGTTTAAATATATTAGATAAAATCTGAGAATTAATTTGATTTATATTAATTAATTTCACTTAGTTGTCTAATATATAGGTAATATTTTATATCTCTCTCTTATTAAAATGTCATATTTGCCCTTATAATTAATTAAGACAAATTATATATTATATGTCATCCCATGATAATTATGTGTGTCCTTAAATCACAGTATTTCATTCTTGTAATCAGATGACCACAAATCGGTCTTACATTCACACAATAATTATGATTCATATTTGAACGTAACTCACACTCACTCACACACACACTATATATATATATATATATATATATATATATATATATATATATATATATATATATATATATATATATATATATATATATATATATATATATATATATATATATATATATATATATATATATATATATAATATTGGTAAAAAAAACCTCGTATTATGTGACATGTGTGTGTGAAGGTCAACACACACAACACACTCATACCCACACACATACAGGAGTAATCTAGAGAGCCCTAAATGTGCATGATGTCACTTGATGAAAGGGGGTTAGTTGGAGATTTAACTTCATTGGGTAATCTAGAGAGCCCTAAATGTTCATAGGCTAACATGATAATCGGGCCCAAGCTAATATATACATTCTAACAATTAACAAGTAAACTTTTAAAATCTCATACCGGTCAGTGTGATGAAAGAGGTTAAGAGGGTTAGTTGGAGATTTATAAGAGATTTTCAGGTGTTGTCAGTTTGTTTATCTTCCACTACAACATTTCCTTCCAAAAATTAGAAGCTTCTTTTCTCTTTGAAATAATTTGAGGAGGTATTTTCTTTTTTTTTTTTTTTTTTCTAAAATGTGTAAAATAATTTAAGGATGACTAAGTTGAATGCTAGGCTAGACATTTGGAGGACGATGTTGGAAGAGGAGTTATGGATAAACACAGTTGAAACAAATTACCTTTGGTGTAATTTCAACAGGAATCATAGTGTTGAAGGAGTAGAATAAACTTATTGGAGAACAAGTTCTACACCCAAACATAAGTTTCAAGTACGTAGGGTCTACGAGCCATAAGAAAGGGGTTTATTTTTTCAAATCAAACTCTCTATAAAGTACGTTGGTTAAAGTTGAGGGCGGCCATAGGACTTTTGTGCGACAAAAATGTCTCATTGAAAATGAAGGGAGAATTTTATAGGGTTGCATTTACAGAATGTTGACTTCTTGAAAAGAATCCTGTGAGGATGATGGAAGTTGTAGAAATTGGATGTCGTCCGGGCCAAGTCCGAAAAAAGTCTGGCGAGAAAAGCACAGCCTGGTCCGAGAGTTGAAAAGTCGGCCATTTAAAGCCTAGCGCCCGACGGTCTAGATTGGATTTGCCGTGTTTGAAATTAGCCGGTGGCCCGGTCCGTTCCGAAGGTCCCCAAATATGGTAGTACACAATTTCCCTCTAATAAATTAAAATATCTACTAGTAGTTAAATATCTCAATTTTTTAATATAACAGTTAAACCAACATACTGGGTTTGGCAACGCTTTATCATTTCTTGTTTATGATTTTTAGTTTAGATAAAACATTGGGCCCTAAAATATGTTGTTTGATAATTGTTTATACCTCATAAAAACCCAGATCTATTTTGTCAAACTTTCGTAAATAGTTGATAAACTTTTTTTTTTTTATAGAGAGTTTGATTTGAAAAAATTTAGGATGAAAACATAAATTCCTTTGTGGACATTACTAAGCTGAGATTTCAATCTGAACAAAAATCCAGACGTGTTCAAGCCGGAAATGCAATCATGAAGGCATTCTAGACTTAAATATAGGTCCTGGTTTCTTTCGTGTAGGGTTGTGTTCTCGTCTAGTATTTACTATTTAGTATTTACCTGCTTACTTTTCCCTTTTTTTTTTTGCTTGTATTGTTGTATGAGTTTCGAATTATTTTTCTTTGTAGTATTTGGGCTGAATTTCATGAGACCAAAAACCAAACCAAAAACCGAATTCACATATAGTTTGGTCCGAAGTCAATTTCGGTTCGGTTTAGTTTTTGGATTTTTTCGTTTCTAAACCAAATAACTTCCACCCCTAATCTCAGGTGACACCTTGATACTCAGAATGTCGTAATAGACCAAAATGCCGCGATCACCATATGATGATCATCCTTGACTGCCATGAGCAAGCTCAATGTGCACCGAATGGCATATTCATAATATAACCATGAATTGGTAGTAAAAATGTATTTGAAGTTTCCTGTTACCCTCAGCAACCATCGAAGTTTTTAAAATCTATGCCCAATATGCGCCCATACCGTGTGAAGTCCAACATTCATCAAACTCGAATCTGAATTTGTATTATGATTTTCAACATCCATGAAATTCGAATTTTATATTCGGATGCCAGGAACAATAAACGAATGCGAAATTGGATATCATTCAATTAGCATCTGGTTAGAAACATAGAGATAAGTTACTTGGAAGAGATCAAGAAATGAGAGAGGCGGCCACTCATTTTCAGTTGCAAATAGACATCTCCATAAATAAGCCAAAAAATCACCAGAAAGATCAATCAAAACTCAAAAACTGGCCGCGGCTTATATGAATATTGCTTTAGCCAAGAAACTTCGGTGTCAAATCTCAAAAAGGGCCCTATGCATAATCTTGGAAGAATCTTGCACTTATTTCACAGTTTTGTTTTCACCTTTTGTCTGTCTGTCTACTATGATTGCCGAAAGATTCATGGATAAAATCTGAGTTTTTAACACATTTGGGTGTGTTCATAGCTTGCGAAGTGTTATGACTCATCCAATTGAGGTGGATAGAGATTTAATAACAATTAAATTTTATAGCAATTAGGTAAGCTAATGTAGTAGTAAAAAAAGGAAGCATCATGTCATTTGGGCTCATGAAATGACCATCTCCAACTGAAAATGAGTGGCCGCTTCTCGCGCACAATTTATGTACAAGAGAATGCAAAGTTGAAGATCTTTTCTATAAGGTATGTACCTCTTTTTTTTAATCTCTTTTAAATACGTTGATATCCATTTTCACATTCGTTTATAGAGTTCTCAACATTCTGAAATAGAATCCGAATTTCACAAATGTTGAAAATTATAACACAAGTTCAAATATGTTTGGTTTTCTCAAGTTAGTTCTGGCTTCATGCAGTATGGGCGCATTTTGGACATAGAGTTAAAGATTCCACCTCGTCCTCCTTGTTATTGTTTTGTGGAGGTAATGTATTAAATTTTATATTTCGTTCTCTTTAATAATGAAATAACACAATTACTTTAATTACTAAATGTTGTTTAAATTTTTAGTTTGCAAATGCTCGAGATGCTAAAGACGCAATTAGGGGTCGGGATGGCTATAATTTTGATGGTTGCTGCCTGAGAGTAAACAAAAAAATTTCAGATACTTTTTCACCGCCAAGTCATGTTAATATACGAAAATACCCTTCATTTGCATTTTGGTGCAGGTTACGCTTGCTCATGGCGGTCGAGAACAATCATCATCTGGTGATCGACCAGGCAATGGTAATGGGGGTTTTGGTCTTTCACGAGATTCTGAGTATCGGGGTACCACCTAAGATATGAACTAGAGTAATTACAGTTTTGGTCCCTGAGTTTAGCACCTTTTCTTGTTTTGGTCCCAAAAGGAATCGATTTCCAATTTTGGTCTTTATATCACGGTTTTGGTCCGTAAATTATTAAATCTATCTACCCGGCTGTTAATTTTATATGACCATTTTACCCTTTTGACCCAAACTGAAAAAACAGTACAGGGGCAAAATGGTCATTTTACAAAAATAACGGCTGAGTAATTAGATTAAACAACTTAGGGCCCAATTTCATTATGGAACATCAAAATAAATACCAAAATTGCAAATCAATAGGGACAGAAATTGCATATCAATTCCTTTTCAGGACTAAAACTGTAATTTACTCCTAGACTATTTAGGCTGTGTTTGATAGCCTCTTAATCTGAATGATTAAGAGGCTCTGAATGAATAAGAGCGTTTGATTCGTAAATTTATCACATCTGAATGAGTAAGAGCCTCTTAATGGCCTCGGAACCATTAAGGGTTAGGGACAAGTCTGAATGAGTAAAAGCCTCTAAATGGATTCAGACCTCTGAATGGTTCATATCTGAATGGTTCAGATGCTACCAAACACAGCCTTAAGACTTGTTTGCAATCTTACATATATTTGTGTGTAGTTATTGTTGGAGGGTTACCCTCATGGCAAGATCTTAAGGTAACAACTATATCTAATACCTTGATCCTGTCCCATTTCTATTTATACCCTTGCCAAGGGTATAAATTATATATAGTAGGGTTACAAATATATTCTTGTTAGAGCCTACATGTTTTATATATTAACTAGTACCATGTATTTCTTATTTTTAGGGACATTTGGTCTTGTTGACTATACCAACTATGAAGACATGAAATATGTTGTAAGTTGGTACAGGTACAGTGATAAATTTATCTCGTGTCTTTATTTTGTTTATCTGATTTTTTTTTTTTTTTTGGTCACTTAGATAAGAAAACTTGATGACACTGGATTCAGAAATCCATAGGCAAAGAGCTATATTCGTGTAATTTATTTCTTTTGCTATTTTCCCTCATATTTTATGATTTTTGCAAAATGTATATTTGACCTGTGAGTGTAGGTAAGGAAATATTAAAAAAAAAGCCCTTCAAGGAGTCGTGGTAGAAGTAGAAGGTATGAAGGAATTCATTTTCATGGTTATTTTGTAATTTTATGATTTTTGCAAATTGTTTCCTCTTCCCAACGGCAACATCACTACTTGAAATATGTTATATATAATTGATGGTAGTGATGTTCAACATTTATTAAACGCTGTTCGCAGGGTGTGTTCAAATGTTTTATATGAGTATTTTGTAGATGATGGTGACAATGTTCCTACAAGTTGGGATACTGATGATAACTAATACATGCTTACCAAATGGCTTCTAGCCTCCCTTCCTCCTTGAGGTTGAGGGTTCAAGTCCCGTCAGGGACATAGGTTGAATATAGGTGTAGTTTAGGAGTAGATTAGATTTGTCGTTCTTAAATAATAATAAAAAAAAAAAAAAAAAAAACCTAGTACATGCTTCCCTTTGTTAATGGTTCCAATTTATCTCTGTTCTAGGAACCTATAGACTATTGTTTGGAGATATTCAACCTTAAAAAAGGTAATTTCGATGATGGTTGGTCAGAAAGGATGAAGAGTGTGGTGATGAAAAAAAAACATGTTCATGGGGTATGCCTCCCTGGGACCCCCGGACACCGTTTATACACCCACTCAATCACACATCTAAAAGGGAACAACATATATCAAAAACCCACAAACATTTCAAAAGCAAAGAGGATTTTCAACAAGCTTTAGGATTTTTAATACCATATGCGATTGAATTTTGCCACATTAACACTCGTCAATCAAACACCAATATATTTTGTAGTTACGGTTGTTTCGATATTGCATGTGACGAGTACTTTAAAAAGACGGTACGACTTGGTAAAAATAGAAATCTCAAGACGTTGTCCTGGAGCATGTGTAAAGCATATATAATGCCAAATATCAAAGAAATTTACAAAAAGCCACATATTGCCAAACTCTGAGAATGAGAATATTTTAACAATGTAGGTCCCCAAAAACGGGCAAGGGTGTGTTCCAGTAGACTTTGTTTTAATCTTATGACGTCCAAAAATGTCGAGCCCATCAACATATTATGATATCTTCTGAAGTAAATATATATATTTCTATGGGTGGAACAATTTTATGACATTGTAGAACTTAAATGTTCTATCGTGTGAAGTCGAAATGTATCATTCAATCATCCCATGGGTACAGGAGAAAATTCGCAAATATATATATATATATATATATATATATATATATATATATATATATATATATATATATATATATATATATATATATATATACACTTAGGCTGTGTTTGATAGCATCTGAACCATTCAGAGGTCTGAACCATTTAGAACCCATTTAGAGGCTCTTACTCATTCAGATGTGATAAATTTACGAATCAAACACTCTTATTCATTCAGAACCTCTTAATCATTCAGATTAAGAGGCTATCACAGCCTTAGTCAACTGTACACCCTATATCGAACACCAAATACAAGGTACATACCTATGATAATAATGGCATCATTGTTTCATGAGCAAACTTGTACATGTTACCTTGTGGTCACATGATACTCACCCTAACATAACAGACTAATCTAGGGCAGTTATGGACAGACATCATGGTTGGCCAAAAAACACTAACTGTATTCTATCACAAGGTAAGAGTCCAATAATAAAAGACCGTTCATGATGTCGTAAGAAGGAGCATACCCAAAGTAGATTTAGGTTTGTATTACTCATCAATATGCCAACGACATGAACGTCAAGTAGTAGTATGGCTTCATTTGGCTGTTCACAAAGTCTAAAACTATTGTTCTATGTCTAATTGGAAGAAGATGCACTGTAAAGGAATTGTTGTTTGGGTTCACTAGTATCCTTTGTGTTCGATAAATAACTCATAGTTCCTATATTAACACGTCATTTCTTGTAAAGAAAAACTGAAACCCACAATCAAAGTCTGAGCAGAAAATAAGAGAAAGCATGTGTCACTTCATTAATTTTTTGAATGTCTCCATATTTGTAGAGTACGAGAATTCTACTCAAACCAAAGGCAATAACTTAGACATAAAGGAGCTAAATATGAAAGCAATTTTAGAATTAAGAGAGTAGTTGGGTTTACGTTCTTGCAAACAATGTTTAACAATTGGTGGGAATAAAATGAGTTATGACAAGTGAGTTTAAGATGTTGCAATCAAAGACCAAACGCAAAGACTTAATTTGCTCCCCCAAGAAAATTGTGTGAATTTCGAACTCAAGTACAAAATCTGAAACACTGGAAAAATAAAATACATAAAACAACTATTGGATAGGTTCCCGGAGTTTATGAAAGAACCATTACATGTTGAAACAAGATCCCTAATCAAACAAGCTGAATCCCATATCATCGTCACTCTCTTCCTTTGCTTCTTCCTGAAAAACAAGTCAGAACAAATTAATAAAAATATTATAGCAATCAAATAAAGCAGAGCATCGAAAACATAGAGAGATCATATACCTTCTTCTCCTCGGCCGCGGGAGCAGCGGCAGCCGGAGCAGCACCGCCACCAGAGGGAGCGGCAACGGCAACAGCAGCACCAGCTCCTCCGGCACCGATGCTCAAAATAAGGTCATCAAGGTTCTTCTTCTCACATAACTTGGCGAAGAGACCTGGCCAGTAAGATTCAATGCTCACATTTGCTGCACTTACGAGCGCGGAAATCTTCTCGGCCTACAAACACCATGAGATGGAAAAATCAGGGAGAAACACAAATCAAACGAGGAAAAAGCATTAGGGACGTTGATCTACGTTGATTGAAATTCCATCGTCGTAAAGGATACAGCACGCATAGGTACAAGCAAGCTCGCTGACCGCCATCTCTACGAAGATCTCTTGCTACGGAGCGGCGCGAATTTTCTGTTCGAGAGAATGAATAAGCGTTGAAAGAGAAGAGAAGGCACGGATTAAGTAGGTTCAGATTTAGGGTACAGATTCCACTGGGCTTCACAAATCACACCAGACGCATTTTGGAGCTCACCAGACCATTCTGGGCCCAAATTGATTGATTATGGCACTAAGCCCACCAAGTGTTTTTGTTAGTTTTCCTTTCTTTTTGACGGAAGTGCTTTGTTAGTGTGTCA